>JAUTXW010005491.1:255000-855000 GCA_030620095.1 Kuschelorhynchus macadamiae
TGCGTTTCTTGCTTCATTATCTATTGAATAGGTCTTTGGTTTCGGTTTCAAAAAGACCCGTAGGCTAACAGGTTAACAATTAGAAATCTGAAATGCCTTTGGCTTGGTTGATGTCGGTCTGGAAATTGTTCTTCGTATGAACGCGCAGCTGCTTGTGTATTTCTATTTGCTTTAAAATAAAGTTCTATCATATCCAAATTCTCTTCGTTGGAATAATTACCCTCCATTTTAAGTAGTATAAGAAACTCAAATAAACTTTGTAAAAACTCGGCACAATGAGAAAATGATAACAAGTACTATTCAGGAACACAAAATGATTGTTGACATGCGGCATTCTTTTGTTTCATTATGGTCGCCATGCGTAATCAAAGCCTACTTAAAAAAAAACAATTATTTTTGTTTTTAGAGCTCAAGAAAAATAATAATCTTACCTTGTTATACATCATTGGAAAGCTCTTAAAAGATCTTTCCAAAAATACAATAATCCAATATGGCGTCGGTAAGAAAATAAAAAGTTGATGCCAATATCTCAAAAACAATTGAAGCTAGAAACTTCGTTTTACCTGCATAATGTTCCTCTAATAAAAGTGCCCTAATAATGTATAAACCATAAAACCATAATACGAGTCGTTTAGAAGCTACGGGTAAAAGTTGAAAATGCACCATTTTGATTTTTCCCAATTATCTTGAAAACCACAAAAGATATCCTAAACTTCAAAACGTCATCAAATTTGTAATAAAATTCTCTAAAACTTTCCTAATTTAACCCACCCTGTAGCTATAGCGGTTTACGAGATAGCAATGCATGTAAGCCAAATTTGGGACACATTGTATATATGCATATATATATATATGCATATATATATATTTATGCATATATATATATATGCATGCATATATATATATATATATATATATATATATATATATATATATATATATATATATATATGCATATATATATATTTATGCATATATATATATTTATGCATATATATATATATATATATATATATATATATATATATATATATATATATATATATATGCATATATATATATATATATATCATATATATATATATATATATATATATATATATATATATACATGCATATATATATATATATATATATATATATATATATATATATATATATATATATATATATATATATATATATATATATATATATATATATATATATATACTGGGTGGTGCAACCAAGATGGGGTGGACGATTGTGGGCAAACGGAGAGGAATTTCAAAAAACATTTTTGGGATATGATTGATAGTCAAGAACGCTGTGTTTTAAAATTATACCCATTATACAGGGTGGTCTGAAAAGTTCGTGGTGAACCAAACTTGTGTTTTTTAAATGGGATACCCGGTATATTATTATTTTAGTTGATTCTCCTATTCGTTACGATCATTTTGATATGAGGTTTGTTGGGTCTAAAATTTATACCAAGGGAATGGGACGAGGTTAAAGTGGAAAAAAGGGTTATACTCCGGCCATTTTTTGAAAACAATTGAAGCAAAAACCAAATATTCTATAAAATGTATTGTATCTAGGACTACAATAATCGCTTGTAAGTCGTTCAAAATTATTCACTGTTATACAGGTTGGTCAAGTTTTGCAAATTTACCTTGGATTGAATTTTTTTAAATGGAACACCCTGTATATTTTACTTTCATGTTAAAGATAACATTACTAGCAAATACCATATTTGATACCTTTCTGACCAACAGTTTTTCAGTAAATTAGCTGTGAAATCAAAATTTCTTCATTTTAACACGAATTACTCTGAATTCACGTTGTTAAAATTGACAATTTAATATTAGGAGGCCATGATATCATCATAAATTGAACAAAAGATTGACAGTCCTGTCAAAACAGCAAAGTGTCAGAATATTGTCATCAGTAAATAAATAAATATTGTTCTTTGATGATGCGACGCCGAAATAAAAACAAGATAGAAGCTTTTGCAAGTTTATCTTAGAGATTTCAAGAAACAGGAAATGTTGCTTTCAAAAAAACGTAAAGTAATTAATAAACCAGTTACCAATGAAGATAATGCTTTGACAGTATTAATAACAGATTTTTTTTACAAAAAAAATAAATTTAATATAAATCAACAAAAACAATGTAATTAAAACTTATAAAAGATGTTCAACTAAACCACCGCTTTGCTGAAGGCACATTTCGAGTCTATCCATAAATGAAAGTTTCACTTTTCTCAAAGTCAGGTCTGAAATGTTGCGAAAACTGCTTATTATTCTCAACTTCATATCTTCCACTGTGGTTGGAACCTCTTTATAAACTTCTTCTTTAACATGTCCCCATAAAAAGAAATCTAGTGGCGTTAAATCGGGTGACCTCGCAGGCCACTTAACTGGTCCACCTCGCCCAATTCAATGCTCCCCTTTCCAATTATTGAGAAAATGTCTTACATGCCTATGGTAATGCGGGGGTGCTCCATCATGTTGTAACCATAAGGAATTTCTTAACATTAAAGGTAAGTCTTCGAGCAATACGGGCAACTCATTTCTCAAAAAATTTAAATAGACTTCTCCCGTTAAATGCTCTTCAAAGAAATATGGTCCTATAACATGAGAGCCAATTATACCTCCCCAAACATTAATTGACCATTTATTTTGATGGTCCACCTGACGAATCCAATGTGGATTTTCGGTTGAATAATAGTGCATATTATGTTTGTTAACCAAGCCGTTGCTTTTAAAAGTTGCTTCATCTGAAAACAGCACCCTATCTACAAAACCTGGATTATCCCAAATTGTATTTAAAAACCAAATTGAAAACTCTTGTCGTTGGACGTAATCGCGATCATACAGTTCTTGGTGTAATTCAATGTGGTAGGCATGATATTTATGTTGTTTCAGAATCCGTTTAATTCTAGTGCGTTCAATATCAGTAGCTCTCTCAATTTCCCTGGTACTTGTGTGTGGATTTTCTTACATTGTTAATAACACTGTCAAAGCATTATCTTCATTGGTAACTGGTTTATTAATTACTTTACGTTTCTTAAAAGCAACATTGCCTGTTTCTTGAAACCTCTCTAATAAACTTGCAAAAGCTTCAGGTCTTGGTTTTTTTTCGGCATCGGGATATCGTACCGCATAAACCCTGCTTGCTAGTAAAGGGTTTTTTTGACACTCGCCCAACATAAAAGTCATGTTTATCAACTCTGGAGTACTCAAACTCATTGTTACTTAACAATTTTTAGGCTTATCGTCAAAAAACAATGGTAATTGTTGCCAATTCTCTGACACTTTGCGGTTTTGACAAGAATGTCAATCTTTCTTTTCATTCATGATTATATCATGGCCTCTTTATATTATAGGTAGTCAATTTAAGCAACGTAAATAATACCGTTTCTGTTAGAATGAGTAAATTTTGGTTTCACGGTTAATTTACTAAAAAACTGTTGGTTAGAAAGATATCAAATAGGGCATTTTCTGAAAGCTGGCGATGTTATCTTTAATATGACAGTAAAATATATGGGGGGTTCCATTTAAAAAAATTCAATCCAAGGTAAATTTGCAAAACTTGACCACCTTGTATAACAGTGAATAATTTTGAACGACTTACAAGCGATTATTGTAATCCTAGATACAATACATTTTATAGAATATTTGGTTTTTCCATACCTGCTTCAATTGTTTTCAAAAAATGGCCGGAGTATAACCCTTTTTTCCACTTTAACCTCGTCCCATTCCCTTGGTATAAATTTTAGACCCAACAAACCTCATATCAAAATGATCGTAACGAATAGGAGAATCAACTAAAATAATAATATACCGGGTGTCCCATTTAAAAAAACACAAATTTGGTTCACCACGAACTTTTCAGACTACCCTGTATAATGGGTATAATTTGAAAACACAGCGTTCTTGACTATCAATCATATCCCAAAAATGTTTTTTGAAATTCCTCTCCGTTTGCCCACAATCGTCCACCCCATCTTGGTTGCACCACCCTGTATATATATATATATATATATATATATATATATATATATATATATATATATATATATATATATGTATATAAATATATATATATATATATATATATATATATATATATATATATATATATATATATATATATATATATATATATATATATATATATATATATATATATATATATATATATATATATATATATATATATATATATATATATATATATATATATATATATATATATATATATATATATATATATATATATATATATATATATATATATATATATATATATATATATATATATATATATATATATATATATATATATATATATATATATATATATATATATTTGAGATACTGACAACCTACCAATAAATAAATACAATTATGTCTGGTATTACATATCAAGGTCCTAAATTTTACAATCTATTGCTACTCTATGTGAAAGTGCTACCTGGTAAGTTCTTTAAAGCTCTCATAAAATGTTTTTTAAGAAACAGAAACATTTTCCTATTCTATAAACAAATACTTGACTTGTAACTATTCTTGAGGGTTTTTACAAGTAGTGCACATGTTGGCATGTGTTCGTTCATACTACAACTTTTCTTGTGATAAATTTGGTAATAGAATGTTCAACATTAACATATTTATTATTTGATGTACTATTTTTGATATGCACATTTCTTTGACATATGTAAACATATCTGTGTATATGAATATATAATATATATGAATGAAATGAATAAAATTCATGGCTTAATTGTATACTTAGGTCATATCAGATTCACTGTAATGCCTTTTTATGGTATTTCAATTTTATATAATCTAGTATATTTGGAATGGCTGGTTACTTAGTAATAATATCATGAAGTACAATGAAAACAAACAAAAATCGTACAAATGATACAAATTTCCATTTATTAAGGCTATCAGATAAGTCATTTTATGAATGACAACTTTTAGGAAAAATAAAAAAATTAACTTTAAAGATATTAACTTCAATAAACATTATAATAGAAACCTCTTAGAGTAAATAGATATTATAAAATATTGGAGAAATAATATAAAAAGTTGAAACAAATGGCGTACTTGTATTCTGAACAAATAAAAATTGAATATTGATACTGGTTTAGTTTAAAGGAAATGTAAAAAGGTAAAATGGAAAGTTTCACAACCAAAATCACATTTCGGGTGACTTTAATAAATTATTTCTTCATAAAATCACAAACTTACCGATAATTATATACTAATTCATCAGAGTTCTTCTTCTTCTGTACTGAAGTAAAGCAGTACCCATCTGTCTCACAGGTATTGTTTTTATCTTTACATAAATCACACATACATTTTAATGAGTACACATCTGAAAAAAAATAGTTCAATTATGATTTATTCTTTACATTATTTTAATATATTAATTGAAAAATCAGTATGTTTATCATTTAATTTTATTAATGTTACTGCTCTGGTCTTTTTCCACTATTTCTAGCCGAATCAAATCAAATATTTATATAACACATCTTAGCATTAACAATCTAAATAAACTAACTTAGATTATAGTAGAAAAATTAAGAAATAATGCAGTTAAGGTACAACTATAAACTTTATAATTGGTTTCATAACAACATTATGTAGGCCTTGCCAGGTATATGGCAACAACACATTTCTTACCATTGGTTTGAACTTACTACACTGTGTAGTTGAAATGCAATTTTTTAAAATTCAACCTAAACTTAAATGGCTATAACTTGTAAAAAAAAAATGGTTTGTTTACAAATGGTATTTTACATTTTGTAGGCTTATGTTTTGTTAAAATTTTTGTGGTAACTAAGTTTTAAGAATTGCTTTGGTCTGGTATATACGAGGGGTAAAACAAAGTAGTATTTTTTACACAAATTCTGCCAAGAGTGACAATTTGCAAATCTGAAATTATTTTTGTTTTTGATTTATTTTTTTTTAATTAATTTTTTTCTTAAAATAAGCTTTTATTTCAACAATTTTCTCTATCTCTAAGTACTTTTTCAGGAAAAGTAAATACAATTTAGCCTATCCAAATGATAATTTTACTTCAGGGGCGTACTTATTAACTTTTGCAGACCGTATTATGTATTTCTCATTTCTTTAAATTAGAGTGTCTCCTGAAGTATTTTTCCTTTTTCTTATTATTTTTGAAAAAAGTTATTTCAAACCCTAGGACGGCTCTTTCATTTCATAGAATTAGTACCCATAGACTGAGTAATTTAGTTATTTTTTAAACTTAATATTGTTAACTCAAAAATTACTTTTGTTTAAATTACCAATACATTCTCATTTTAACTAAAATTATCATCAAATCAAGTATATTTTTTATTTATCAGTAGGTCATAATTAATGGCATATGAAAGTTGTATTTTTTTAGTAATCTAGTTAAGTACACTACAGAAAAAATATTTCCAAATGGTACATATGCAATATCTAAAATAACAGCTATAATAACATATATATAAATCTTGCCAAAGTGAGTTAAAATTAAATAAATCCATTACACAACATAGATGCGCTAATGTAGAACTTAAATTACTTGATATAAGGGACAACACACTTAAACACTAAGCAAAGCTTAAGTTTTCGATAACATGGTTTAAAACACTGAAAATGCCTTTTATATCAAAGACTCTTTTTCTTTCAGTGAGTTTATAAACAATTACCAATTTCCTAACAATTATATCATAGTGAGTTTTGATGGGGTTTCACATTTTACAAATCTATCTTTAGAATTAATTATTCAAAACCTTAGAAACCATTGGGAAGAAATATCTGACCATTGTTCCTTGGATTTTGATACGTTTGAGGGTGTTCTAACATCTATTTTTCAATTTGATAATAAATATTATAAGCACATTATAGGCACCTCTATGGGCTCTAAAATTTTTTCAAGGTAAATTCCAAATTTTTATCTAAATATGTATTTTAATAGTTAAATAAGTTAAAGAACCAGCCACTCATTTTATATTCAACGTTTACAGTTTGCAAAAGTTGTTTTTATCGAAGAAAATATTATAACAATAATCTAAAGAGCTTTTGTTATAGTTTTTCGGATTTTATTTTTGGTTTTTGTGCTTTTTATTGTTTGTACTCAATTTAGTTATTAACCGTAGATACAGATTTTACTTTAGATATAGTAGCTTTATTTAGAAATACTACACATATAAAGAACCGTCATAGCACTTCACATATGCTGCACATAACATTTGCTCCTTCCAGCCGGATTTTTCAAGAAAAAACAGCCTTACAGTGCAGAGTAGTGACATTCTTGAATTAACAGTAAAGTATGCAAATTTCAAAGACCTTTTTTTTCATAAAGTTATCATAATCTTTCAAATTGCGTGTGGAAATCGTAGAACTTCGGGCAACTTTCCGAAAACCGCTGCATCGTGGCGTTGCCAAACGTGAATTAAGCGAATTAAAATCGGAATTCTTAACTTTCAGATTTATGTTGGTATGAATTTGAAAATTTCAACAGCTGATTGTATTTGTAAACAAGTCAATATCAAAAATCATTGTTCAGATGAATTTAATAGTGGTGTCGCATTGCATGAAAACAGGAAATATAAGGGTAAGTGAGTCTTATCCTTTATTTTTCACTTTGGTCATCCTTAGAAAGTCCAATCTTTAAATTTCCTTAATTTTTCCTCCACAATAGAAGAATTGATAAAGAAAAGAGGCATAATTAAAGTAAAACTTACAAGATTTTCAACTTTTCTGACCACAGAAAATGTTAAGAATACACCAAATTTTTCTGAAATAAAAGTTACGAAATTTAAAGCAGAAAAGTTTTTAGATGAATTTGAGAATATTCATAAAAATCAAAGTCAAAAAATCGCTTTATTGTATAAAGAGTAAACTCTTGTAAATAGCTTCCATACTCTTAAAAAGTTGTACAAACTAAGATGATAGCTTAAACTAATAGACTTTAAAAAAAAGTCATTTCAATAATTGCATAATACTAAAAAAAATATTACGTGAACGGTTAAAATGACGGTAATGTAGTAATAAATTGGGCATCACAAGTGGTTGTCATAAAATTCCTGCAAACTGTAAAATGATTTTTCTATTAAAGCACGTTTTAAACAATTTCTAGATAATTTAATGTTTGTTATTTGTTTTATATCTAGTGGAAGGTGATTATATATCTTAAGCCCCTCAAAGAAAAATTCAAACTTCTGATGAGCGCTGACTTAGGAATAGGTAAGGGTATATTATCAAAGTTCCTTGTTTCATACTGATGACCCATTTGTATTCCCCTAAATCGCTTGTGAATAAGGGATCCAGTTTCAAATATTAATAAGCAAGGCAAGGTAAGGAACTTTTGTTGATAAAACAAAGGCCTGCAATGATCTCTAAACTTGGCCTGACATATATAGAGAACTGCTCTCTTTTGCAAAATAAAAACTGAGTTAAACTGATACTGAGAGCAAAATCCCCACATCAGAATACCATATCTCAAATGGGTTTCCACCAAACTGAAGTAAATATTTCTAGCCCAGCTCATTCGAAACTATGCAGACTGCATAGCAATCAGATGCCACCTTGGCATTAAGTGCCAGAATGTGGTCACTAAATTTTAGCTTGTCATCAATCTTAACATCCAAGAACTTGGTACAGTTTTTGTTAGTAATATGTACGTGTGTCATCTATGTCAGATTTGAAAGTTATTATATTAGTCCTGTTAATATTGAAACTAAGAGAATTTGCCTCACACCAAGACTGAATCCTTCAAATGTCAGCAGACACACTGGCTATTAAACCATCTACTTCTTTATCTACCTAAAGAAGTGTGGTGTCATCTGCAAAAAAAGTAAATTGGCCTGATATATCAATATTAACTAGATCGTTAATATACAGGAGAAACAATAAGGGGCCCAATACTGAACCTTGTGGGATGCCTTGCCTGATATTCATCACCTCAGACATCCCATCCCGACTCCTCATAGTTGTTTCCTAAATAAATAGACTTACTTTTAATCAATGACAAAGACATTTCCAAGAATGAAGTTGAGCATACTAAATTTGAACAACAGTTTTATTCACTTTTAACTAATAGGTGTTACTAAAAAAAATCCCTCCAATATCTCACCTCAGAGCCTGATGTTACAGTCACAGATATTATCTAGTCAGACTCTTAGCCACCTTCTAATGTGCAAGTTAAACTTCCTCCAATCACTTTAATGTCATTTGTTGGTTCATATGACCAATGGAACACCTTCCAGGACACATTTAAGGCCTTGATCGACGACAATTTATCCCTATCATAAATAGAAACATTTCATTTCATTACCATCACTTACAGGAGATGCTCAAAATGTTCTTTCAAATTTGGAAACAACACGAAACTATCAGACAGCTTGGAACTTAATAAAGGAGTGACTTGAAAATAAAAGGCTTATATCTCAATCACCCATCAAAGATTTGTTTGAATTCCCTCCATTTAAAGGGAAAATGTTAATACCACTTAAACTGTTTTTGAATACCATTCAGAAGCATCTTCAAGTATTAACCACACTAGGAGAACCTACATTACAGTGGAACTCTCCTCTTTTTTATTTGTTTTCAACAAAGCTAGACAACTCTACTTGCAGTGAATGGGAAACTAAATCATTCCAATCCCAAAACAAAGGAAATGCCATTTGCTAGAAACACTAGCTAAAAATTGTAGACCAACTGTGCCGCCACAAGAGACAAAGGGTTCTAGATATAAACAAAAAAATGCACGTCACTTAACTCATGCTGTTAAAGATGTCACTTGTGTAATATGTGGCAAGAAACAACACAAACTTTTTGCCTGTAAAAAATGTATGGCCATAAGTCCACAACTTAGTTCACAAGAAATTAAGAAGCATACATTCTGTTACAACTGCCTATCTGAACACAGCTGGACAGATTCTGAGGCAGAATTTTGCAAAAAAATGTAAAAAGAAACTCTAATCCTCTATTGTACTTTGATTTTACTCCTCAAAATAATGGAAAAAATAAAAATGAATCTGACAGAAATGCATTGTCACAAGGTAACTAATCTGCTAAAACTTTTGGCACGTCTTTCTGTTCAAATAAAGCTATTTCTTCACAAATTCTATTGGCAACTTCACTTATAGAGGTTTATGGACAGAAGGGTCAAAGAGGCACCTGTCGAGTTCTGTTGGATTCAGGATCAGAACTGAATTTCACCACAAAGGAAATGTGTGATCATCTAGGATTAAGGCTGCAACGAGTTGATATTTCTATCAATAGTATTGGCGGCTCTAACACGCATGTAAAGGAGTTCATGGTAGTCACTATCAAGTCAAAGATAAATTCATTTCAAACATCTTTAAATATTTTGGTGCTGCCCAAAATCACTTCCAATATTCCTATAGTCAACATAGATTTAGGGAATTTTTACATTCCAGCTAACCTACAATTAGTGGATTCAGATTTTGATAAGCCGAGCAAGATAGGTATGTTAATTGGTGCAGAACTATGTATAGATCTTTTATGTTTGGGCCAAATAAAAACGAAAAATGTCTCAGGAAAAATCATGTCAGTTGATCAAGACCAAAACTAAAACAGTTAAATCCAAACGTTTTGGGAAATTGAAGAGCTAATGAAAAAAAGAAAATTCACTTCAGAAGAGCAACAGTGCAAAAGATCATTTTCAAATAACCCATACTAGAGACCAAAATGGAAGGTTTGTAGTTCGATTACCTTTTAATGACAACATACAAAACTTAGGTCAGTCATACAATATAGCCATGAAAAGATTTAGTAGTATAAAAAAAGGTTTGTAAAAAACATTAGAATAAAAAAAGAATATGAGGTTCATGAATGAATTTGAAGCTTTAGGCCATATGATTCAGGACATAACAGTTAATAAGAGCACTTCATATTTTCTACCACACCACTGTGTAATCAAAAATGATGGGTTAACCAAGCTAAAGGTGGTTTTTTGAGGGCTCTTGTCCTACTTCATCTGGGATATCCTTAAATGATGCTTTACTTAAGGGGCCTATAATTCAAGATGAGTTTTTTACAATTGTAACCAGATTTCGATTCCATGCATATGTAGTAATGGCAGATATAGAAAAGATATACCTTCAGGTACTGATACATAAAGATGACAACAAATTTCAAAAAATCCCATGGAGAGATCAACCTGAAGATTCTTTAAAATCACATCTAATTACTACAGTTACATATGGAACCACTTCTGTTCCATTTTTAGCTGTAAGGAGCACAGGTTCTACTGCAGAGCTTCTATGTGGATGACGTCATCACATGCGCGCCCACCGATCTTCCCAAAGAGTTCTCTAATGTTTTATCAGCAAAAGATAAAGTCGTGTCGTCAGCAAATAGAGTGTATTTAGCTATAGTGTTGGTAGGTAGGTCATTGAGATATATTAAAAAGAGAAATGGGCCCAGGATAGAGCCCTGTGGAACACCAATATTAACACTTCTCTCTGCCGAAAACGCGCCCTTATACCTCACTATCTGAGTTCTATTACTCAGGTATGATGCAAGAGACTGTCATTACAGAAGTTGTAATACTGTAACTTTTTCAAGAGGATACTGTGATCAACACAGTCAAAAGCCTTGCTGAGATCACAGAACAGGACTGTGCCATACGTTTTGCTATGGAAGGTCTCTATTATAAAAGAAATCAGGTCCAGGATGCCTCCTTTCCCGTCGAAAGCCAAATTGACAGTTTGAGAAAAGACCATTAGTTTCAAAAAAACTTACCAATCTTAGTGCCAAACACTTTTCAAATATTTGCGAAACAACTGGCAGTAGGGAGATAGGCCTATAGTTTTCTGGTATTTCAGTGTTACCTTTTTTAAATATTGGTGCAACAATAGTTTTTTTTAATCTTGAAGGAAAGGTGTTATATTTTCAACTGATTTTATAACTTTAACGTTAAATTCAAATAAATATTTGCTATTTTTATTTTTTAAGGTGTTAATGACTTCGCGGACTTCATTAAATGAGACTTCTGTAAAAAAAGGGGTTCACAGGGAGAACTAATAATTTCATTTTATTCAATGGGTCTACCTCCACTTTCAGAACATGACTTATAACATTCTCTGCAATATTACAAAAAAATTCATTAAAATCATCAGGGGAAAGAATACCATTGGGAACCGCGCTATTCTTACCTCTATGTTGATTTATGATATGCCACATTGCTTTCGTAGAGTTATTTGAATCTCTTATTAAGCTGTTGTTGGCATTTATTTTGGCTTCCCGTTTTTTGATTTTATACCCTTTTCTCATGTTTTTATATTGCTGGGCATTTACAAATCCATACTGCCTGTTTGTCTCTCTCAGAAAGGCTAGCTGCTCTCTCATTGCCTTCAGCTCCTCATTAAACCAAGTGAAGGTGATGTCCTGGTTGGATTTCACTATGTATTTCTTTTCTAGAAAACAGTCAAGGTAAGCTTCGTCAAGAATCTGCATAAACTGCTCAAATTTCTGCCCGCAGTCATGCCTCCGGTATTGATGAAATTCCAAGACTCCTCAGAAAGCCTTGCATAAAACTTAAAAAGTCCCTCCTGTGTAAGAGGTCTACAAACTGTCGTATTCTGTGTAACGCATGTCGTTTCATGGGTGAGAATACTAACAATCTGACCCCAGTGATCAGAAATCCCAAGATCTACCACCTTAGAATTCAGCACCCCTATATCATGACTGCAAAATACATTGTCTAAGCAATATTCACCTCGGGTTGGCTCATAGACTGTCTGCTGTAAACCAAAGCCCACCAATAAGTCACAGAATCGGACTGCAGCTGGATCAGGAGTTTTAAAGTGAACATTAAAATCTACAGCCACAGTTACCTGCTTATTCGAGCCTATCTTTGTCAAAATTCCCTCCAATGATGTCAGAAAGGTGTCAAGACTCCCTGAAGGGGACCTATAGATAGATAAAAGACATACATTTAAAAGTTTACATATATAGACAATAAAATATTCAAAACTTTTTTCAATATTAAAAAAACGTAGCATTACTTTGGCAAAAATTGCAGTTCCACCACCCATTGACTGCTGCCTTGTAGAGTAGGCTCTCAATTTAAAGCCTTGTATATGAAGAACCTCCATTTCTTGGACAGATAGCCAGTGTTCTGTAAGACACAGAATGTCGATTTCCTTGTATGCAATAAATGCCTCTAGTTCTTCCATTTTTCTTTTTAGTGATTGCACATTACCATGCAGAACTTTTATCTTCTTAAATAAGGACTTCTTGTAACCATTTTCTGGTGCTGTAGATTTTGAAAATGGTTAATTATGACCCCCTTTGGCCATTGACTTGGGCACAAGTACTTGTCGATGTCTTCATAAGGCACAGTAAGTCGAAATGAGCTGCAGTACTTATCTTTTTTTGTATTCATCCTTCACATTTGTATTCTTTGAAGCTGTTTTCCTCCAGAAAAGCCTATTTTTGTTGGAAATGTTACGTCCTTTGTTTTTATTTTGATAACGGCGGTTTCGATTTTTAACCTCTATCCATTTGTTGTCATTGCTGTCATCCATTTTATTGTTGAACAACGTATCGACAGCGGGAATTGGATCATATTTATTGTTGAGCAACGTATCGACAGCGGGAACTGGTTCTTCGAGGATGTTATTTTCGAGATCGATAATCTCATCTCTATTTTTTTCAGGATTTGCTGTTTCTAATTTACAACAGCGGTGGTTTGAGAATCGATATTCTTTGGGGCAATAGCAGGTGGCGCTAGCAGAATGTTTGGATGATGAAGCCTTTTTTGTTGATTTTCATAATTTTTCAATTTTCCAGTTAACGCTTTCCTTTCTAACCTTGATTGCCTCATGGATACACAGCACTTTTTTGCCCAGCCGCTTGTTCCAAACATGCCGGATGAAGCAAAATATAGCCCTTTTTGCACTTCACTGCATTTACAACCTTCTTATTACAATGATGGCACATTATGATGGCCTTTTTATCACTTTTTTTAGGAGGTACATTATCTGTCGACTTCTCTGTGTCAGCAATCATGTTAGCTGGCAGTTGGTGCTTTGAGCACTGACTTGTACCAGCCATCTTGTTCGCGGTACCGATTTTTGACGGTTGATATCGATACTGACCCAGCTTTAGATGAATAAATGAATCATTGTTAGATTGGCAACATTGGGCAGAACTGACAGTTGACAATAACAATTGAGTTTTTTTGGTTGAAAAACGCCGGCATGCGGTAGTTTTAAACGCAAATTTGGTCACGAAACCACAGGATCCCGGGGCCACAAACAGTTTCAGAGACTCCAGAGAATCCAAAGAACACAATCACGAACTCGGCAGGTTTTAATTAACACAGAAATGTGGATATATCTAAAAAAACTCGTAAGTAACCAGAATGAGAAACTAATGTTTAGTGATATTAATTTTGGCATCAAAGAATGTAAGATACAAGCTTTAATTGGAAAACAGGCAGTGTTCAACTCTTTGTGAATATTATTAAGGATATAGTAAGAAGTGTTATTGTTCCATCTGAGTGGTCTGATGCAGCTTTGCCTGCAATCAACTGTAGATTTGATAAACTCCACACACACAATACTTCAGCAATTAAAATAAATTATATTTTCTCTTAAAATACGTAATAATCTTAATAGCATTTTAAACACGAAGCTTTTGAAAGAGAGTTTTGAACCTTTAAGATATATAATTTTAAATTTTATAAATGTCTATTTAAATACAGGTCAATCCCCTAGGAACCTTAAAATCAGCTCCATAACAAAAAGTGAAAGTAAAACAAAAGCTTTAAATATTAGGTCAGTCATTTCACTTCCTTGTATAGAATAAGTGTTAGAAATAGCTGTCTATAACCAATTAGTGGAATATTTTAATAATAATAAACTGTGCATTGGTAACGAGTCAGGTTTCCATACTGGTCACTCTTGTGAAACGGCAATCCAACTTACTGTCACCAAATGGAAATACCTGAATGATAATAACCAATGGACAGTAGCAATTTTATTGGATTTGAGGTGAGCATTCGAAACAATTGACTGTGAAATATTATTAAGGAAATTAAAGTACTATGGTCTTACAGATACAGTACTAAGCTGGGTTAAGGATTTTTATCTGATCGAATACAGAATATTTATCTGGGGATTATTGTTCATAATTTATATGAATATATAATATAAATCATATTGAAGGGTTGCAATTTATCAATCTGTTTGCAGATTGATTTCGTGTAGTGATGAAAACTTAGGTGAGGTTATGATGAGGATGAATCGGTAGCTCAGGAATTTGGAGAACTTTTAGCCATCATAAAATTAAGAGTATTGATGCTTCCAAGTTTGAACTTATGATTGACAATCTAAATGACTGCATGTCTCTTCAAGAGGACCTTAACAGGTTTTGGAATGGTACTTTAAGAATGGCATGGAACTTAACACATTTAAATGTAAGTTAATGAAGTTCTCAAAAGTGCATCATAAAATTGACTTTGACTATGTTGTCAACAGCAAAACCCTATCATCAACTGAATACATCAAGGATCTTGGTGTAACATTGGATTCTGAGCTTTCATTCATTAATCACATTACCCACATCAACAATAAATCCCTTATGATGCTGGGCTTTATCAAAAGGAAATCCAAGGAATTTTCCACAATTTTCTCTCTGAAATAATTTTATTGTAGCCTGGTTAGGTCCCACATAGAATATGCTTCTTCAGTTTGGAATGCAAGTTATGCTAACCACATTCAAAGGCTTGAATGAGTACAAAGAAAGTTTCTCCATTACATTCATCAAAATTATTTCACTGACACTGAATTCCATTACAACAATCTCTGTAAATAGATCAACCTGCAAACACTATCTTCAAGAAGAAGAAACCATGATCTACTTCTTCTTTTCAAGGCGACAAACTCCGTGATGGAGTGCCCTGAACTGGTCTCAATGGTGGGTCTGCATGCCCCTGCGAGAATGACACTTGGTCACCAAACACCAATGTTAATTTTATGGCCCTCACTCTTTCATTCCATGATACCCTGCATATACTTTGTTGATATATTGTACAGTGGCATAGCTATACCCTCGTCAGCCCCTGCGGTGCGGGAGGGGCCCTGATTCGGAGATTATCAGCTGCGACGTCAGCAGAAAGAGTGTATTTTTTATTTATGTATATTAGAAACTTCCCAGAATTGTACCCTGGGGAACTCTAATATTAATCACACTATGTTTCTAATTGACCGAAGATTTACAATTTTTAAGCTATATCCCTTTGTTTGTTTATATTGGATTTTTGTTCAGAGTAGAACTTTTGGATGACATTCCAAATTTTCTGCTGAGCCACCATTGCACACATACTTCTCCATAGCATTCTTTGGAACATGACAGAATTTAGGAAGTCAGTTATCATGTCCTTCCCAGAACACTCAATAGCCTTTGGCTGAACATGTCACGATCAGTGGACATGCTTGGAATCCTTTTTGCTGCCTTTCTGTATAGAAATAAAATTTTAAACGACATGCACTACTCGAATTTTAGCACGGTAAGTAAAATGTCCATGCCTTTCATTTTTGCTGACAAAGTTCTCAAATGATATGAACCAGGAATTTGTTTTGGCGGTACATATAACCTTCTTCATGACTAAGATAAACTCATATATGTGATAATTTATCACAGTTTTTCCCAATGTATAAGGAGGCCCAACAATTATTACATTTGTATGGGTTAATTCGTGTAAAAAGTTCACAAGAAATGTATCATTCAGACCTACTACATAATCCAGAGGAAGAACCCAGGAAGACAATTACAAAAATCATCTTTGGTCAAGTTTAATGTATAGTTTTAGCTCCACTAATTTAGTCAATGGCTTATATTGGAAATTTATACTGAATTTAACATTGGCTAAAGATGTAAAATGACCACAGGCAACCTTTCACACCAAATGTATCACCAATAATTAAAAGTTTTTTGGTAGGTCTCTTAATAATCTCACCTGTTTGAATTGCTACGTCGAAAGATTTATAGTTCAGCTGTATACCCTTATTAGAAATACATGTCTTATTGCATTGACTTTTTGCTACTATGCTAGTCTGGGTATGTTTATCTTTTATGTGTCACCAGACAGTAAGTTCAATTCTTGCTTTGTAGAAGAATTTGTAGAAGAATATCGTGGAACATGTTTGGATTAAAACGCAGTATGGTAATAGCACAATAATTATAGGCAATGTATATCGGCCACCCAATGTGACAAGATTCTCTGTTTCGGAGACTTCAATATTAATATGCTTGATTATGATAGCTCACATGTAATACCATTTGAAAATATTTTAAGCACATTCAAACTCAGTCAGTTAATCTCCAAACCGACTAGAATTTCACGTAGCTGCTCTAGCTTGATTGATTTAATATGTTACAATTTGGAAGATGTGCAGGATGTGGGTGTCAAGGACGTGGGTCTTTCGGATCATCTTCTAGTCTACATCGTTCTTAACTTTCACTCACCAGTGCTAAATAATAACATCTTTAAGTACAAGCCTTTACGTCAAATTAATATGACTTATTTTCAGGCTGATTTGGAAGCTGCCCCTTGGAATGATATTTACAGCACAGACAACATCGATGAAAAAATCTCATTGTTTACTAATACCATCCTAGAGCTCTTTGATAGACATGCCCCAGTGGGAACTGCTAAGCATTCCAATAAACTCTACTTCCCTGGATGACTGACAACATTAGACTTTTAAAAAATCTTAGAAATCAGGCTTTAAATCACTTTCGATGCACTAGACTTACCGAACATTGGAACTATTATAAACAGCTTCGTAATTTAATGACTAATTCCATAAGATCCAAAAAGACAGTTTATTTAAACAATAAATTTGACAATTGCAACATCAAAGATAAATGGGCCGAGTTAAAAAAACTAAATATCCAAAGCAAAACTCACAAAAAGATTTCCGAACAACTTCAAGACGTAAATCAAATGAATATCTTCTGCACAGAATTAACTAAAAATCGAAACGATCCAAATCAAATTTTAATCAATTTTTGCAATAATAATCTCTTACCAAACGTTCAGTTCGGATTCCAGGCAGGCAAAAATACCTCAGAAGCCGGGCCGAGTTAAAAAAACTAAATATCCTAAGCAAAACTCACAAAAAGATTTCCGAACAACTTCAAGACGTAAATCAAATGAATATCTTCTGCACAGAATTAACTAAAAATCGAAACGATCCAAATCAAATTTTAATCAATTTTTGCAATAATAATCTCTTACCAAATGTTCAGTTCGGATTTCAGGCAGGCAAAAATACCTCAGAAGCCGGGCTGAGTTAAAAAAACTAAATATCCTAAGCAAAACTCACAAAAAGATTTCCGAACAACTTCAAGACGTAAATCAAATGAATATCTTCTGCACAGAATTAACTAAAAATCGAAACGATCCAAATCAAATTTTAATCAATTTTTGCAATAATAATCTCTTACCAAACGTTCAGTTTGGATTCCAGGCAGGCAAAAATACCTCAGAAGCCATATACAACACCAAGGAAAGAGTTTATGATGGAAAAGATAAGGGAAAGGTCATTCCAACATTGTTCATCGATTTGGAAAAAGCTTTCGACTGTGTAAACCATCAAATATTTTTGTCGAAACTTGATAAGTATGGTTTTAGGGGCCTGATCGAAAATTGGATTGGCAGCTATTTGAAAAATAGAAGACAGCTAGTACAACTTACAGACAATAACAGTCAAAACATACGATCCAAAGTTGAGGAAAAAGTGTTGGAATAGTCCAGGGTCCACATTAGGTCCTCTATTGTTTCTCCTATATATTAACGGTCTTCCTTTGCTACCTACTAATGCTTGTTTCACTCTATTTGCAGATGATACAACGATAACATGGCCTGCAGTAACAAATGAAGAACTACAAGAGTGTGTAAATAGAGACCTAAACATAATACAAAACTGGTTTGAAGGAAATAAATTATCCATGAACATCAAAAAATCCAAATTCATGACTACAAATGACAAAAAAAACCTAAAAATAGTGATTCACATCAATAATCAATGCATACAAATGGTTAATGAGTATAAATTCCTAGGGGTAACCATTCAAAACAACTTAAAGTGGGATCTTCATATAACAGCTCTGGCAAAAAAATTATCCTTTGGTCTATTTACAATTAACACAACAATGAACTACATAGATGTCAGATCTGCAACTCAAGTTTACTATGCGAGAGCCATTTGCAATATGGTATACTACTTTGGGGATATTCTGTTTCGGTGTACATAAATATCAACTTCCTGCCGCAAAAAGAGCAGTACGTATTTTGAATAAAACAAAGGATCAACTTACTCATTGCAAACCTATTTTTCAAGCTTTAAATATTTTGACAGTTTTTGACCTTTGCATTTATGAAAGCATTTGTTTTATACATGAAAACATCAATGATTCAACAAAACAAAAAGATCTTCATTCAAATGAAACACGGAGAAGATACACACTAAACACTCCACTATGTCAGTACGAAATAACGCAAAATACACTACGGCACAAAGGAAGATTGTTCTACAACAAACTACCAGAGACAGTTACATCAGTCAGAAGGAAGGTGGAGTTCAGGCGAAAAGTTAAGCAATACCTGATCCAATGCGCTCACTACAGTTACGAAGAATTTTTACGAAGACCATAGTACCTGATAATTTTTGTCGAATTGTAACAAAAAATATTACTAGTATTGTCTCGGTCATTATATAGTATTTATGTCATTGTATAGTGTTACTATCCTTATATATTATTTGAGTGTTTTTGGAAATTTTGTTTTATTGTGCATAATTTTATTAGTTTTAGGTATATTATTGTACAGCATATTTTGCTTATAAATAAACTGATTGATTGATTGATTGAAAACATGTCACTCAATTTTAATCATATTTCAGAAGAACTGGTAGGTAATATTATCTTGTAAAAACTTCTATGGTGAATAAAATATATTTAAATTTGAATTTGAATTAATGGCATTAAATTCAAGTCTTTCGGTGCAGATAACTTAAATATTACTTTAATTTCTTTGTGCTGTCCTTTTATTATTCCGTACATTTTTTTTTATTTATTTATTTATTTTCAACGTATAAACATTTACACTACAAAATTGTTTTAGACTCTTTTGGCCATCTGCTTTATTCTTTAGCACATTAAAAAAATCCCGGTTTGTGTAAAAATTATTTACAGTAGCTGATATTCTATTTACAGGACTAAACAACAAATACCATGCTCTACAGTTGGTATATGTAGAAGAGAAGACAAGTATGATAGGTAGGTATATGAATCTGAAATGCTCCAAGGCATTCTGGACTTTTAATTATATTGTTAAAAATTTTAGAGGCAAAACACACATCATAATACTCCCTTCTACGGACAAGTAAGGCTAAATCTAAGTAGACCATGGTTTGGTGCCCATCAAGATTGATGCCATTACAAAAAAGTTTATATTTCGCATATTTAAACTTATGTTGCACATTTTCTAATCTATTAGAATGTATTTCGTATTATGGCGACCAAACTATGTTTGAGAACTCTAATATAGATCTGACAAGAGCTGTATATAATAATTTTAAAGCGAATGCAACAGTCCCTAGTTGTTCTCTTAATAAACCCTAACATTTTATTGGCTCTACCAATTATGTTCTCTATGTGATTTGTAAGTATTAGCTTGGTACACCCAAATCCTTAATCAGAGCCATTTCAGCAAGAGTAACATTGTTAATGAAATAATCAGAAGGAATTATATTCTTTAATTGACTAAACCTCATAAAACAACACTTATGAGTGTTGAGTGACATGTCATTAAGCTGACACCAAGAAAAGACCACATTTAGATCATTTTGCAAGATGACAGTCTCTTGAGCAGATGATACTCGACAAAACAACTTCATATCACCAGCAAACAGCAACAAGTTGGAGAAGAGTAAGTTACCTAAGTCATTAATAAATAAACTAAATAAGAGAGGCCCCAAGTGGGGTACCCCAGATGTTACGTTAAACTTTGCAGACAAATGTCCATCAATTTTAACCTGCTGTTTTCTATTTGCCAGATATGAAGCAATCCACGAGAATAGGTTTCCTGAGATTCCATAGCTGGCTAGTTTTGAGAGCAGTATAGTATGGTTGACCTTATCAAATGCCTTACTAAAATCCGTGTATATTATGTGAGTTTCACAGCCATCTTCAAAGCAATTACATATGAAATTAACAAACAGAAACATGTTAGTATCGACAGATCGACACGGTGTAAAGCCATGTTGTTGATTGACAATTATTTCACGAAAGACATTGGTCAGAACCTTTTCGATACAGTTCTCAAATAGTTTAGGTATAGCTGAGAGAATACTTATAGGTCTGTAATTCGTTATGTTGTTCTTGTTTCCAGATTTAAGAATAGGAGAAACATATGATAACTTCCAGATATCAGGGAACACACCTAAGCTAAGGGATTTGGAGAAGATATGATAAAGAGGAAGATAGAGTGAGAACATAGTTTTAACACTCTGTTATGGTATACCATCAGAACCAATGCGCTTCCTACGTCCAGCTGAGATAACAATTTTTCTATCTCAGTTGGAGAAATTCTTATGTCTGATATTACCTCAAATCTGTCAGGGGAGATACTTATATTGCTGTTTGTTTTTGGATAATAGACTGATGCAAAAAACTGGGCAAAAAGATTTGCTATATCTGTGCCATTATCAGCCTTTCTGGAATCCAAATTCATTTCTCCGGGAATAGAACCATGATTGGTCTGAGATCGAACGAAGTTCCAAAAATATTTGGGATTTTTATTAATAACACTTTCTACATTTGATATATAATAATTAAAACATTGTTTTGTTAATGATGAACATTGACTGCACAATAAAGAAAAGGAATATATATATATATATATATATATATATATATATATATATATATATATATATATATATATATATATATATATATATATATATATATATATATATATATATATATATATATATATATATATATATATATATATATATATATATATATATATATATATATATATATATATATATATATATATATATATATATATATATATATATATATATATATATATATATTCAGCCTCACTTTTTGTTTGCCTGTATTTTTTGTGAGCAGTTTTTTTCTCAAATATTAAAGTTTTAAGTTCATGTGAAAGCCAGACCGGAAATCTACTATTTGAAAGATACTGTTTCACAGGTACAAACAGATCAAAACAATTTTATACAACAGAGTAAAAATTGTCAATTGTGATCTCTAATTCATTATTTAAAATTGTCATCCAGTCATATGAAAGAAAAAAGTTATTAATGAGACCAAAATTGGCTGATTTAAAGTCATAATAAAAGCCTTTTGCTTGTTGCAAATAGTTTGTTTTTGTACATTTTATTTTGAGTGTTAATGCTGGATGATGGAGATCACAATTTACTAAACCAATACATTTGGCAACAGAATCAATGTCAATATTTGCAAAGCATAAATCCAAAACCGAATTGTTTTCATTTAGCACTTCTTTATATTGAGATAAGCCTAAAGAAGCGACAGTATTGTACAGAATATTTTCTTTTGCTGAGTTGATGTTGCATGGTAATAGGCCAAGAAAATCATCACTTGGAGACCATGATATCTGCGGTAGGTTATAATCGCCAACAAGTAGGACATTTTCACAGGCACGAGACACAGAGTTTAAGTGAGATTCGTAATAAGATATTCATCAATGGTGGCACATAGACACAAACAATACAGTATACCACATCACTGATTTTTACTGACACCGACACCTCTTCAATGACAGGATCAGCAATAGACAGAAGATGAGATTTATACTTGTGTTTCACAGCCAGAAGGACACCACCTCCTCGACCTTTTGTACTATTTTCTGTATTTCTATCAGTTCTGTACACTACATAACGTGGATTGCAGGATCCAACCAGGTTTCCGTAAGGGCAATAATGGAGTATGTTTCATTTAGAATAGAACAAAAAAAGTCCTTTAGTTTGGTTTTCATTCTGATAAGATTAAGACGTTATCTACAGTTGATTGTGTCCAAGACTCGATGGTCGAAAATTTGAAGTTGTAGGAGCGTTAGGAGAGCGTCTAGGACAAAACTCTTTCACAGCGATACTAGCAGGCCATAGATTAGGATCTAACAAACCCTTCAAGAGTGATTCCTTGACCCCAATCTTAAATGATACATCTTTGTTCTTGTTTAGGATGAAGCATTTAACATCTGCTATGCCAAGTTGATTACTTATGTAGTCTTTTATTTGATCCTCTGTGGTTTCTGGATCACAGCGACCAAGATATATCCATTGACATCTTTCCCCAGCAGAAAGAAGTTCATTCTCAGTACCAGTCCCAAAGTCACTAGTAGATGTTCGAGATTGTGAGTTGGTATTGATTGTACCTGTCTGGTTGTTTCAAAAGATGGACTTAAATTAGAAACTTCTTTACCTTTTGTTGTCTGGGCATGCGCTGAATTTGGGATGCGAGGCGTGGTTTAGGTTCAGGTTTAGATGCCTTAATAGATTTTAATGTTTGAAATTCAACTTCCAAACTAAGGAGTTTTGTTTGTAATTCACTGTTGGTTCTCTCCAAGTCATTCAAACGTTTGTCATAAACTTCTTTTTGGATAGTAGAAAGAGGATTAGAACATGCTTTAATCTCATTAGGAAACAGCTTCACTATATTGAGATTTATTTTTTCAAGTTTACTAACACTTTCAGTTAATGAGCCAATATGTACCGATATGCTCTTTATTTCGGTTTTTAGTTCGCTAAAAGCAGGTATACTGGCTCTCTTCGCGTCCTCATCCAACAGCTTCTTTTGAAGAGTAGTACTCATAACATCCAGTTTTTCAGAACATTTTTTTATCATAAAGGGAACCATAGACATTCTGCGTTTGATCTTTGAGGGCAGCTACGCAACTGACAGATTCTTTGCCTTGCGTTTTTATATAATTTATGCAATTAACACAGGCATATAACATTACCCTTGTTTTCATTTGGGTTACTTGAGCCTCGGATGTTGAACATTTTGAGCAAGCCATGCAGTATGTAGCATGACAAAAGTCGCAGATTATTTTATATTTGACTTCTTTATAATTTAATTCAACTTCGTATTTAGAACAAGATATATTCCAAACTAATGAATCGGAAACAGGTTATATAATATTAAATAAAATTTTGAACAAAGTTAACTGAATTCTATAGGTGAAGCGCACTATAGATTTTAATCACTATAAAAAGATAAATCTTACAGTTTTTGTTAGCAGAAAATACAGCAATCCTTGTAAACGACGATCAAAACAATGGAAAGGATAATCACACAATAAGTAAAAAAACGAGTGTAAAATTATTTTGATTTATTTCTGATGTCAAGACAAGCAACTATACAAAAGCACAAACGTTTATAATAACTAAAACCAGCAAAAATACTGTTGTTATCGGGACCGTTTAAGAGGCTTGCACACGTGGATGAATTATTTTAGTATACATAGTCAACTGTTCTATTCTGCAGCCATATTTTCCTAAAAACTGGAAACTCGCACATGTCGTTCCATTGGCTAAGGTAAAAAATCCTACAGACTTTGGTCAACTAAGATCCATCTCTTTGTTACCTACGCCATCCAAAATTTTAGAAAAAGCAATGGAATCTCAAATTTCTTCATATGTTTCCAGTAATAACATTAAATTATCAACAGTCTGGATTTAGAACCGGTTACAGTTGCGCTTTCACCTTATCCGATATTGTGGATGATATCGTCAGAGCACAAGATATTAACCAGGCAACCGTTCTCATCCTGTTAGATTATATCAAAGCTTTCGACTTGATTCATCATGATATATTGCTCTCGATTCTAAAATATATAGGCTTTAGCCAGTCGGCGGTAGCATTGTTGGCGTCTTTCCTCTCAGACAGAAGCCAGAGAGTAGTTCTAGATGACAAAAAATCTGACTTACTCAGTGTCACAGCAGGTGTTCCCAAGGAAGCATTCTGGGGGCCCCTTCTATATAGCATTTACACCTTTAATTTCATGAAATCACTTCGTCACTGCAAGTACCACCTCTACACTGATAATACTCAAATTTACCTATCTCTTAACCCTAATCAAGCTGAAATAGTCAAACATTAAATTAATTGTGATTATTATTATTATTATTATTATCAACAAATTGAAATTTAATGATCACATAACTGCATGCCTTCGGAAGGCATTCTCAATATTAAAAAGTTTGTACGCTTATCGACATGTACTTAGTCAAAAAACTAAGGCGTTGTTGTCCGACACTGCTCATTTTGTCACAATTTAAATTTGCAGGCAACGAATTCCGTACCCTTCCTTGATTTACAGGCTAAAAATTCAAAAAGTATAAAATTCATTCATTCATACGATTTATCTTCGGCATTAGACAAAGACAGAGGTTTTCATATAGGCTGCCAGAGTTGGGCTGGATTAACATGAAACATCAACGTATCCTGCACTCCGCCTGCTTTTTTTTGCAAGATTTTAAAATTTCATTGCCCTCCATGTCTCCTCGATAAACTACAATACCGTACAGATGTACTTAACTTAAATTTATGGCAACAGTCTCTGCTATCAATACCTTCACACAACAAAGAATAGTTAAAAAAGTTATTCTTATCAAACTGCAAATTTAATTAACAAATATAAAATTATAAGTACAACATTGTCAGTTGAATCCTTTAAAATAACTATGAAACATAAATTACTCAGCCAACAACTGCAATAGCAGTGGAACTTACTAAGGCAAGACCAGAGGAGAAGGAGTACTTATTGGTGTATTAAGTAATATGAAACCGGCTACCTTAGAACCACCACATCAGTCTACTGGCCATGAGGAACTATGGGTGAAAGTACAAATCAGTACTGACCTGTTTATTGTTAGTTTAGTCTATTTTCCTCCTAATTCTAGCGTTAGTGAGTATGAGGCGCATTGTGATAACATAGAGTATTTTTCTAATTTATTTAATAATGCCTCAACATAGATATTGCCTGTGATGTTCTAGTACCTTATGATAATCATCATCCTGCTCTAATGTTTAGTATAGAGACCAATCTGATAAATATTGTTCCTACTTGTAACGACTATTTTATTTTTGATTTTAATAACTGTGATTATAAATTAAATAAATAATAAAATCAAAATTAGGAATGAATTTAAATTTCCCATTTGGTTTGACAATGAACTTAAAGAACTGACAATTCAAAAGAAAAAATATCACATATTATAGATATGTGTTATATTTCCCGCCAACTATTCCAAATTCTCTGAACTTAGAAGACTCTGTAAGAATAGATTATCAATTTGTTACAAAAATTATATAAAAAACATTAAAGATAATATTAAAACCGACCCTAGTTCTTTGTGGAAACTTGTGAACTCAAAAAAGGATAAAAATAATATCCCTAAACTTCTTAAATTTCAAGACAGGGAGCTCATAGACCATTCTGACATTGCTAATGCTTTTGCAGAACATTTTGCATCTGTATATGCAAAAAGCTCAGGTAATGCAACTCAGGAACATATCTCTTTCTCTAATTTAAATATTAATTCATTTTACTTTAAAATATCAGTTATTTTGGATAGACTAGAAAATATAGACTTAAATAAAGGTCCAGGTCCAGACAACCTTCACCCAAAATTTTTAAAGGGCTGCGCAGTCTCTCTTTCAAGACCTCTTTGGCTTCTTTTTAATAGTTCTCCTAGTAGTGGTATTTTCCCTTCATTATGGAAAACCACACATATATCACCTATCTTCAAAAATAATGGTAACAAGAATGACATTAACAACTACAGACCTATTTCAAAAATGTCTTTAACACCTAAGATTGGAGTCCTTAATTATGGAATATCTTGAAAATGCCTTTAATAAAATTATAATAACAAAGCCTTAAAGTTAATTTACGATCACCAACCATTAGTTCAATTGTTTTGTTTTTTTTTACTTCTGTTCAGCTCTTTTTTTACTATGTTCCATATTTCTTTGGATTTGTTACTGGAGATGTCTATTTTGGTTTTATTGAAATTGATTTTTAGAATCAAGTTGAGGCAGTCTGGGAAGCTTTTGAACACTTTTCAATTGAGCTTGCGGTATTTTCATTAGGTAGTTTGGTGTTTTTCTATGAATAGTTTTAAATCCCTTATTGTTTTTTTTCAGGTTGTCAATTTCCTATAAATACCGCTATTCTATATCAAGGGCATCTCTTTCAAAGCCTTTTGTGTTCTGTTTTAATTGCAGTATAAATGTGTTTTTTTTTTGTTCTAGTCCTAACTTGAGTTCAGCTACCAATTTTCTAAGTTCCTCAGTATCGGAACTTTCCCCCATATCAACTGCCTGTTCAGCACATTTTTCAGAACAGGTATAATTTAATTAGTTTTAAGTTTATTGGCCCTTTCCACACAGTTTGGTTGAAATAGTTGGTGGCACTAGGTACAAATTAAGTTTTTTACTTTTTTGTTGCTGCAACATCCAAATATGATCATCTTTTAATAGAAGCTAAGACCAATTACTATTTCAATCAGTGTACAAATTTACAATCTAATATATGACACAAAAACAAATTTTTAAGTCAAAAATAAAATAAAATGAAGGAAAACACTGAGCCAAATTGGCATGACCACCTCTCAATTCAGCAGCCATGCTACTGTTACACAATAAGTCAGAGACAAGTTAAAATATATAAAAACATTAACCCTATGATTACACATACACATAATAAAAATAAAACAGTTAAAAAATATATATTAAATATTAAAATATAATATCAAATATTAAAATGCTGATCAATAAGTCTAAACCTTGTGCAACATTTTATGTACAAAACAGGCAATACAATATTTGCCAGTCCGACTCTGCTCATTGTTTAAAAGTTCAGTGAAAAGTGTTCTGCTTGACAACAACATTAAAACGGAAATACCCTCAATGCGTGCTTATCTATTCAATGTTCATTCTGTTGTGTTGAATAATACTTTCTGCCTCTAGTCCAACATAAATGGAGAACTTTTAGTAAATACTTCCCCAAACACAAAATATATGTGAAAGAAATCACTTTACTAATAAGGACAAGCAGTTTTCGCATTCAGATCTACATTTTTTTTTACTACTAATAATTCCTAGAATAACGGTGAGATAAATGTTATCAGCGACTCTTCTGGTTCTGATTTAAAGGAACCCATCAAAATTGCTAATGATTTTAATAATGTTTTCTCGAGTATAATTAGAAATTTAGCAAATAAAATAATAACTAATGTAACTGGCAACCAGTGTAATATGAAGTCTAATAATAACAAAAATTTGTTCCTTAAAAAGGTTACAGAGCTAGATATCACTGCCGCTATAAAATCTCTGATTAATGCCAACTCCTGTGGAGAGGATGACACAGGTTCCAGTATTTTAAAATACTGCAATTCTTGCCTTATTCTTCGATTTAAACACCCCGTTTATTCGATATCTGAAACTGGAGTCTTTCCTAAAACCCTGAAATTTTCTATAATTGTTTCACTACAAAAAGCAGCAGACAAAAAAGATAAAAATAATTATAGACCCATAGCTTTAACGAGTAATATTACAAAAATAGTAGAAAAGTATATTAAAAAATGACTTAAAGGATTTCTGGAAACAACTAAATATATGTCATAAATCAATATGGTCTTGGTTTTTAGAAAAAATAGCTCTACCGATAATGCAATCATCGAAGTGACTTATTTTATTGTTGATAGCCTTTAGACAGGGCTTAAACTGTCAAAATCAAAATCAATATTGTTTATTTCTTCAATTTGAAAGTGTAGTAAAATAACTGAAGAAAAGGTCAATGATACAAAATAACACTAATCTATACACTTAACAACAATTCTTCTCAAGGAGATGTTTCTTTAGACGATTTTTGAATATGTTAATATTAATAGCATTTCTAATATGATCATTTAACTTGTTATATAAATCCGAACTTGTAAAAAAATATATTTTTGATAAGCCGCAGATCTATGATGTTCCGGTAATAAAAGTGTTTTGTGTCGTGTTTTATAACTATGACCAGATCTAACACTTTGAAACAATGTTTTGTTCTTATACACAAAACAGCATAAATGTATATTCCTATCACAGTTAGTATTTTAAGTACCTTAAACGCGTCCCTACATAAGTCCCTATACCTCAACCCAGCAATCAGTCTGACAGCATTCTTTTGCAAACTCTATTAATATATGCACTCCTACCCCAATTCAATATGCCATATCGAATTCTCGAGTGAATATTTGCATAATACAAAGTCAAAACTACCTCTGGTCTACAATGCATAGACATTTAAGGTTAGAATCAAAAGTTACACCCAATAATCTGGTTTTATCTGCTGGTTTCAAATGCATGTCCGACTCTTCAAATAAATCTAAGTTAGTGTAATTAGGATGCAAAGAAAAATGTAATAATGTAGTTTTTTCTTTGTTTAATGTAAGTTTATTTTTATGAGACCAGAGTAATACTCTATTGTATACCACCTCTGCTATTGCCTTTAATGAATTCAATTTCCTATTCACTATTAAAATATTAGTGTCATCTGCATATGAAACTAGAAAAACATTCTGTGATGTATTTAAAATAAAAGTTAGCAGATCGTTTGCAAAAATCAAAAATTCAAAAGGCTCGAAAATCTCCATGGAACATCCTTGTGAGTTGCAGTACATTGACTTTCAATTCCATTAACCATTACTAATTGTTTTATGTTGAACAAATATAATTTTAAAAAATTTAATAGTTTCCCCTTTACCCCATAATAAAATAATTTACAAAGTAGTAGTTCATGATTAACTATGTCGAATGCACGCAAGAAGTCTATAAAAATCTCCAATACCATACACTTTTTATCCAAAGAGTTGACAATTATCTCTTGAAACTCATATAGAGCAGTCTCTGTGCTTTTATTTAAAATGAAGCCATGTTGAAAATAATTTGTTTTTATAAAAAAAATGATACAAGTTGATCCTTGATCACCAACTCACAAATTTTAGAGATACTATTTAACAGGCTTATTCCACAATAGTTTTCAAAACTGTTCTTATATAAAGGAATAATAGTTGCCACCTTCAATTCATCAGGAAATATTTCACTCTCTATTGAAAAATTTGTCAAATAGCACAATATATACTTCATAAAAAATATGCACTTCTTCAAGATGTTATTTGAAATGCCATCGTGGCCATGGGAACTAGAATTTTAAGTCTTTTTACTATGTTTGCAATGTCCTCACTAGAAACTGGAGACAAGAAAAGAGATCTGTTACAGAAAGGAATATTGTCTTCAAGAAATGCATAGTCCAGAGGTATATCGTCAGTCAATAATGTAAACTGTACATTAAATCTTTCTGCTATTTCAAAATTGGATAATTTTTTCCCATCAAGGAAAAATTCAATAGCAGGCTTACTATAATTTTTCCACGCTGCACACATTGCTTTTGACTTGTTTTCTGCTTTAAGAATTTTTAAATCATTTTCAGTTCTCATAAATACTTTTAATTTTTCTCTATATATTACATTTAGTTGTTTACTAGCATTTAGATACTTTCTATTATATTTAGCCAAATCAGCAAATAATGTTATTCTTTCTTTCAGCCTGGTTAATTCAGGATTTAATAGAATTTTTCTTGATTTATATCCTACAGAGTTATATTTCTTCATTGGAAATGCTGAATGAAAGTAATACAAAATAATTCGATAGAAAGTATCAAAAGCTCCGTTTAAAGATTGCTCTCTTAATAGTTCATTAAAATTCTCCTTCCTTAGTAAACTCAGAAATGTATTCATGTTAACTCTACTAAAGTTTCTATGAATGATACTATTCTGTTGAGTTTTTGTGTTTTTCACACTCGTCTCAAGATACAAAACCTGAGCATAATGATCAGATAGATTAAAATTTAAAACATCACTATAGCACTTACTTCTACTGTCCACTAAAAAATTATCTATACAAGTTAAAGAAATCACATTAACCCTAGTAGGCTGCTCAATTTGAAAAGCCATGCTGTAAGTAGCAATAAGGTCACATAATAGTGATAAGTTAAACTAGGAATTAAAAAGTTAACATTAAAGTCACCTCCAATAATAAAATTCTAAAAACAAAATAAAATCATTAAGAGGTGGCCTGTATAAAACCAGCAAAAACTGATTTACATAATGAAGTCTAACACAACAACATTCAAAGACACCTTCGACACAAAAACGTTCAATGTCACATGAAACAACAGACTTATTAACTGCATCATGTTTATAAATAGCCAACCCTCCATGCTTTAAGTTCTTTCTACAAAACGACCCTACCAATGTGTAATCTTTAAGCTTGATTTGTTTTAAATTTTCGGTGTTTAGCCAATGTTCACTAACTAATAAAAAAATCTCCTATGTCTCCTAGTCTACCTATGGCTTTTGACAGTGTGCACCAAATTCTACTGAATAGATTGGAATTGTCTGGAATTAGGGATATAACCTTACAATTATTTAAATCTTATCTAAAAGGAAGAACACAAAAAGCCAGGATAGGTGATACTTTTGGAGATTTGAGAGAGGTAGAGTTTGATGTACTACAGGGGACAGTCTTGGGTCCGATCCTGTTTTTAATTTATGTCAATAGTATTTCACATCATTGATCAGGGTAGTATGACCAGTTTTGCAGGCGATACTGCTATTCTTGTTAGAGATAACTCTTGGGAGTCATCATACCGTAAAGCTAAAGTATTCTTGCCAAAGGTTTTTATAATGATAAATATTTGGTTTGGCCATAGTTTACTTGCTTTAAATACTGACCAACCTATAGTTATACTTTCTCCGTTAGCAGAAGTGATATACATGTTTGCAACTACCCCACAATCCATGTTCCACAGTGTAGCAGATATTTTTTAAATTATGGCTGTACACAAAAGCGAGTGATAAATAAATAAACAATATATTTACAGACTTGCCATTTCAAAATAAATATATAGTAGTTGTTTACTTTTTTTATATATGACTTTCAATATAAAATTTTGGGCAACATTTAGAGGTTGCAAAGCATTTTTGTACAGGCCCTCCAACACAATTATACCATACTTAAGCAGGGACTCGATCAGCACTTTATATACAGATATCAAGAGTTGTTTTCCGAGAATCTCTCTTAATATGTAAAACTTATGAATCAACTGTCTAATATTTTTCGTTAGTTTCATAACATGTGGCTCCCACTTTAAATTATTGTCTATGATTATCCCCAAGTATTTTATAGAGTCCACCTCATGGATCACAAAATCAGGATTCTCGATTTACAACCTATCAAAATCAGGATGGCCATATGATGAAAGGGAAAAGGCAATATAATTTGTCTTAGAGGCATTTAAGGTTAATTTAAAAGAGTCTAACCAATTTTTTATTATTGTAATACAATTTACAGTAAAATTTGTAACTTGTGCCCATGTGTCTCCTGAAAATAAAATGGCCGTGTCATCAGCATAAGATATTACTGTACCATTCTTTATTATAAGACTAGTCAAAGAATTAATGTATGTAATAAAAAGAATAGGCCCCAGGACAGTTCCCTGGGGTATTCCTATTTTAATATTCAATGGATCACAATGTGTATCTTTTATTTTAAGTAGTTGTTGTCTGTCAGTAAGATAACCTTCAACGCGGTGTCCCTCACTCCATAGGTGTTAAGAACATTCAAGAGTGAATCATGAGGCACCGTGTCAAATGCCTTCACAAGATCCACGAAGACTGCAAAGCACTTCCTGTTGTTATCCAAACTGCTCTGTTGTTATCCAAACTGCTAGCTATCTGTTTGGTCAGTTCATATATGGCATTCTCAGTGCCCATGCCATTTGTAAAAGCAAATTGATTTTTTGAGAGTATGTTATTTTGAAGGAAACTTACTAACCTATCCCTAACCTAAAATACCCTCTATGTTGAGCCAACAAATGAGCTAGAGGTCAGGAATGTAGTTTCAATTCAAAAAGAAATTTGGCACAAGCTCATGAAGGAATCACTGTTAGGGATGTACTAAATTTAGAAGAGGTAGTTATAAAAATATTAACTGCTTTGATCAATGGCGTTCTGACTTCTGGTACATTTCCTACTGAGCTTAAACTTAGTACAGTAAGTCCTATATTTAAATCTGGAGCCAAAGATTGCTTACATAACTATAGACCAATGTTAGTATGTTTTCTAAAGTAATAGAGATAGTTATAAAAAATAGGATGATAGATTTTGTATATAAATATATTCATAGGGATGAATTCCAATATGGGTTTGTAAAGAATAGTAGTACATTACGTGCAACAGTGGATTTAGTGAACACAATATCTACAAGCTTAGATGGTAGTGAAAAAAGCTTTTGATGTAGGGAGCACTGAATAAATTAAGTAACATGGGTTTCAGGGGTATCATGTATAAGCTCATTGAATCTTGTTTTGAGAGAAAACAGTATGTAAAACTCCACTTAGTGAGAAGTGTTACCGACTTCTGTAAGTATGGAGTGCCTCAGGGCTCTGTCTTTGGGCCTCTCCTTTATTCCTTGTATGTGTTAAATGGAAATGACTTGGAAAATGAGATATTTCAACAGGAAAATTTTTATTTTTCTGTAGGTATTAAGGGAAGCTTCAAGAAGGGGAAAAAATCCTTTTTATAGTTATATATATTATTATATAATTTATAGTTTGAGCTAAACGAAAGTTGACCCAAAATCCTTAGTTTCTTAAATTTGATTCTCTTTTTTTAGAAGCCATACTGTTGGTGAAATACATTTCTTTTGCCACAATATTTATTGTATTTACACATTTGAATTTGAATTTATGGCTATTGTGTTTTTTGAAGGTTACACTAATAAAGCGAAGATGTGACAACCTGGGAACCATAGCGTTTACAATGTAAGGTAATTTTGGCTCCTAAAATAATCATAGTAGGGTATTGTTTCCTTTGATCTCTCTCTCTTTTTTAAAAACATGTCACACACAAAATTCACAAATTTTAAACTAAATCTCGGAATAAGTGTCTATAGGGAATACTACAAGTACCACAACAATTATATAGTAGTTACCAGCCAACAATAAGAGTTCTTATTCACTGTTTTGTGAAATAAAATATTACCGCTAAATTAAAATGAATGTGTAAATAACTAAGCAAAGGAAAATAAGTCATAACTTACCATTAAACTGCAAGCAAAGAAAAAAAAGGAAACAAATACAAGTGGTAAAATAGCACTGTGGCATCTTGTAACCCGATGAAATTATCAAGAGACGCAAAGTTTTCCTAGGTTTAAAAACATCCGCATGCTAAAAAATGTATGTTTTCAAATGGGCAAATAAACATTTTTCACATGTCACAGAAACCGAGCTTCAAGCGATTTTCACACACTTTCGATTGATTCGGTGAAACACGTAACACTTAATGAAACAATAATTCAATTCATCCATATATGCATTTTCCTAAATAAAAATAAATATTTAAGAATAAAAGACATTAAAAAACTTTCATCTTAATGTAAAAACATCAACCATGACAGTAAAATTAAAATAATAATTTCTTTACTAATAATGACATATTTTTTCTTCAGAGGGCGCCCACGTAATCTACGTTTTTTGAAAGAAAGAGAGAGAGAGAGAGGCGCGATATTTAAATCAAGCTGTTAAATATATAAAATTGGAAATAGTACTGGTGACGGATGAATCATTTACCTCTTAAACCGAGATGGCATTCACCTACCTACTTACTGTAATGTGTTTTCATAAAAAATTAAAAAAAGGTTTTTATAATGATCTAATTCTACGAAAGAAATGTTTTTGGCACACTATCACTCTGTAAAGTCATAATTTCAAGCGCGATTAAATAATTAGTTATTCCATGACTGTGGCTCGGCTGTAATATATAGGTCTTGTTTTTATATAAAGAATATACAACGATACAGATTTATTTCAGCTAATTATAAACAAAATTCGTTAAAGTTTTTGGAAGAGATTAGTTAGAGTAGTTGTATTTTGGATTAGCAACATGAAGGTTACAAGTTCTAGTTCTGTTTTGAGCAATAACTTTTTTCTTAACAAAATTTATAATAATAAAGATGCGGATTAGGTTAGGTTAGGATTGGTTAGATTTACTCTAACGAGAGCGTGCCAACAAAATTCGGGTCCATATTAAAACAAAGATTTTTTTTAAATAATTTTGACGGAACTACTAATTATTTAACGACTCGTCGAATTTCGGGCGATTTGGGCAATTTCAGAGTCACACTCTAACCTTACAAACAAAAACAAATGTTGTTTTCTATCAAAAGTCATATTTGATTTTGCCTCAGATATTCTTAATCTGAGGATTTTGCGCATATTAGCGATGTGTTTTGTGATTGTGATCGTGGTCATTCAAAATCATTCTGTGTTTTTTTGAAATACTTTTATATTTTTAATGCTTAAGAATGGATCAAAAACCAGTTCAGACACAGGTTTTGTGGGAAAGATCATCCAGCATTCAGGGTCGTTTGAGAGAACCAAAACTGAAGGCTAGTCCAGCCCCAACTGTTACAAATCAAGGATCAACATCTTCTACTGCAGTTAAAACTACAGTTTTAAGAGCTGAAGCCCCTGAATTTATTCCAACATGGCTAAAATCATCTACAGATGACATTGATCAACAATTTCAGAATGTTCACATAACAGTTGGTGATGTGCCTCAATTTTCAAAACATAGTGCACAGGACAGACTTAAGAGATATAAAGCTACCAGCCTAAGCAATGAGGTATTTGTTTGCATGCAGTTATATTACAATAAGGTTACTTAGTAAAAAACTTGGAAAACTAAATTGGTAAGTGTGTCACATACAAAGATACCTAATCCTGGTAAAGAGATTCTACCGAAGTAACAAAAACTATTTGGATTTGTTCTATTTTATACAGAAAAGTTACACTTTCAAGGGAGTTGAAACTCTTAGGCACTTCACAGATAAAAACGACATTCTGTGAAGGTCTATAGATTGTAAAAACCTGGATTTTTTATTTTTCGGTGGGGTTCTTGTGTGTTTGCTGGGTTTTTGGAAATTTTTTTATTTATTTCTCCACAGACTTGAGCTCTTACAAAATTGTAAAAAACATAATTATTGTCATGCAAATTTTCTATCACAGCCAGTAACTTATAAACCACTGAAAATCACAATACACTACATTTTTATTTTTTTTTATTTATTTCAAAATCAACAAAAAAAATGTACAAGATCAGCACTAAATATTAATAATAAATAATCTATTCTAATAGTAGCACCTAGGTAATAAATACCCGTATATGCTAAAAAAAACAAAAAGCATTTAGAAAATTAACATAATAACAATTGATTTACTTAATAACTAGGCAACAAGGGTTCTTATTTTTCACTATGTGACAGCCAACAACCAATCCACAAAATAACTATTTAAATACCGCACTAAAACTAATCAAAAATGAAACATCTAAACAAATATAGTAATTAACATTAAAATAGCTAGACTTTCCTCCTCCTCACAAAACAAATCTCTTTCAGATAAATATCACAGTGCCAACAAAATGTCCCATTATACAAAATATATATAAAACTCAAAATAATTTAGTAAAATAATTATTGTAATTTGCATATATAAATGCAGCACATTTAGTATTGAATTGTTTACCCTTGACATTCAACTCACTAATGCTCAAAGGAAGACAGTTAAATATTTTTGGCCCTAAGTACAAAATTGATTTTAAGTACTGTGTATTACTGCACTGAGGTAGTTTTAGTTTGTCCAAATAATTCTTGTTTCATACTTATGAGATATTTGTACTTGATTACTCTTTTTACACATAAACTTACAAACAGATAAAATATACAGACTTCCCAAATTAAGGATATTTGCAGAGTAGAGCAGCGGTGTGGTAAAGTCTTGTTTTTTAAAAATTATCTTTAAAATATAGTTTTGAGCAATACTTAATGAAACAAGATTGGTCTTATAACTTCTGCTCCATACCAAAATCCCATACCTAATAATAGATTCAATCAGTGCCTTGTAAACAGAAATGAGTAGTCCTCTATTTAGAAAATCCCTAAGTAAATAAAATTTATAACACTAGCATTATACATTAATACAATTCACTTTAAGAAAGTCAGACTGTGAAGTAAAGAAGTATAATGAGTGTTTATTAGCAAAATTTGTAGCGGGATGTCGTGATTGTAATGTGTGGCTGTGACAATGCTGTGAGGGGAAAGCCTGTGGTCATTATAGGACCATATCTCCATGCCAGTAGAGCCATTTTAAATGGAATTATTGAACACCACAATTACCTTTATGGTCCGTCATCCAGAGAAGCATAAATTCTGTTTATCTGTTATCTTCAAAATTTCTAACATCTCATAGAGTGCTGGACTACAGAGATAAAGTCAATTTGTTACAGCACATTTGCTTGAATATAATAAATGTGCATGTTGATAAGGAATCTAACTTAGTGGATCATAATGACACTGAGTCTACCAGCAAAGTAAATTTTGCTTGCCCGCTGCCTCCTCGAATGGTAGCATAGTTTCTAACATGGTACTCAAGAATATTAGAAAGGACCACCTTATACATACTGCTTTCTACCAAAACGTTTGAGGGTTGAGAACTAAATCCTCTCGGATAGTGACATCGGTCAGGAGCTGTGACTATGACTGCATTCTGCTTACCGAGGCATGTAATTCCGAATTCTTTCCTAGCTACTATGAGGTTTACCACCAAGATCGCAACTACGCTGAGCTAAATTACACAAGAGGTTGTGGAGTTCTTATCGCTGTTGATAACACATATGATTCAAATGAAATTGCAAGACCGACAGTACCAAAGTATGAGTCCATTTGAATCCGCACCTAACTTGAACTCCAGGTTGCAATTATTTGCTGTGTTTATCTGTCTCCAAATTCTTCTACAAATGGGTATCAACATTTCATTACCGAGTGTGAGGGGTTCTTAGCATATATGAGGAAGCTCACTTCCTTATGTTTGGAGATTTTAATCTGCCTGGTGTTCGTTGGCTACAATAAGATGGGTTTCTACCATCAACAGTTCAGTTCCATCTGAGGAGACTGTCATAGACTTCATGTACAATGACGTTAAAAATTGTCATAACAATATTTTGGACCTTGTTTTCAAGTCTGACGTAACCGTATATCAATTTTCAAAGGACAACTATAAAAACGTTACTAGGGCTTTGGGTCAAGTGGATGGGTCATTTATTTTGGAGTTGGCCAGTCTTGAGCAAGTATTATCTCGGTTCTATGATGTGGTGTTTTAACCTTATAAGACTTTCTGGCCAACCTGATTTCATTTTTACAGTTTACACCTGGATTATCTCTAGCAAACTGAGCAATAAAATTGATCCTATCTCTTAAAACTTTAAGCTTATGAGTGAACTACTTTTTTTCTTTAGGTTTAGAGTGTATAGTTTAGTTTTTAGTGGCATATGTTCAATTAAATTTAAAAATATTGTAAGAAAACAAGTACATATCAAATCAGGATTTTGAAACTGACTAAAGAGAACACTCCAGTCATAATTTTTCAATGTGGTAATTACTTTTTTATATGACTGTTCTGACATAGGCCTGAAATGTACAATTTCTGTGGCATTATTATTGCTGGCAGAGTTCACTAATTTAAGACTATTGATAATACCTTTATGATTGGAAATAAATCCCTCAAATACTGAGGTGCAACACTCTTTCCCAATATTTGAGATGCAGTTGTCAAGACATTTTGATTGGTTCATTCACAAGCAAATCAAACTTAAAATTATTTATTATATTCGAAAAAACCATGGTAGCACCTGATTTCCTATCTAGAGTATTAATGTTAAAATCACCATATATAAAAATATTTTTTTTGATCCATCAAGAAAAGATAAAACCATTACTAATTTTTTTTAAAAATAAAGGAATTTTTCCAAATGTTGAGCGGTATACACACACACTAGTATAATATTATTATTTTTAATTTCCACTGCATACAATTTCCTCTGATAGTTTATCAATAAAGTCAATTTTTCTTATTTGACTCTAGCAGGATTTTGTACAAATCATTCACCATGTTGATGTTTTGTTTGAGTAAAGGAATTTAGAGACAGATTTTGCATATTCTGAAAGTACATTGATAGACAACTTCCTGTTGGCTTTCTTTTCCTATTAGTTTTGGACATAGTTATGTTTGTCCCACTATATTCTGAGCTTCTTTACGAGAGTCCACATTTTTCTCCTTCCAGGTCTTTTGGGGTGGTTTCTGGATGTAATCTTGAAATGTGTACTGCATACAAACTTAGGAATTGATTTTAGAGAATTTATTACTTCCTTTCTACCTAACATAAAATGTGTATAATTTCGATCTTCTTTTTTGCTGTTTGCATGCCCCATTCTGATCCTGTGGGGACAAGGGTGGAGCTAAATTAAGAATACTAGTCAAAGTCAAATATGCTTTATTGCCTAAAGAATTAAATCTTGTTCACAAAGCTAGAAAAAAATCTTAAAACCTAAAAATTCAAAAGTATCATAACAAACTAACTATAAAATAGATATATGTTTCTAATTTATGTCAGTGATATAAAAACAATTATAAATAAACAAAACATTTCAAGAAAAAAGAAAATGTATACATACATGCAATTAAAATATAAGTCACATTGAAAACAATGTAGGAAAAAAAATAAAAAAAACAGACAACACTTTTCAATTAAAAATAAATTAAAAATTAAAAGTAAGGTTACAATGATTACCGGTTATAGGTGATCTGCATAGTTTTCTGATAAATTATAATATGCTTTTTTAAGCAATATGTTTGATACATCTTTTTTAAACATTTTCAGGTCAATTTGATTTCGAACAGTTACAGGTAAATAGTTATAAATTTTTATACTTTCATAGATGAGCGAATTCTTGGTCAAGGAGAACCGAGGTATGGGCAACGGAAGATTGAGATGGGAAGACCGACGAGTGTGGTACTGAGAAGTAAAACCAACATCACCCTCGCTGCACCTTTTGTGAATCGTGCACACTGTTTCTACAATGTAAATATTGAGAGCTCAACCCCCAAAAAGTCATACCATATCTCAACGGAGAGTCGACCAGAGAGAAATATACCAGTCTTGTAGAAGACCAACCAAACTTGCTGAAAACTATCCTCATTGCAAAGCATGTGCCCAGCGAACCTTAGACTATCATCCAATGTCATTCCCACAAATTTAATAAATGGTTTGCTCTCAATGATCTGGTCACTAAACTCAAGAGAACCAAGTGCAAATTTAACAGATAAAATATTGTTTTTTTTAATATTGAAGCAAAGGGAATTTGAGTTACACAATTCTTTAACACTTTCAATATCTTCTGATATAATGGTGCTCAAATCTTTCTCACAGCCATGCTAAAGAATGGTTGTATTGCATAAATCATTTAAGTACAGTAAAACCTCTTATAATTTGCTGGCTGTTCGAAGTGAATTCTCCATATCTGACAACCTGTAACTTATCTGATAGACAAGATTCTATCCACTGCAAAGACCGACCACAAAATCCATAAGTTTGTAGCAAAGTCCTCTGACATACACAATCAAATTCTTTTGAAAAGTCACAGAACACTGCTGCCACCTTATCTCCCTCATTCGTACCTAAGTACACCTGTTCCAAGGAGGCAGAAATTGCATCGTTAGTGTTTTTAGAAGACTGCAACCCAACTGCACTTGACTAATTATATTGGAGCGTAACAGATGGGATGAAATCCGTAGTTTAACCAATTTTTTCATAATTTTGGAGATAGATGAGAGTAAAGCAGTTGGTCTGAAGTTGGAAGGGTCGTCGAGATCTCCACCCTTGTGCAAATAACTAAAGCACTTTTTAGGCAACTGGGAAAGACACACTTTAAAAAAGATATATTTATTTGTTCAACTAATGTGTATAGTGCCTCATCTGGAAGATTCTTCAATATGCCAGCAGACAACCCGTCTATTACTAGCACTATTGCCAACACTTTCTAAGATTGTAGAAAAACTGGTGAAGAAGAGGATGATGGCTTTTCTTGTGAGGAATGGAGTCTTGAGTCGGGAGCAGTTTGGCTTTCAGGCGGCTAAGGGCACAAATGATGCCATATTTTCATTACTGGAAAAATTATATCTCAGCTTGAACGAGAAAGAGACAGCTGCGGTAGTTTTTTGTGACTTATCCAAGGCTTTTGACTGCGTGAGTCACACTATACTGTTGCATAAGCTGGAGTTGTATGGATTTAGGGGTAGAGCACGTAAATGGCTTGAATCCTATCTGAAGGATAGAGTACAGAGTGTTTCTTTTGGTGGCTGTATGTCTGAACATGCAACACTGGATTCTGGCGTCCCGCAGGGATCAGTTTTGGGTCCTATTTTATTTTTATTGTATGTTAATGACTTTGCGGGCATCAAAATAAAGGGCCAATTCACCCTTTTCGCGGATGACGCCACGAAACTTTGGCATGACAGTAACGTTGACAGACTTAATGAAATTGTTAACAGTGATATGGAAATAATTAAAACTTGGTGCGATGCAAATAAATTAACTTTAAATATTTCTAAAACAAATGTAATGTCTTTTGGTTGTGATTTGGGTGAAGTTCGCTTGGATTCTAGTATCCTGCCAAATCATACAGAAAACAAATTCTTAGGCCTTTACATTGACAATCGTTTAAAGTTTGAAGGTCATATTAAGTTCTTAAAGTCAAAACTGGCATCAAACTGCTATGCAATGAGAATTATTTCTAATGAGCTAGATGATAGCATAATAAGATCTACATATTTCTCATTAATTGAGTCGCACTTGCGGTACGGTGTTTGTTTCTGGGGTACTTGTTCTGCACTACTTTTTCAAAGTGTTTTTGTTTTGCAGAAAAGAGCCATTAAGTTTATGTTTAGAGCTAAAGTGCGAGATTCATGCAGGCCTCTGTTCTTAAAGCACAATATTTTGACACTTGCCTGTTTATTCATATTGGAAACTGTATGCCTAGTATTTGAAAAATACAAAAACGAATTAATTGCGAGGCATGGTTATAATGTAAGAGATACTAATGTGATCTCCCTCCCTATTCCAACATCAGCACAAATTAAAAACTCTATCATATATGGTGGCAAAAAATTATTCAATCATCTGCCTCCAAATATCAGGTCGATTCCAACTTCGGTTAAGTTCAGAAAAGAATTAAAAAAACTGCTATGTGCGAGAGCCTACTATACTGTAAATGAGTTTTTAGATGACCATTTTTAATCTAAATCTATATTCCTACTATTTAACACTTGTAATCCAATACACTACCTTTTAACACTTTGGCCCTTGTCACTTTTAATTATATAATGGCTGATTTATGTATTGGCTTGCCTTCAGCTTGCTTTAACTGTATATTCATTATAGTTTTTGTTCTTTTTTATATTTTAAATCTGGTGTGTATTGTTTATAATATGTAAGTGTATGCGTTCAAGTTTTTTAAATGACAACTTTTAATATTTTTAGCCCTATAAAGCATAGAATTTGTGTAGTGGTATATTATGATATATTTTTTTGTTGACAAATTAATTTTAACAATTTTTAACTATGTTCGGTGTGTTTTGAGTTTGCCTGTATTATGTATTATGCTCTATGTGTATGTATGTGTTTTGCGTGTGCATGCGCGGGTATGTATACGCATATATTTTTGTCTGTACTGTTCTTTTTATTATAATTCTGTGCTTTCTTTGTTTTGTATAATCTTTTTTTTTTCTCTTCCCCTTAGCTTTGTCAGTGAATACCATTCTAGACAATAAAGCATTTTGAGTTTGAGTTTGAGAGTTTGATCCAGCAGAGTTCTTATTGCCAATTTCTGAGAGAACCTTTTTAACCTCTGCAAAATTAGTGGTAGCAATTTGAAAGTTGTCTGGAATATAAAAATTATTTAAATAACTTAACGGTTCATTCTTAGGGTCAGAGTTAGCAGTTAGTTGGTTTACAACTGAACAATAAAACATATTAATATCATTGGAGTGACTAAAAGGATTTGCTCCAGTTAAATTATATTTTCCATGCAAATTGTTAATAATTTTCCAATTTTCTTTGGTTTTATTATTGGACTCCTGTAACCTTTTTTTATAATACAGTTCTTTTGCTAATTTTGTAATGCACCTATAGAGGCTCCTATATTTACTAACGTAACTAATAATAAAATCATTAAAACAATATTTTCTAAGTAAACATAAGAATCTGGGGTTTTTTGTCGATGCACGAATTCCCTTTGTGACCCAAGGTTTTTTATTCTTAGCCTTAGTTCTCTATTCAAGAAAAGCTCTGTAAAAATTAGTGACTAGAAGAGAATGAAAGTGAGAGAAAGAGTCGTGTTTATGCAATACATTGACCCAGTTAGTGTGAGTACAATACCGAGAGAGCAGTTTCTAAAGTTTTTTTTACTGCAAATTCTACCAACTCTTTACGGTTTTTTGTTAGTAACATCTTATATATTATAAATTTTTGTTGCTGTAATGGCTTCATGGATAGCATATTTTACTTCATATCCCTGTATCACACCCTGTGGGTTGGAGTTACAGGGTTTTCATGTTGATATTTACATTTTTATTTCCAGGATTTTTGATTCGAGTTTGACAGCCGACGCACCACTGTTGCCTGTTCTCCAGCAACTGATTTATGATTTTCACATTCTCTTTGTTTTGGTCTTGTTATGTCACTGGCGTTGGGGCCGTATGCCATATAATTAGTAATCACAGCAGATTAAAAACTTTTTATTAACGAATTCAAGGTATTTTTATTTTTACACAACTTCAATGATACATTTCACCACAATTTATACATTGAATATTATTTGTTATTTTATTTTTACAACATACATCCATATTTTTGCAGCAAGTTTCTTACGGGTCTTTTGGCAGCCATTTTATTGGGGAATATCTATGCTTTCAATTATTCCCAAGATTTTGGAGTTAATTCTAATGGATGAAATACATGAAACCTACAAACACTACATCAAGAAAGCGCAACATTGGTATCCTCATTAGAATCTGATAATCAAGTCGATAGTGTGTGTCACAAACTGCTACTGTCCAAACTATCAAAGATTGGAATATGATCCATTTATTTGGCCTGGATTAAGGACTAATTGGCATATAGAAGGATCCCACATAGGACCTATTTTATTTTTGTTATTTTTTAACAATGTATGGTCTTGTTTTACTGTCATACTGTTTGTTATATGCAGACGATTTAAAGTTTTACAGCATTGTTAATTCTAGAGATTACAATGTTCTTCAGCTTGATCTAAACCATTTAGTTTTGTGGAATAAGAAACATTTTCTTGCTTTAAATGTAAATAAGTGTAAAAAAATGAGTTTTTGTAAGTGTGTAAATCCTATAATCTTAATTTATCAAATAGAGGGTGTCCCGTTAGAGTCTGTTGAATCCTTTAATGACCTTGGAGTACTGTTCGAAGGTAGCCTTTCTTTTAACTTACACTTTTCTTGATTTTAATAAATGAAGTACAAAGTTAATGCATGATACAAAGGCTATTTGCACCCTCTACAATTGTTTAGTCCATAGTATTTTAGAGTACTGTTGTATAGTTTGGTATCTGTATTATCAGTGTCATATATCTAGACTGGAACGAGTACAGGGTAGATTTATTAAATATTTATTATATGAACATAAATTTCCTTATTCAAATTTAAATTACAAGGTGTGACTTATATTATGCAGATATAAACCTCTAGAATTCAGATATCAAAACTATTTTATAATCTTCCTTTACAAGCTTTTAAATGGTCGAATCAATTGTTCCGAGCTGTTAAGACAGTTAGAATTTAGAATTCCTAATAGAATACTAAGGACTCAACAACTTTTTTTACAAAGAACATGCAGAACCAACTACGAGAGCTTTTGTGCACATTCTGGTTAATATTTATAATGTGCATTTTATTCACATAGATATTGTTCACATTGCCTTAAGTGCTCTAAGAACAGCTCTCCAACAACCTCGAAATCTGGAGGGTATGGTTAGCTTGTTACTTTTATTTTGTCTTTTTAAAAATTTGCATACATTTGTTGAATAAATAGATAAATAAAGTTTAATCTCTGCCAATATGGTGGGACAGTTTACTACTATTCAGCAATTTATAGAACATGCGAATGTACCATTTGGAATGTTTAGCATTATGTAGTGTATGTTTCTGAAGGGCCAGTTGTCCAATGCTTGTATCAGCTATGTCCTTACATTAATTTAATAATAAAAATTTTGCAGTTGACCTGACTAGACCTGATTTCATAGTCAAAAATCTCTTTATTTAAAAAAAATTATCAAATAGGTGTAGAAATACAAACTATAGGCGTAGATAAATGGCGTTACAAAATAGAAGTAATAAAAAAATACCTAACTGATATCTAGCAGTAAGAGTCCTATATATAACATTGAACATTTTTTATTTTAGAAGTTTAAAATTGTAATCGAAATGAAAATTAAAAAAAAGAGCCTACCATATAAATCTCAATGTTAAAATATTATAGAATAACACTAAATATATTAAAGAAAGATCAATATGAGCATTAACAATAAAAATAATATGAACACTTAACAGCATGATGATGCATAAACTCAGCAATGCTATAAGGTTCTATATCAACCATAGCTCGAATGGAAAATTCAAGTCTGTCGACTGGGTATCATGTGAAGTTTGTGGTAAATATTGTTAAAATAATGATCTGTTCCTGTAAAAAAACATAACGTTCTCAAGCACATGCAGGCTCGTTATAACAAGCACACCATGCCTCTTGAATACTCCTTTGCAGGACTCCACCACACCCATTCCCAGGACAATATGCAAGGCCCTCTTCTGAACCAAGAATATCCTCTCTGACCCCACACAGTTTCCCCAGAAGACAACCCCAAATCTGAGGAACAATTCAGAGTTAACATAATAGAAGACAAAGCCCGGGGTCCAAGTAATTTTTCAGCACCCTTAACAGGTAACAGCAGTTGTCAAGCCTCCCCGATACATATTTGATCTCCCTCTCGCAGGATAGGTGACAGTCAATCTAGATACCCAAGGAAGTTGTCTCACAAACAAACTCAACATCCTGTGACAGCGACTTAACTCCAGCCGGACATTGATCATTATTTATTTATTTATTTATAATTTTTGACGATGCACATACAAACAGTATTTTTACATGTCATTAAAGGTACAAAATAAAGTTTTACAAATTAAAAAGTCTAATACATTTAACATATAAATAACTAAAAATAGAATACATTACATAGAGAAAAAATATTAAAATACAAACACAGATATTACATAATTTTGGATTTCCTAGGGTCAGGCTTGGGCCTCTACTACTATATTCATTTATTTCATATAATTTAGATATATTTATTAAAGAATGTACCAAATATTGTCACAGATCAAAAACATAGAAACAAGTTATACTGCCTAGTCCTATACAGAACGAAAGCAGATTTCTTCTGGGGTTTAAAATTATGCTGTTTTCCTCAAACCAGTCTAAGATCTTTGATGTAACATATGAAACGGAGAGGTCCAAGCACACTACCCTGAGGAACACCCATGGTCAATGGTTCATCTCTAGACACATGCCTTCGGCCTCCCTCTCAATCACAACCCTCTGAGCATGGTTAAGCAAATAAGACTGTATCCAGTTGAATGCAACTAGTTATGAAAGGGCCTTGAACGTTTTTCCATAATATTAAAAAATATAAATGGGAGTGTTCATTCGCAAAATTAGAACATCTAAGTAAGAAGCTGTTTTGTTCGTAATTAGTTCTAAGAAAAGGGACTCGAAAAGGTCTTTGTAGTTCGGGTTGGTCTCGTTGGTAGGTATAGTCTAATCCCTGCTAGTCAGATTTATAGAAAATCAAAATCATATATTTCATGTAAGAACAATAAAATTGTTTACATATATTATTACAAAATGTATTTCAATGAAATTAGTGTATGCTACAGCATGAAACTACACATACTTTTTTTTAACTAGTACACTAAAAATAAAAGAAAAGGAAAAATATTGTCAAGTAGATGTTATAAAAGATAAAATCAGAACACTTTAAAATAGTTATCAGTGCTATAACATACACTTTCAATTATATTTTAATTTCATTTTTTTTATATATTTATTATTTATTAAATTTTTATTTTAAAATCTTAACATTTTGAATTCATTTGGTAAAATATTAAATAGTTTAATTCTCCAGTAACCTGTTCAGGTTTGAGACCTTTTCAGTCGCCAGTAGGTAGACACTAGATTATTTTTATTTGTGTTTGATACTGATTAATATTTTTCCTAACAAACATTAGGCATTCAAGCTCGCACTCAAGAATAAATAAAGATGAAACCTGGAGTATTCTCAGGTTTCTAAAAGCAGTCATCTCGAAATCGCAATCCGTCAACTAATCTAATAGCCTTCCTCTGCAAACCAAACACATACAGAGTCTCAGTGGCATGACCCCACACCAGGATTCCATATTATTAATTTATTATTAATTTGTTTATTATCAACAAAATTACAGGAGAAAAATACAAAAATAAAAGCCACCTATACCTCAAATTCAAATTCAAATATTTATTGGTAATAACATACATAGTACTTTTACAATTCAAATAACATCTAGTTAAAACACAATACTGTCAATATCTAAAATAATTATAGTATATATTACAGAATTTTTGTTAAATTAAAATGATTAAATAATCAAAGGAAAAGTAGGTTAAATCTGTCAATAAATTACAATAAAATTACATATATAGAATTTGTAAAGACAAAATACAATTATTTGAATTAACTGACACAGGTATTAACTATTAATATATTAAACGAAACATAAGACGTGGAACATACATTTTAAAATTTAAATATCTTTCACTATATGAGGCCCTCAATCTGTAAGGTCTCCAAAATCACTATTGAGATACTCCTCAAAGCTATAAAAGGCTTTCATGATTAAGTAATGTTTAATTTTTTGTTTGAGTTGATTCACGTCAAATGCTCGAATATTATGAGGTAGTTTATTGTAAAATCTCACCCCATGGTAAGCTGTGCCAACTCTGGACCTTTTTAGTCTTAATTGGTTGACAACAAGATTATCATTGTTTCTGGTATTATAAGTGTGTATGTCTCTATGCATTCTAAATAGATGTATATTTTGTTTGACATACAAGAGACATTGGAGGATATAGATACACGGGAGGGTCATAATTCTATGACTTATGAAAACCTGCCGACAATCATCACGGTATCCCATGCCAGCAATTATTCTTACACATCTACGCTGTAATTTGAAAATTCTCAATGCATGGGGTGAGTGCCCCCATACTAAAATTGCATAAGTCATGCGAGAGCAAAAATAACCATGATATGCTGCAAGCAGGGTAGTCACCGACACACACCTAGCAAGACTTCGTATTAGATACATTAGTCTAGATAACATCCTCTCAAGCTCATCGACATGCTTCTCCCAAGTCAGGGCCCAAAAAGCTCACTTGGTCTGAACAATCTCGCAATAGGGGATGATCCTGTCTCTCTCGTCTCAAAGTAAAGTTGACTGAAACTGTTTTCTCCTCATTCATACATAACTAATTTGACAGAAACTAATTTTGGATGTTTGACTTTGTTTCAGCAATACCTGATTCTTCTATTTGAGAGGGATGGTAAGTTGTAAAGGCAGTTGTGTCATCGGCAAACAATATAAGCTTCCCGTCCTCCTGAAATTTAACCAAGTCATTCACATAGATTAAAAAGAGGGTTGGTCCAAGCACAATTCATGGGGAACTCCATGAACGACTCCCTGCTTTGTGGAGTTAGTCCCACTGTATCTGACAAACTGTCTACGATCATACAAATAAGACGCTATAAGATTCACACTTCCCTCATCAAAACCATAAAATGGTAACTTTTCCAGGAGGATACTATGGGAAACACAATCAAAGGCCTTAGTCAAGTCCAAGAATGAAGCACACGTGTCATATCCATGTTCAAAGCCTTCAAGTATTTGGCCAACAAGACAATCTATTGCTAGTGTTGTTATCTTTTTATTAATAAACCCAAACCGATGTTGAAAAAATAGATTATTCTCAGTAAAATGTTTTGTTATTTGAATTTTCAGTACAGATTCAAAGACCTTAGATAAGATGGGTAGTAATGAGATGGGGCGATAGTTAGAACAATCATCAATGGATCCTTTGTTTTTAAAAATTGGAACAACTTTAGCCGTTTTGAAAGCCTGAGGATACAAGTGTAATCTGATTGCTTGATTTATAAGCTTTGTAACAGGGTAGACTATTAAGTTTTTCAGGGTTTTTATGATATCAACATTAATATCATAACAATCTTTGCTTGTAGTATTCTTTATATTTGAAAGCAGATCTCTTACTTCGCTGTAAGTGACATCCTTAAAAGAGAAACTGTCTTGGGGAATTTGATATTCAAGATAATCCGAGAAATGATTTATAGTAGATGGAAGATTGTTTATAACTTTATCAGCGACATTTACAAAATAATCATGTAAGGAATCAGCATTTAAGGTACTAGATGAGGTAATTTTTGAATATGGCTGATTGTTTTTAATTATTTCCCACATGGCAGCTTGAGGATTTTTTGCACTATTTATAAAGTTATCATGAGCCTCAATTTTAGCTTTCTGAATTTCTTGTTGATAAATCATTTTATAATCTTTTACTGTTTGAACAGGCATTAAAATAGGATTAGTCTTATTTAAATCCATAATGAAGTGCAATCGCTCAAGCATGTCCCTCAAACCCCAATGAAACCAATTTACTTCAGGACCCCTCTGACTATTTCCTACCAGTCTAGACTTAAGAGGAAAACATTCATCAATAGCCTCAGTCACAACATTTAAGAGTTTTTTGAATTTATCGTCAATATGAAGGGAGTCATCCGACACAAAATCCCAAGACTCAAGTTCAATCCTATTATAAAGAATGAACAAACCCTCTGTATTTATTGGCCTGTAATTTATGCGAGTCAAAGTTGGTTTACCCAGATGGACGTTGCAATCAAGAAGCACTCCTGCATGATCAGACAGATTGTAAAGTTCTAGCTTTGTACAAGATAAAAGGTACTGTCCTAAGTTGGTAAAACAATTGTCAAGATGTGCATTATTACGAGTGTTGAAATCTACTACACCATGGAGATTAAATGTCTCAAAACAATTTCTCACTTCCAAAGCTCTAGAGTCATCAGTATCAAAGTGCACGTTAAAATCACCTGAAATTATAATAAACTTTGACATGTCACATTTACTTAATATTAGAGCTATATTTTCCATAAAGGTTTCAAAACACCCATTAGGAGATCTATAGATAGTGATAATTTGTAAGTTTAAGCCATTAATGACTATTCCAGTTACCTCACAATCTTTTTCGATTGACAGATTTGTTAGGTTGAGAGAATCACATAGCAGATCATTTTTTAAGAAAATGGCTACTCCCCCATGTATTTTAATACTTCTACAAAACCCAGAGAGGGCACTATATCCCTCTAGATGATAGATGCTCAATTCATCAGAGTTGAGCCAGTGCTCATTAACACAGAAACAATTAATTTGATTTTCTTTAAGGAGTACCTCAAATTCTGAAGCTTTGTTACATATAGATTGTACATTTGCATGAAGTAAGTAAAAGGTATTACCCAAAGTATTTCTACCATGACTAGGTCGTTTTCCCAAATTGCTTATGCCTCGGCAGCCTTTTGTTTGCTGAAGCGCTGAAGGTTCTGAAAATGGTTTAGAACCGTACCTGAAGGCCATAGATCCACATCCATTACTTCTGACTTCTTTTCAGATGGCACGCCAAGACAGAAGGAACTGTATTGGTGATCCTTCTTTGTGATCATCTTGTCGCATTGGCAATGTTGGTTAAGTTGGTGCTGTTCCAAAAAAGCCAAAATTTCTTGAGGCTCGGTTTGTGGATCCAACCCAGATACAAAGATCCATGATAGATTTGGCAGGAAAACAGTTTTCAGAAGGTTTGAGTATTGGTGCCTACTTTAGGTGCTGGTGGCTTATTTTGTTCTTTCCTTTGTTTTCTTGGGACAACGGACTTCCATTCGTCTTCGTTTGGTACTTGAACGTTAGAGTTAGAATGATGTATTGCATTCTCCACAGCCCGATTGACTTGGCTAAGCGTGACCTGTTCACTAGGATTCGTAGAGAATTCGGTAGAAACATGATCATTAGCTATTACATTCCTTGGTTTAATTTTATTTTGCAGATGTGGGGTTTGACTGGCCACCAGCTCTTTTGTCTGGACCAAAGTTTGTGATTTGGTGATAGATTTTGCCTGAATATTGATTTTTGACGGAGAATTTGGCGTTACATTCTTCTTTGTGCTATTTGAGATACTATTATCATTAACGACCTCAATACTTGACAACAGTTTTGGTTCAACAGTTTGTTCAGCATAAGGGTTAGAAGGAGGAGGAAGACTAACCTTATTTTCGGAATTTTCAAGTTTTTCTTTTAGTTTCTCTTCCAGATACTGAATTTTATCTCTTAGAATATCGTTTTTTTCTTGTAGTTCAAGTACTAGGGTGCTTAGCAAACCGTTATTTCTTGAAATCAGTTTGATTTTTTCATCAAAACATATACCTATTACAATGGTGGGCCTGAAAGTACCTTACCTTAGCGAATATATTTTCCTTTACCCAGAAAAATTTTGATATTAATATTTCCTCTTATTAGGAATAGTAAAATATGATCCCATTTATTCTTTTTTTTTTTCTCCTTTTACAAAGTACAGGTACATACATGATTTCTTAATACTACACATTAACAGCTGATTTCATTAAATTTTATTTCTTTATTTTATTTACTAATAATTAATAATCATTTTTTTAGTTTTTTCTATTCTATTTTCTAAAAAATAGGTAGCCCGTGAACTTAACAACTAAATAAGCAAATAAAAATCTTCTACCCATAACATGTGCAAAGAAACTTAATAGAGATGTAACAAAAAAATGGCACCTAGATGTGATACATCTGTATTATGCTTTTAAATAAAACTAGGCAATAATTTTGATAAGTAAGTTGAATAACAAAAATCACAGATAAAATCCTAACTACAATAACAATTCCCTACTCAATTAAGTTTATAATGATAAATGAAAGTACCCAAATTTTTATTTAATGAAAAGGAAGAAAGAGAAATGAAAATTACTCATTACAAGATGTAAGATACCCTATACAAATTTAGCTGTGGTTTCTAATATATAACTTAAAACTGTTTTATTAAACTTTTGTAGAAACCTGATTTGTTTTATTTCCTGCGGTAATAAATTATAAAATCTGCTGAGGAATTGGCAAAATGCAGGCTCAAACTTCAACTAATTTTAGGCAACACTAAGTGTCTTTCTACATTTTTTCTGGTTTGATAGCTGTGATGGATTATTATTTGTTTATTATGGTTTTTATGAATGTGAGAGCAACAGGACAGTACATAAAGAGATTTTATTTCGGGAATCATATTTATATGATATAAATCACTTGTAGAGTATAGCTTAGGTGTTTTTAGCATTATGTTTATTATAGAATTCTGGACTATTTTAAGGTTTCTTAAGTTGTTTTCATACGCCCCACCCCATAATAGGATCCCATATTTTAATAAAGGTTCAATTAAAGCTCGATAAATCATTAGTTTTTTTTGTTAAAAATTCTCTTAGTAGTAAAACTTTGGTATAAGTGCACGAATTTTTTTTTGTTAAGTATGTTACATCTGGTTCCCATTTTAGATTTTTGTCTAGATATACTCCTAAATATTTTATTACATTTACTTGTTCTATTGGGTCAGCAAGGTTTTGAATGTTAATATTTTAAAAAGTTGGCTGGTTTGTGTTGTTGATAGAGAAAGGTATATATTTGGTTTTATTGATATTTAAAGATAGTTTATAGGTGTCGAAAAAATTTTTAATTAAAGCTAGATCTTTCTGGAGCATTCTTTTTGCATCATCCCATTTGTCACCACTAAAAATTATTGTTGTATCATGAGTGTATGATACAATTTTTCCTTGAATTTTAAGATGATTTATAGAGTTTATGTAAGTATTAAGGAGAGTGGGACCTAATACAGTACCCTGGGGTACTCCAATTTTGACTATACTCGGTTCGCTAATGACATCTTTTATTTTGGAATATTGTAAACGGTCAGATAAATAATTTTTTATAAGCTTCAAAACATTACCCCTTATGCCATATTTTTGCAAGGTGTCCAGTAGAATCTGATCAGAAACCGTATCAAATGCTTTTGATAAATCAAGGAAGATTGCAAGACACTTCTTTCCCCTATCAAGATTTGTGGTTATATCATTTACTAGTTCAAACATGTCATCCACTGTACTTAAACCTGAAGTGAATCCAAACTGATTTGGTGATAGAATATGGTTTTTGTGTAAATAAGATGTTATTCTGTCTTTAAGACATTTTTCAAAAATTTTACTGATATTAGATATTACACTTATTGGTCTATAGTTTGCCCAGCATATGAGAGGTGAAAATTGAAATCTGCAAAATGGGCAGTTTTCAATTTATTTACAGGCAGACACTCACAAAGACCATGAAGAAGAAACTACAGTTTATTTAGTCTTCAAGCCAAAGCATTAGTGTACAGATTTCAATGCAGGCTTTGAACAATCTACACTCCCATAAACTTCCGAGTGGTAGCACTCTACTCATCATCATTAACAGCCCTCAATGTAAAAAAAACCCTGTTCATTTTGTTATTATTGAGTAGCAGTTGATTGGCATCAAACCACTTCTCAACTCTCCCTCTCTCTACACTGAAATACCCAAGAGACGAAAAGGACAAGCTTTGATTTGAAACTAATAGTAGGTAGGTCATTAATATAGATAAAGAAAAGTAATGGCCTAAGTATCTTGCGCTGGGGCACTCCATTATTACTGCCCTTTCTGCTGACTCCACACTTTCATGTGGAGCCAGGTGTGCACCCTGTACTGAAAAGTAGCTGTTGTTAACTTTTAAAATTTGTCTTCTTCCAGACAAGTAGGACATTACCCAAGTCAAACACCTTTCATCAAGACCATTGTCTTTTAGTTTTGCACATAAAATATCAAGATTAACTCTGTCAAGGGCCTTAAAGAAATCTGTGTATACTGAATCCAGAGCACAGCCTTCCTCCAAAGCCCTCAACAGAGTGTTCTCGTGTAAGTGACCTGAAAATATCGTAATCATGTTCACATTTTGTTATTTTGTATTTCTGATGGGCTTGTTTTTTTTAAGAAAAATATTGTGTTTAAGTTTGTTATCAAACCAAATTGGAAAAGCATGTTTACTTTTGAATTTAATTTTAGGGATATACATATCAAAATATGTGTTCAATACAGCATAAAAAATGTTTACGTACTACATGACATGACTAGCACATTAAATTAAAACCCTATTTTCATTGCTAAAAACTAAATGTAGCAACACATCATTTGCATATTTTAATGTTATTCATTTGAAAAAAAATTAGAAAAGGATATGTCTCCAATAAAGGTTGAGCCACTATTGTATACCCTTGTTTAGATAAACCTAACGATTCATTTGACCACGTCAACCTAGGCAAATTGAAATCACCCACTATGCAGACATGTTCGTTGTGTTGTTGAAGCATCTGCTCCACAGTGTCACAATACTTTTCATAGGCCTCCCTTGGTGACTGAGGAGGAGTATAGAAACAACAAGAGAACCCCTCCATTGTTTTTTTTTTCAGTTTGAACTATCCCTGGGTCTCTTCTAAACACATTATAATTGTGTAGTCCTAGTTCGGTGTTTCCATACTCTGTAGTTGGTGAAGTTTCACTTAACATTATTATATCATAATCACAACACAAAAAATTGCACAATTCTAATAATTTTGTTCTAAGGCCATTGCTATTTTGATAGTGGACTTCAATTTCTTTTAAGTTCTGTTGCCTATTCCTGCATTTTTCGAAAGATTTTCTTCAGTTTTCCTATTTCTAGCTCCACTGAAAGTGTTCCTTTGAAAAATATATTGTCTAAATACAATGTCTGTTGGCCAAAATTCTGGTCTGTTTAAAGTTTCAAAAAACATAGATGCAATGCCTATTTTGAAGGCATTACTTTGGCCCTTTGTTGACAAGAATCTTTTTTTTATCGGCTCCTCAAATGTAAAGCCATTTTTTACTTGGAGTTGCTTTAAAGTTTCACTGCATTCTTAATGGTATCTTGAGAGTATTCTATTGTTATGGTTTGCCTATTTTGAATAATCAGTTTTTGATTTTCTACCTGTGGTACTTTCGACGTAATATACGGTTGAGCACGCACATCAAGTCCATTTCTGCCAAAGATGGCCGGCGAAGCAACTCCCGCGGATGGAAGCGCGGCAGGCGGAGGTTGTTATTTTCAATAAAACAATCGTTCCTGGAGTTTCCCTGTTGTTTTTCAAGTATATCAACTTTCTCCTCCAACCATTCGATTTTTTCCTGCAATAAAACGTTCTTTTCTTGGGTTTTCAGCAAAAGCGCTGTTAGCAATTCATTGTTTTCTTGCAAGGTTTTGAGGTTATCCTTGTCTTCTATTGCCTTTCTACATTTAGGACAAATTAATTTGTTATATCCACAAACCATGATCCCTTTGACTCTTACGGCACTTGCGGGATGATATAATGCACCACAATCACTACATTTTACTTCACTTTTCACATCTCTACTGCAACTTGCACAGATTTTTCAAGGGCTCTCTTCGCTAACTTCCGATCCGTCCGCCATGTTGAATAATTTTTTTTACTATGCCAATATTGAATACAGTTACTTTTAAAGTAGATTTTATATGTATTTTAGTTTTGTTGTTAGTTTAGTTACCTAATTTCAAGTAACTTTACCTGTTTGTATTTATCTGACAAAAATCACCATGTTACAAAAAATAGACTAGAAAATTATAATTGCAAAAAAATATGTAATATAACAGTTTGTAATATTAACTACTGTAAAACTGACGTGAAATTTTATGTTACGAAAATTATACGTTATGATTAAGTATTTAAAGTAAATTATTAGAGCATTGTAAATTTAAAAATGAGCCGTTCCTTTTGTTATAATTTATCATAAAACTGCCAAGAATAGTTTAGTTTTTTCTTATTATTTTAATAAAAAATATTTTTGCTTACTATGCTTATTTATTTCACGTAGGTTTACATATTTAACAAGTAATTAGTCAGGTTGTCCCCTCTGGACTCTGGGTGAGTGTATTAGTCGTGTGCCTGACCTTAGGTGTCTAGTCCTATACATTTATTTTCAATCTTATTTTACTATTAACAAACGTCCGCTAGTCTAATACATTCGGTTATGTATATTCTATACATTTATCTGTAAAAATCTCATTTAAAAAAATTAGCTTTTTAAAAGTTAGGAATACTAGACTTTTTTTTGGGCCGCTGCAAAAATGTTTATCTAAAATACATTACGTCATTAAAAGTTACAAGAAACTGTGAAACCCGTATCTAAAAATTTTAAGCAGTTCAGAAGTTGTGTATAAAATAATTTTTTTTTTGACATGTCAGGTATTTTTACTTATCTCAATAAAACGTACCTACCGTATTTGGAAATGAAATTACGGGGAACAAATGACGCCCTAAAAGTTAACGTGGAACTGCGAAAACCGTATATAAAAATTTTAAGTAGTTCAGAAGTCATAGGAAAAAAACAATTTTTTTGAGAGCTGTCACAATATTTTTTCAAAATAAATTACTCCCCTAAAAGTTACGTCGAATTTTGAAAACCGTATTTAAAAAAATTAAGCAGTTTAAAAGTTAAGGAAAAAAATAGTTTTTTGTGCAAACTTCACCTCGTAATTGCAACCCCTGTATATATTCCAAGACCCTTCCTAAATCGTCCATTTTGTGTATCTTTTTGAGTATTTTCTGGCGCCATAACCGGTTTTCCGACCAAACTCCTAGTTTTTTATTTGAAAAAAATCACTTTTCTATTTTACTAGTTCTTTTCAGACTGAAATCGAATAGAACCGATATATTGTAAGTTTTATAAATTTAAAGAAGTAAAAAATTAGTGGACAATATACAATATTAGAGAAATAATAATTTATGCTCTTAAAAACATTACAAATAGGCTAGATTTTTTCAACGAAAATCACATGCACTTAAACTCGTAAGTTTAAAATACAAATCGTGAAAAACGACTCTTTAACGCGTAAATGCACAAATATAAATCGAAAAAATAAAAAATGTCAGAGAAATATTTGCTTTAAACAAACCAAAACTCAACCGTGACATCTATCACAACTGATATATCAAATATCTCTGTAAATTTTATTATCATGCTAGGCCAAGGCCATCTATCATTTCGCATCGTATATAGATCGGTACCTATCGATTTTTGACCGATATGTGCACTTTTTTCTTTAAATCGAATTTTCACCCACTTGATGAGTATTTAAAGGAAAATGTTATTAAAGCTTTTTTGTAGCCAAATAAATGCTCCATACGCGGGTCTGGAAATAATTTCGATTAATATTCGCACTAAGCAGCAAAATGAGGTTAAAGTTGGAATTTAAATTATCAACTTTAAAAAATTGCAGTAATTTAGCAGTAAAGTTATAAACTCGAAATTTGGTCACGGTCTACCTAAAAATATCTTGTTTCGTAAAAAAATACCCTACGGGCTTAGATATATTAGTTTCCTTGTAATACAGGATAATGTTAAAAAATTGACCCATTCTTGGGAACTTTGGTGCAAACTTCACCTCGTTAGTGCACCCCCTGTATATAATCCAGGACGTTTCCTAAGTAGTCCATTTTGTGTAGCCTTTTAAGTACTTTCCGATGCTGTAATTAGTTTTCTGACCAGAAGCCTACTTAAAAAAAAAAAAAAAATTACTGAAATTTTATGAGTTTTTCGAAAAACTGCAGTTTTCCTTAAAAATTTCTATTTTTCTGACGGAAATGCATTTTGTTCTCCTAGATATTTGCTATTAAAATCGTCTCTTGCAAAATTTCAATAGGACTCGCCCACTTTGAGATATAAGCGCTCAAAAACACCCTTTTTTCAAACGAAAAAAATGCGTAAAATCGTCAATCGAAATTGAAACCCAGCCAAAAACAAAAGGGTTCTGTAAGACCGGAAGAACTATCGTTCCAGGAGGTTTCGTCACAAAAAAAAACTAAAATTGCGACCTCAACCGTGTTACATTGAAGTTGGCTTTTTAGGTCAACTTTGCGGTACCATATCTTCGGTATCAAAGGTCGTACAGAAAAATGTTTCAAACAAATCTCGAGATCCCGGTCTCCTCTAAAAATACATATCAAATTTAATGACCTATCTCTAATAGTTTTCGAGATATGCCAGCCTAAAGGTCGAAAAACGCGGTTTTCTGAAATGACACGCCCCACACCAGTCCCTGAGAGCATAGTAACAAACGCCTGCCAAGCGGACAAGATCTTTTTAATTTTACTACTTAACAAAAAAAAAAACGATTTATCTATGCCAATATTTTTTTACAGCAAATGGTGTTACAAAATTAAACGTAATCTTTAAAAGGACATATTCCTTTTAGAAAAATAAGAAAAAATCTACAGACGTGGGTTTGCAAAGATTTAGTTTTAATTTTTTTTAATATTAAAAGATAATATTACTTAATTACATCAATTTGACTACAGCGATTATATACCGATATGTTATATAATAGTGAAAAGCCTAGGGAGGGGATGTATTACAGAGGAGATAACTTTATTTCGTGAAAAAAAAAGTAACCGTTAAGAACATAACATTTCTAGGAGCAATATTTAGATCTCCTGTTAACGTCAAAAAGGTAATATCAAAATCCGCTTATGTTTAATTTCTGAGATTCAGTCTCGTTTTTGTTTCGCTTAATTAATTTTAAAATGTTTACAAAAATAAGATTATCCCAGGAACAAAGCTCTAGAAAACTAAACTTTATAGGAGATGTGTTTTCATATTTTGACGTTAGAAATCGTGTTTTATCATTTCTTTTTCATGGCGTACTACCAGAATATTATTTTAATGGTTACATATTTTACTCGACACAAACGAAAGCTTTTCGATTAAATAATTTTGTTTGTTTTCATTGTTTCCCTAAAGGTTGACAAACAAGCTGCAACATTATAATAAGTAGTTAAGCTAGGACTCCTCAAACTAATACAATTTAAAAAATTCCATATTTATATACACTCAGAGAAATGAACCGAAATTTAAAAAAAATAAATCAAATTATTTATGTCAACCAAGATCAGTAACTAAGCAAAACTCACCAGGATAAGCAACTTTCTCTGTGATTTTTATAATAAATAATGTCATTAGAATGTTTTTTATTTGCTTGTTTACTTAAATCATGTTACTGCAAGTCATTTGAAAATATTTTATAAGAAATTAACTGTCTGATAGTCCGTTAACATTAATTATTTTTGTTACATATTAGATCAAAATTATACATTTTCTTTTTTTTTCTAATACACTTTAATTTCTATATTAGTTCAGTACACTTTTTGTTTTAACTTCACTTATTTTTTTGTATAACGATAACAAAATAGAGTTTAAGGTTGCGTAATTTTATATGTATTGTTTATTTCCTTTTGTTAGATCACCTGGATTCATTAACCCCTTTAAGGCAATGTTAATTATTTTTCTGCGACAATAAGGCATACTTTTGTTTGTTATAAAATGTATTTGTATCTTGCAAAATAAGGATACTTTTTTCTTCATGAAGGAATCCTGTTTCACAACTTAGTGCTAAAATTTGTGAAATAAAAAATAAGTTTTATGTCATGCATCAACATATGACGGAGTGCTATATATATATATATATATATATATATATATATATATATATATATATATATATATATATATATATATATATATATATATATATATATATATATATATATATATATATATATATATATATATATATATATATATATATATATATATAATATATATATATATATATATATATATATATATATATATATATATATATATATATATATATATATATATATATATATATATATATATATATATATATATATATATATATATATATATATATATATATATATATATGATTATGGGATCTGATCCTTGAGCTTTTTGGAATTTTGTTAACAAAAAGAATTCTTCCTACGCCATGCCTGATGTCACGTTTTTGGGTGATGAATCTACTAATGGTGGTAGAGAAATATCTGAGATGTTTTCCAAATTCTTTCAATCCTTGAACAATTCTAATGTTTTTATTAATCTGGATAGGACATCTCCAGTCATACACCTGAGCCTAATTTTTGATAAAATCTGCAGTTTGTCTGACAAGCGCTTAGTATTGGCCCTGGTGGAATACCTAATTTCTTTGTGAAAAACTATCTACTCAATATCCCTTCTACTAAATATAATTTTTAATTTCTCATTCCAAACTTAATACTTTGCCGATTTCTTGCCTATATTGAAATCTGGGGAATAATGTGTAAAATTATAGGGGGGTGACAAATCAATCTGCTATTCCAAAAATTTTTGGTGCCCTTGTTTATGATCAGATTTATTCTACTGTTAGAAACTTGTTTGTCTTAATGAGCATGGTTTTTCACGTCTAAAATCAACAGTAACAAATCGTCTATCTTATGAATTGGAATTATTGAGGACTTGAGAGGAGAGGCGGCAAGTGGACTCAATCTACACTGACTTTTCCAAGGATTTTATTTGATTGATTACAGTTTATTATTGTTTAAGTTGAATTAGCGATGGTTTGTTGGAGTTTTGTAGAAGGGCGTAAACAAATAGTCCAAATTGGGCTTTTTTGTAGAGAGAAATAATGGTTACATCTGGTGTACCTCAAGGGTCACATTGTGCACCATTACTCTTCAATCAGTTTATCGATAATTTAGTGATTGTTTCAAGCATAGTAAGTTTCTTGTACTCGTAGATGACCTATTACTGTTCAAGCCTGTTGTATGGTATGAGTATCAGTTTGTTTTTGAACACACACATCTCTAAACGTAAACTTACCTATAAACATGCAAAATGTTCTTTTATTAGTTTGTTTAAAGGGCCTAAAAAGCAATTGTGAGAAAAATTAGAGGTTAAAGATTTGGGAATATATTTTGACTCTCAGCTATCTTTTATAGAGGATTTAAATTTGTCTTCTATTAACGTTGCACGATTGTTAGGTTATATAATGAGACATTGTCGAAGAACACTCAGTAGAGGCACAACAGTTTATGAGTCACAGATTTTATCGAAGTTATAGTATTCGTCTGCTTGATTTGGTATCCTTTCTATCAAATATATTGTTATCATGGCAAATGCTCACAACAAATTCTTATGCTTATATTAACTACTATAGTAGGCACTCACTCCCCCTATCAGTACTCATAAATAGGAATTATTTGGATGTTTTTGGATTGTCTCTAGCTGCCTTTAAGTTTTTGTAATTGTATTTTTTCTTTTTATTCATTCTTTTAGATGTAAATTTTGTTGATTGAATGAAAAATATTGTAATCGGTTTGTTATATTACATATAGATACCATTTATTATTATAATGTTGTATTAATCTTTATAATTTATGTTTTGTAATGAAGTTTCGCATAAATAAAAAAAATAGAAATAATGTCCAGATGGCAGAATAAAGAAAAATATACCAAAGAAAACAGAAACAGAACCAAGAATTAAAATTAAAACTCATATAATATACATATCAGTCAAATCACGCCCATTGTTGTAAATATCTCCTCAGAGCACCCCAAGTAAGCAGAAATAAATGGAAGTCTGAAAAATGTCAATTCTAATTTTCAGGATCGGCACACCATAGAAAATATTCTGCTGCTTTGTGTGTCTCTCTGTGGCATGAAAGAAAATAGATTCGGCTAGAGAGCCCCACTCAAGAAGTCCATTGAGATTCTTAAATAAAATAAGCATTGTCTCTCCTTTGATATTCCAAGTTCTTCAAAACAAAGCAAACATCTGATATGGTTGATCTTTATTTTGAAAATGGTGTTTAATCACAAGGTATTTAAAAAGTTTATTCAGAATTATTTTAATCCTTTAGATATTGAGGTGGTAAGTACCCCAGATTGATTGTGGAGCAATATTCTAAAATGGTTCTAACAAGGCTATTATATTATGCCGATAATACTGTCATATGTGAATCCTGAAATGACACTCTCTCGGTTCTCGAGATAGTACTTGGTTACCATAAAATATGGTTTGACAGAAACCATCTTACAATGAACTTCATTCATAAACCAATTTCATTTTTGGCTTTATCGCCACTGAAAAACTTTAAAATGATTGAAACAAGTATTTAAGAAAATTACATATCTCAACATGTGTACTAGTCTACCCACAAAATTATTTGATACATAATATAAAGAATATTAAATACTTGTACAACTACTATATGTCTATATAAACTTAAGGTAATTTCATATTCATTCTTTGTGACATATGCAAAACATATCCTACCACATCCATAAATCAAATATCCAAATAAAAAATATTTTAACAAAACTCATAAAAGGGCTATAGCTGGTACAAAAAAAAGTTATTATGATAAACATATTATGAACGCTAGTTGTAATAACAAATCTAAATCTATGTGGGAAGTTATTAATATTAATAGAAATACAAAAAAACAATAGCAGAGTATCCCAACTAGCGTAACGGCCAACCAGTTAAATGATTTTTTTGTAAATGTTGTACCTAACCATTTAATGAATAACACAATAACATAAAATTCTTTAAATCTCACACCTCTTTTCATGCAAAATGCACCTGAACATTCTATGAGATCGACGAATTTAGCTATAATGAAATTAGAGATATATTTAATAAATTAAACAACAAGTAAAACTTCTGAAGGGGGTGCGTGAGCTGCTTATCATACCCATTACAAAATTAATAAACAGGTGCATATGTGAGTCCGTCTTTCCGGACATCTGGAAGACAGCCCTAGTTGAGCCCATTTTTAAGAAAGGTGACCATGATTTCCCTCTTACCAGTGCTTTCAAGGATTTTAGAGGAATGTATTGCAAATAGATTCTCAAAATACTAGGAAATCAATAAGCTATTATCTGAGAGACAGTTCGGTTTTAGGGAGAGACTTGGCACAGCCTCTGGTTTCTTGTATATCTGATGCTTTTCATAATCTAAGGTATGTCAGCAGAATGTTTTGTGACTTGAGCAAAGCATTTGACTGCATTTCTCATGACTTGCTTATATATAGGAACTGTCCTGGTATAAATTTGGCGACAACTCAATTAACCTAATCAAATCATACCTGAGTAATTAGTCTCAGATGGTAACAAGTGACGGGGTGACATCGTCAAAGGAAGCAATAACTATAGGGGTACCCCAGGGTTTAATCTTGGGTCCCCTACTATTTATAATTTATATAAACAACTTACCTATAGAAAACCATATAGGGCGTTATGTTTTGTTTGCCGATGACACAACCGCTTCTGTTAGTAATGAGAAGTTTGAAAAGGCAGTTAGCAGGACGTGCGAGATGCAGTTGGGGGTGGAGCAATGGTTCCAGAGCAATGGCTTAATTCTAAATAAGGACAAAACAAACTATATGTTCTTTTCGCTGCTTAGGGTAGGGGAAACACTCTAATATTTCTAACTCTGTTAAATTTCTGGGAGTGTACTTAGACTCTATATTAAACTGGGGCCCACATGCTGCTGCTGTTGCAAGCAAATCAAGCAACAACATTTTCTTACTTCGTAACCTTGCAACCAGGGTTTCTTTTGAAACCCTGAAAACTGCTTATTATGCTTTGTGTCACTCGACCATGTCCTATGCGGTTACCTGGGGTCACGCTGCGGGACGTCACCGGTTGTTCTCCCTGCAACGCAAAGCTGTGCGGATTCTTGCTGCTCTAGGGAACAGGGATGACTGTCGGAATGCTTTTGTTCTACTGAGCATGTTGACATTCCCTGGTATCTATATATTTCATAACACCATATCTATATAAAAATAAAAATAACTAGGCAGCTAATGGTGAGATACATGGCATTAGAACGCGAGGCAGGCAGAATATCTCGGTGCCCCACCGTAGAGCAGCCTTGTCAAACTCAAGGTCACTGGTGGGCCAAAAGCATGAAGACCATCGACTAAGTGGGCCGCAAAACCTCATCTTAAAGAAGACATACTACTGAAAATCTTGAGAAAAAGTACTATTATAGGACAAGTCTGTTTATTAAATTTCCAATAAAAAGGACATTACAAAAAAACTACAAACATTAAATTCCTTTGCCAGATATTGATCTTTTGTCTTTAATTAAGTTGTCTATTTGTGGCGCGAATTTATCGGCGGAAATAACTTTTAAAACTGCGTCCAAGTGTGCGTCCGTCAATCGCGATCTTGCGGGAGATTTGTTTCCTTTCATCAAAGAAAATAGTTGTTCACATTTATAGGTACTTCCAAACATTGACAGGATTTTACAGGCAAATTTTCTCATTTCTTGGTATTGAACAGGCAAGTACTTATAAAATTCGAATGTACCAACACTATCAAATTTTTGTTTTAAATGGGTCTGACACTGAATTTCAATTACTTCCATTTGCAAGTGAGGGGAACTTTATAAATATCGATAGTGAAAAGACCAGTAAATAGAGAAAACATTTTTAAATTTTTTTTTTAAATCCTGAAAACGCTTCTCAAATTCTGCCAGAAGGCTTCTCATTTTCTCTGAATATATTTTGTATGATATTGGGACACTTGTGCTTTCCTGATATGCCTTACAAGTCAGAAAATGTGACAGATTATCCTCTGCTAACTGTTTTTCCGACAACATCATCTTACACTTGAAAGCCTTCACATGATCATGCATATCTGTAATAACGTGGTCCTTGCAATTTCGTATTTAAGTCCGACAAGTGTTTTGTGATATCTACCATAAATGAAAGATCTTGTAAAAATGGTACATCGCATAATAAGCTGACATCTTCTCCTTTTGTTTCCATGAAAATGCGTATTTCTTCGTTGAGTTTCCAAAACCGGTCGAGTACCATAGAACACGAAAGTCGCACCTCTGCATAATATGGCAAACCAGTGTACTCACTTTCTAAATCAAGTAAAAATGCAGAAAACTGTCGCTGATTAAGGCCTCGTGACCTTAGGAAGTTTATAATTTTTTTCAATGACTTTAAAACACTTTCCAACTTGATCACTTTTGAGCATAAAACTTCTTTGTGGATTATACACTGCCGGTTCTCTGATCTTTGTCTGTGATATTTTAACGAAGTCATTTTTTACTCCAGTCATAGAAGGAGCTGTGTCTATTGCAACGGAACACAGTTTTGACAAATCTAAATTGTACTTTTGCAGAAGTCCATAAACAGCATTGAAAATATCCTTCCCAGTTGTTGAATCATGCAATGGTACTAATTCCAGTGATTCTTCATACACATTGATATCTGTATCAACCGCACAAAGAAAAACAGCGAGTTGCGCCACACCACACACATCCGTACTTTCGTCACAGGCAATAGAAAATGCAATGAAAGAGTCTTATTTTGTTTTTATCTGATCACTTATATCGGTAGCCAACTCAGTAACTCTTTCAATGACAGTATTCCGGGACAAGGATATATTTTGAAATGCCTTCACGCTCCTGGGACTTACAATTTCCGCGGCCTTTACAAGGCACTTTTTTATAAATTCACCTTCAACAAATGGTTTTGAGTGTTTCGCGATCAACTCCGGCAGTAGGTAGCTCACTTGAAGGACAGATTCATTTTCTTGCTTTGGACGTGTAAACATAAGCTGCTGATCTTTCAACCGTGATTTTAACTTATTTTAACTTTTCGTTTCTGACCATGCCTGTATACTTGTCAAACAGTTTTATGAATATCATAGTGACGTTTTATATTATATAATTTTGGGACACCGACTGTACTATTACAAATCAAACAAATAATTTTTTCTTTCACTTCACAGCAAAAAAACTCTAATTCTCGCTTTTCTTGAAAGATACGATGCTCATCTACAAGTTTCCTCTTACTTCCACTTGGTTTTGAAAGAGACATGTTAAAAACTGTATCCGAAATAAATTATGGTAAGTACTGTTAAGTGTTGTAACAACAAGTGCGCAACTCAACTCGAAACTCTATCGCAACTGACTCATAACTGACTAAACACTGAACGACTGAACTGAATCGAACACGGCTTATATACTAATTGTGATGTCTCGAGTTCTTTCCAGAAAGTTCAGATAGCGTCATCTGTGTTTTTGCGCGATAGAATTTCATGGAACAAGCCAGATAACGTTTGGCTTTAGGTTTTAGGTTAAGTATCTGTAGTTCATCCTCCAAAACATAGATTCACTATGTACAATTGTACATTTTATTATACCAATCGTTGTTCCAGCGGCGCGCGCTTTCAAAAACGGTTTTCAACTTCTTCGCGGGCTGCATTATCTGGCTGTTTTCAAAACTTATTTTGGCAGCAGAAAAATGCTTACTAGGCCGCATGTTTGACATGGCTGCCGTAGATTATGCAGATGTCAGATGGCCTGAAATACCATGCAGTCAAATTTTTTAATGAAATCCTATTAGTCACAAATCTTGATTTACACTAAACCATTTTCACTTATCTAGTCAGTCATGCTTTTTATAACTTCAGTGAATTTTTGGAGGAACGCCGGACGATTTCGGCTTGAGGCCTTTAATTTTATTTATCTTATGTTTAAATGTTCTCGTCTCTTAAATTTTAATGTACTCAATTTTAAATGTATTGTATGTATCAAAAGTTTGTGTAAAATAAGACAAAATTTTAATTGTGTTTTATAAGTTTATTTTATATTATAGTAATGCTAAATTTTAAATTTTATGACGTATGGGAACACATTTTGTGTATATAACATTATTTGTCAAATAAATAAAATAAAACAAATATTTTTTCTTAAATAATATTTTTTATATTATATACGGAAACATTCCGTGGGTATGTTGCAATATGTGATTTTCTTAAATATTTGTTTCAATCGATTTAAGGTTAGATATTTTTATTGAGAATTTTTTTATAATTCTAAACACAACAAATCTGAACACATTTAAAAAATAAACCTCATTGTTGGTCCGGGAGTCGACTGAGCTGGGATCCTATATGAAATGCTTTAGCCACGAGACCCGTTTTGGATACTCACAGCTGAACATGAATCGCTTTGACTGCGCATGGCAGAAGGGTAACAAAAAGGTTACTTTCAGTCGAGAAAAGAGACTAACATTCCAACTACAACATGCTATTGTGGAGAATTTGAGAAGTATGTCTATATACGCTTTTAATAAACATCATTGTGCTGAGATTAGACTGTTTTCATAGGAGCAGTGAATGGCATAGATTTTCAATAGCTTTTTATAATTTCCTGTATATAGCGTCTATGTATTGGTCTAATTCAAGGTACTTCACGGAGAAATCCTGATATACCACCAAATTTGACTATTTTGACTGGTCCTTATAGAATCCATGTTGTTAAGATAGATCATTATTTTACACATGCAACACATGCCTCAGTAGTTTGACTTGTCGTAACTCTCACCAGACTTGTGTAATGCACCTAGTGACTAAACTAGACTAGACTAAAATCAGTTATCATCCTATTACGGATAATGGACTATTCTTGCTCTACAATATCGTCGATGTGACCTTCCTTTTGAGATCTAGGTTGGTTCAATCTGGTGGTTCTTATGTAAGGTCTGTCAACTGGTTCAATAAAAATCTTCATGACATGAGAGATAGGCTTGAGATACTAGTAGAAAGTAATAAAGTCAATGGAGATCTTGTTCCACTCACAATGATATAGGAATATAGAAATTAGTACAGAAAGGAGATTTCCAAAGCAAAGAAAATCGCTTATAATACCTTTATTGACCGGGCACCAAATCGCTAGAAGGCAATGTGAGAAATCATCAATCAAAATAAGATTAAATCTTCAACTAAATCTTCTAGTACTCAGGGACTATCTGGGAGAACCAACGAGGGAAGTTTTGGTTTAGGACTGTGAGTTACAATGACGTAGAGTAGTGGATGCAATTAAAAATACCGAAAGTTTCAGTTGAATGTCAAAATAATTAAGACTATAAAAAATATTATATTGATCCCACTAAAAATTATTAATTCTTGTATATTAAACTCAATTTTTTCCTCATTACTAAAAGTTGCAAGAGTGGTGCCTCTGTATAAGAGCAAGGGGTCAAGGGATGATGCAACAAACTACAGACCAATTTCCATATTACCTATTTTTTCAAAGATTTTTGAAAAATTTGAAGTATAAGTCAGTTTGACTTCAGAAATAATTAATCAACTACTCTAAGCTATTAACACCTTAGCATCAAATGTTTTTGAAAGCTTTGAGAAGGGTTGTGATGTGTCATGTATCATTCTTTGAGTTGACGAAGGCTTTTGACTGTGTTTCTCACTCTATACTTCTCCTCTAATCTCTCATCTATCATAGCAGATAAAGTGTCTGATAATCACAGTAACCTTGAAAAATATAAAATTCCTAGGAGTATGTTTGGATTATAAGATGACATGGGTCAATCATGTTATGGAGCTTCGATCAAAACTCCCAAGGGTCATATTTCTCATCAGAAGTCTGGCTAGGTGTGTTTCGCTTGATACTTGTGCTGGCAGCCTATCACTGTTATTTTGCTTCAACTTGTCTTATGCTCTCTTAGTTTGGGGCCACTCTCCCCTTGCCAAAAAAAAATGTTTGGTTTACAATGCAGTGTTGATTATCGTGAGTGTTGTAGTGAACAATTTATTAATTTCAAAATATTAATAACATTACAATCACTGTATGTCTAGTTGTGTCTATATTATATAAAGGAGAAACTCTATTTGCAGCAATCTCACAGTGATTTACATGTTTATCAGACTAGACATAGGGACAATGTTGTCATTGGTTTCCATCGGCTCTTGAGAAGCAGGGATGGTGCAAGATATTTGGGCCTGAAGTTTTTCAATGTGTTGCAAACCTGTGTATGCCAACTTGAAATAAATAACTTTAAGATTTGCATAAAAAAATTCTGCTTGCCAGGGCATTTTATTCTTTGGACGAATACTGTTTTTAAATGTTTTGTTTAATAATGTTTGTTTCTAATAATAATTGTTAATGTATGGAGTTTTATATAATTTAAATGTAACTAATATTTTATTTACTTTTTTCCTTTGCAATATTACAAAATAAATTGAGCTTGAGTTAGGTCTGAGAATTATGAGACAGTGGGAAATGCCTGTTAGTTTAGGAAGTGAACGATGTGCATGTGTTAAATCTAATTTTTAAGTATTTTAGGAAGATTTTATTTTTATATATTTTTTCCCTTATTTGTAGGTTTATATTTATATATTTTTATATTTTTATTTGTAGCTTAAATTGTGTATTTTTTTAACATTGTGATTCTTTTTAATTTTCAAACAAATAACTTTTAAAATCATATTGACTTTTATATGTATACATTATCTTACTTCTTTTGTAACTGTCATACAAGTTCTCAGTGGGTATACATATAGGGACATATTTACACTAACCTTTCCAAAAATTTTAAAATTCTGAATAGATTGTTATTGTTATTTCATTTGGCCTTATATAAATTATCATAAATGTAGTTAGTATATAAAACTTGTCAACAAGATTTACATCTTATGAACGTATTTTTGTGATTCGATTTGCCTGTGTCAAAAGATCTCTGAAACTTTGCCAGGAAGTGATCTAGAGAACGCATTTTTTTGTGTGGTCGCACCCTATTAGGGATCTTTTTATTTTATTTATGTTTATGAGTCGTAAGAAAAAATGCCTACTAATAAATACCTAATTATACTAGACTTTAAACCTAAATATCAGATACAAAAGTTTGAATTAAAATCGTAGAATAATTATTAAAATTATAGCATTTTGAAAATCAGTTACTAAACAAGGAGCAGTAACTGTTAAATATTTTTTTTATCGTTTTCTGAACCGTAAGGAATTCAGTTGCCTGGTGTGGCAATAATTTGTATAGATTTATGCCAATAGTGTTATTCTTATTAACTCTGTTGTGTGGTTTTAAAATACAAATGAATGTCTGAATGAGTGTTTTGTTGGTGAACGCTTGTAATGTATATTCTGAAGAATAATCCGACCAAAGAGAGTCGATATGGAATGTTGAAGAAAAAGTGGCTTACAACTGTCTGTGGATTTCATGTTAGAAATGCACCAGCCCTATGCTTGATATGGTCAAGACTCCTTTCGCTATTCTGTAATCCAAAAAGTATGTTTACATTCTTTGAATGTCCCCGAGCAAGTAAGACATAGTTAAGGAATATGGGAATAAAATGTTGCATAATAGATAGTTTTCAACACATTAGCAGAGACGCAACAGATGAGATTCTAGACAATATAAAAATACTTATTTCTTCCTTTTTTGCAAAAGCTCCCTCATAACCTCCTCACTGCATTCTTGGACCAATAGTGACTCTTAAGACATTTCTCCTCCCATTCAGTCATATCAGTATTCAACAGAAATCTGTTGAAACAGCCTGTAGCGTTCTGTATCTATTTTGCAATTCCCCTAGTATATCAGCAGTAACGGTCACTGCTGTGTCATCATGTTTATTTTGGTATTGGCAAGATCATTAATTGATATTCAGCAAAGTATTGGTGCTATGGTATCCCAATACTGATATTACTCCTTGCTGACTCCACACTAGCGACCCGCAACCTATTGTAACGGTAAAATCGTCTAAAATCAAATCTTTTGTTGCGAAAAATATAATGCTTGTGTTTTAAAGAAGGATCCCAGGATCAACACGGCCAAAGACCTTGCTTAGATCATAAGACTAGCATTATGTAAAATGCTCCCAGAATCAAGGATACGAGTATACAATTTTTAATTAGTTTTAGTTAGCCTAATGTTTAGCCTATATACATATTGACTATCTCGTATCCGATATCAATTTGGATCAGTTATGAAGACATGACTATTTTGAACTATGTTGCAGTTACAAGGGAGAAGTAATTGTTAAATTAATTCAGTGTTACATTACCGCTTTTTCTTAGTATTTGTGCTCTGGTCACTATGACTACAAGTGAATACAATTGTCATTATACCTTATTTTGGCAGTCCCTGGACTAGTAGTTTTTTGGTGTTACCGTGGCGCTATTTTGCTAAGGGCCGGGATTCAGGAGCGGGGTGACAAATAACCGAGTTGTACAGTACAATATTAATAATAGTTACACATAACAGTAACACTTAAAGTATACATTTGTTGATAGTTTTAGTTGATTCATGATATATTTGTTAAATAAAATGCAGTACACGACAAACTGTGAAGCACAATTTTGATATTCTTTTACCAAACAAGAAATTAGGTTTCTATGTTTTGACATCTAACAAACCATAGCACTTTGGTATAACACAGCTACAACAATTTTTAGCTCCTATCAACACCTGCTTGATTGTACTGCAGTCTTAGTTCACTTACGAACATTAGTAAACCACGCAACTCCACAATAGAAATCATTTAAGATAGTTATTTTCCAGTTTATTCATAAAGATGTTATATAGTCGAAAATGAAACATGTGTGACATTTAGATCATACACTTGCATTGTGAAATATATGAATTTCTTTTGTGAAATAGAGTTTTTGGCTAAATGTAACTTTTTGCAAAGAAAATAAAGAGATATGTCTTTTGTAGTGAACTTTTATAACTATTAATATTAAGGTTTGTGAAGCATCTCAATAAATCGACAATCTAAAACCAATGCAACGGTATAACAAGCATTAACCATAAAACATTTACTGTTCTAGCCAAGTTCTACATGTTACTCCAGCCCACCCGAGCTATTAAATGGATGTTATGAACATGATTCTACAGACATGATACGGTTAAAACAAATAATTCTTTCACTGATAAAGTACCCAGGACAGTTTGATGATCTCTTGATGGTTTTTTTGGAAACAATTTGTACATATTTTGGCGATATAATTGCAATGTCAAATATTGCAGAACTATTAGTTGGGCAGGTAAACAAGTAACTAATATATACATATACTATAGTTAATTTATATTTACATATCTATACCCCAGAGCCAGAGTATGTTAAGTCCAAAAGCTTTGCTTTTCAGTAGGGCAGTTTAATTAATTTTATATTACATATTTAGACTTAATATAGTTTTGTATATACAAAAAGTAAAATTTTTGGATTTAACATGCAAAAGTGCAAAGGTATGGACTTGACATATTTTCAGTGGACATAACATTAAGATAAATCGAGAGTGCCTACTTATTCGTTATATAATTTACTACTTGATTGTTTACAAACATATAAAACAGTTTGATGAGTCAAACCATATATTTGATTGGAAATCCGTTTATCCATTTTTTTGTAATATTAATATTAAGAAAAACACAGGTATAAGGGCGATAAAGGTAGTTAGTTTTATAATTAAACTACATTTTTTTAGATACCCTTTTCAAACTAAAACATTGAGATGTGTAATAGAATTACGACCCCATTTGCTAAAAGGTATCTTCTTTACTACCCCGTTATGTAATTTTAGGTATACAGGGTGACCAAGAAAATGTGCATCCTCAAAATCTAGTATTTTACTTGACATTTTCGAAAAATGAACATTCGGTATGAATACAACGTTATTAACCGACTACCCTTATTATAATTTTTATGTATGTATATTTTTCTTAAGAATTCATTATAAAATCTAATTTTAATAGTATTGTTTACGTCTCTATTCATCATTTTTTATATTTTTATATACAATTGGATATACATATATTACAAATTTTAATATTCTTAAAAATGTAACTTGTAAAAAGTCACGAAAAAGTGAGAAATAAATTATTTAAAAAAATCGCTAAAAAGTAAACAATAATATTTTATTTATTCCTTAGATATAGACATTTTAAAGTCGGCGCACAAATAATGACTAATCTGTAATAAAATATATTAAAAAAATATACATATACATATTACCTACACTATACAATAGTAACCTTAAACTTACTAACCTAATACAGATGTTAATATGTTATTCAGAGAGGGTCACGTCGCAATTTTGAAGTGGAACTACCCAGTAAATTTTGTTTGCTGCTGGGTTGGAGTTGTTTTATAGTCTAAATTTAGTTTACCTAGGTGTATCTTCTATAACATGGCCATCAATAATACCATGTTGACATTTTGTATATACCTGAAACTGCATGTTGAAGTACCTGTGACAATAATTACTACAGATAAGTCTATAAATGGCACTATACAGATCAAGTATTCTTTAGCTGGTAGTTATTACGAAGCCCGCTTAAACTTTATGAAATTTACATACACTTGAACTCTATATCTCATATACAAGAAAACCTTTGAAGCCATTAGTTACCATGCTTTTAAATCTAGAATAAATTGCCTATGATCTAAAAAAAAATTTGAGAAAATCAGTTTATTATTACGAGTGATTGAAATTGACTTGTATTTTTAATCATTCCATAATTAATGGACGTGGTGTATATTACTAGTAGTTACCCATTAGAAAGCAAATTTCACATTCTATTTTCCCACTATGTGAATCATAACAATTCACACTTGTTTGAAATTAATAGTAATTTTTCACCATCTTACTTGTCCTAGAGGACCACAGAACACATTGAGTAACAGGCTTCTTGGGAACCCCCTACATAATTTCCCCAAAAAATAAGTAAACAAAAATGTCATAAATTTATTAACAGAAACCATAATATAAAATAAAAAATAACTAGTAAAAAAAAGGAATAAAAAATTTGGAAAAAGAAACAAACGATATACATTTTGAGATTAAGAGGTATACGTAAACTAATAAACGAAAAACAAAAATTAACTAAACACTAAAAACTAATAACTTTCCTCTGGTTAAAAAAAATAATATAAAACAAATAATTAATTTCAACTGATCTTTCCGATCTAGCTAAGTTGCAGGAAGGACAAGAAATAATTGGAGTGCAGAACACAGTTCTGGTATACTACTTAACAATAATTCGTTTTTTTCGAAAGTATAGTTTGCGAATTCACGAGTTGTATTAAGGTTTTTAAAATGTGCCGAACAAAAAACGCGCAAAGTTAGGGATGTTAACTGTATTTCCTGTTTAATTAGAAGCATTATTTTTGTATTAATCATGCAATCATCAAAATATAATTGAATAAATTTACATAGTAACTACACACATGATAAAGAAACTTAGAAGCAGTAACGAAATTTAAACAACTTAAACAATATTTAAATTCAAAACGACTAGAAACAACTTTTTGTTTGTCTGTTTTAGTTAAAATGAATTATGATATTTTTAGTTTGATTCGCTTTTCTCTCTACTGCTATATATCGGCCTACTTCTTGCACATACCTCTAAATTGTTTAACAAAGAGAACTACTTTTTATTGACGGATTCGAACGACACTGTTTGAGATGTGATTTTTTTGCTATTACCTAGTCCGTTATATGATTAGCACATTGAATGTATTTTTTAGAAAATGGCTTCTCTCGGGATCGTGCGAGAGATTATAGGGAATTTTCGCGTCTTTCCAATTTTAATAGCCTTAAAAATTCTCTATACCCAGTTTTTAACATTTAGGTTGTGGAAAAAAAACGTTTATATGAAATAATTAAGACTTTAATTTATGGAGTTTTCATACGTGGAATTGTTTTTAAAATGCGTTTGTCTAATACCCTGTATATATTCTGGTACATATGAACAGATGAAAACATACACGTCATGACAGAAAAAGACACAAGTGTTTTAATAACGGGCGAAATATAATAAATGAAAATGTTTTTATAATACTACTGGAAAATTATTTCATTTAGCAGCATCTTCCACCAGATGTAAAATTCTTCTACTAGTGTATTGAACGTTTGATCGATGACGATGATATTCTAAAAACCATTTTATGCATGCTAAATGACAACAGATATCCACAGTTCCAGTTTTGAATCTAGCGTCATATTCGAGACATATATTTGCAATGATATGCTCATTGACTTCCACATTATATGATTACGTTGAAATAGTTCATTTTCAAACGAGAAAACTCGATCTCATTATTGGTCTTCACTGACCATACTTCGCAAATATTCTTTCCTTTGATACGCAAAACTGCAAGGCGTTAGTTGGTGTCATGTGGCATTTCAGTACATTCATCCTTATGATTTAGGGATTTTCTAACAGTGAATTAATTTGGAACTCATTGTGCTGGTGTCCCACTTAAATGGTGTCTTGCACGCAAGATGGAACTAATTTTTTTTATATGTTCCTGAAGTCTGAAGAAAGAACGAATTAAGCCAATTTGCTAAAAAAATGGGATATGAACAATCGAGAATATTTAGAAATTCGTAGGGCAATAGGAGAAATGATTGCCTTAGATGATCAGCCATTTACAGTGGTTGAAGATAAAAGTAGAATGCATTATATATTATAGGTAGTTTAATTTGCTATATTCAGTATGTGGTATTTTTAGGTTTTAGACGTCTTATAAACAAAATACAACCTCCCTATGAAATGCCTGGACGTACATATTTTACTGAAACAGTAATCCCACAACTTTTTGAAAAATATAAGCTGGCAATAAAGAGACTCCTATCAGATGCCAAATGGGTGTCACTTATGACAGACCCATGGACATCTAATGTAAGCAATCACAGTTATATTAATTTTGCTCACTGGCTTAATACAGATTTTGAGAAAAAACATTCAGTCATACATGGGATAATATAAGCAAGGTGTTAATTAACTTACTTCGAGAAACTGAAATACCACTTAGTAATATACACTTGTTGCTTCGAGATTCGGGAGCTATCGTTAAAAAAGGACCGCGAATTACGAATTTGAATCATGAATCTTGTTTCACTTATTCTCTATTAGATTCTATAAAATCTCAGAAGACTGGGATTGAGACAATTACTGCTGGCATAAATATTGCAACACATTTACATCATTCATTACTTCGAGAGAAAAACTAGAAAAGCAACAATAAGAACGTAATATGCCTGTTAAAAAAATTGTCCAAAATGTTTCAACCCGATGGAAGTCTTCCTATTATATGCTAGACAGACTGAACGAGCTAAAAAGGCCTCTTACCTTATTAGCAGCAGAAAATAGTAATATACCGCCATTTTCATCAAATCAGTAGTTTTTAGTTGAATCTTTGCTAGGCTTGCTTAAGCCATTCGAGAAAATTAATAAACATTTCGGTTTATCAATATGTGGAATAATTTTAGAGGTTATTCCAACAATATTTTCATTAAATACCTTACCTATAAATATAAAAGAACCAAGCTTGTATATAATACGCGAAACATTAAAAGATAATTTAAAGAACAAGTTTTCAGACAGAACTAAATGATAACTTTACTTTTGCCACCATTTTAGATCCATGGTACAAGTGCAGTTTCTTTAAAAACAAAGATCACATAAAATCTAAATTTATCAGAATAATAAATCAAAAACACGGGCAGACAGCAGACTCTAAATTAGTACATTCAGTAAATAAGACCGCTCTCCTCTTAATTTAAATGATCAATTAGGTAACTCATATCGCCAATACATCAGTGCTCTAAAACTATTTAAATAATAAATTTTATTTTTACTCCGCATAAACTAAACACTCCAACTATTCTTCTTCGTTGCGTTTTGTTCCACCTTCCCGTCCTTGACTCTGACCCAATTTGGCTAACATAAAAATGTTAAATTAACTACTTTTTTATTCACTGTTTGAACCTTTCGTCCTTTTTAGATTGGTAGCAAATTTCGTTTCCTCGGATAACTCGATTTTAACATGTGTTTGTGTAAATGAATAATAATTAGTGCAATGTATTTCCACATAATGTTTTTACGTTACTTTGTTACAGTTAAACTTATTTGTGTACATAACTGTTTTGTGCAAAACTTTATCTAATGGGAAAAGTTTTTTGTCCTGTTTCCTTGTACTTTTAATTTTGACTTTTTTTTTCTTTTCTATTTAACTTCGGAATTTGCCTCACTATTTCGAATTTTTTATACTTGCAGACAATCAGTTGTACCCTGATGATGATCTCCTAGCATCGAGACGCGTAGAATTTAATAAATTTTAATACAAGAAGGCTGTCTGGACTTTTAAGTTCCTCTCTCTTCTTTTACTATTACAATGTCCCTTCTGGAGAGCAGATTCGAATTTATTTTAACAATTATTTAAATTTTTACACAGAATATTATTTATTTTTTAGTCTTCATTTTTTTTATTTGTCAGCTTGTGAGCGCCTTTTTTGAGTTTGATCTGATGAAAATAAAGTATTATTAAAATAAAAAGCACTGGATTTTATTTATACGTTGAATTAAAACCATTATTCCCCTTACTTCTTAGGTATTTTTAAGGTACTGGATATTCTACCGAATAGCTTACTATCCGATCAAACCGAATGTTCGGCTAAATTCGAGGAAAGTAGCCGGACATTAGACTTCGGCCGGATAGGCCGAGTATTCGTGGCATCCCTAATTATTCTTTTTGTAGGTATAAAAAGTGAAATATGTATTTAGTCCAACCGTTTAACTGGACTTCAGTGTTTTACACTACTTCATATCCTAAATTCTTAAAATCCATGGAATAGATTAGACTGTCGTGTTACATTTTATTGTTTATCTTAATATATGTTTTCTTTTATGCAAATTAATGTGCATATTGTGGTGAAATATCAGGAGCAGTTTGGTCACCAATTAATATCAGTATATTAATTTATATAAGTAAGTAAATATAATTATTTGTAGGCAATACGTTATCCAAACTTCCGCTATAATGGAGCTCGTCTCTGTTGGTATGTAGAACAGAAATCTCCAGAGTTTCGAGCCGAACTCCATCTCAGATGTCAGAAAGAACAAAATGAAAATGTTGATCAACAAAATGTACTTCTCTTCATTGCAGAATTGTATATTCAGTTGCCTCATGATAGTTTGTATGGATCTCTTCTTATTGACTCATTGAAAAAGTTGCTGATTATTGGTGGGAATGATAATGTTAAGTGTGTTTGTCAAGCATTAAAGGTAAGAAGCTTGAAAATATGGCGCCTAATATGATTTAAGTAAATTTGAAATTTCGTGGTATTTTATTTTTTAGTTAATTTTAGTTCGAGCTTTCTTTTATTTTCCTTGTACCATCTTTCACAGTATAATTTTTTTAAAGAGTAATAATTACACATTTTATTAATTATAATGCAAGTGTAAATAATCAGTACTGAAATATATATAGGAAAAATATATTGAAATAAGAGGTCCTCATATTTTATGCTACTTCACGTTGCATACCTAAAATATCCACAATATAAGTTTTGATTTGTAGCATAACTGACTAAATTAAAGTAGTATATTATAATAATAATAATAATAATAATAATATTGTTTTAAACATTATTTACAACTAAAACCACATACTCACCATGACTGAACGAACAGCATAGCACGAATACGGTTAAATATGCTTTGGTTTCAATATTTGATTTGATATCTACAATTAACCAACATACGCGTATGTTGTGCATAAATATATATACAAATGACAGGGTACACTGGTTTTTCTTTTTGAAATTTTTTTTTGAAATACTAACTTATCGGCAAGCAAACGCATGCGTTTCATTCAGTGAAATTTAATATTTTAGGTTCGTCCTAATTTTTCTAGAAAAGAAAACGCTGGTGCACGGTGATTTTGATTTTTATTATTACTAACCAAAAGCTGGAATAGTTCTAATTTTAAATTAAATATCCTACTCATCTTTATTTTTGAATTCTCCTAAGATTCTAAATTTTATGTGGCATATCTTATATCTAGTTCCAGCTGTTTTTGGATATTGAGGTTTGAAAATTGACAAGTCTAGATTTAAATGAACCATTGCAGTCTGAGGCTGAAATATTTAAAATACGTGGCTTATGGAAAGATAAATAGCACATTTCTATCTTAGCTTAATTTATTAATTTAGTTAGTAATTAAAGGTTAGAAATACGTCGAAGTATCTCCATTTTAGTTTGAGTTTTTTTACGAAAAATATCTATTTTTTTTTCTAATATAAGGAAATCACACTTTAGTATTTCTATTAGAGCAAGAAGGTAAAATTTGCCGAAAGCGAGATTTTTAAGTAATTTAATTTATATTTCACGAAATTTTGAAGTTTTTAAATTGACATTGAATCTGACAACTTAAATCTTACAAAATAGGAGAGAAAATTGTTAAGAATTCGCAAATCTATAATTCTAAAAATAAAGATGCGTATTTGCTAAGTAACTACCCAGTAAGTAGCCAAAGATGTTAGGAGAAAATACAAATGTTGGTATTTCATTTAAATATAAGAAAGAAATTTAAATATTAAATTCCTGGAAAATCGTCAAAATTGTTATCATGTATGTTACCAAAAAATAACAGTATTCTTTATACTGGAGCTTGCATAGAATGGTTCCACAAAAATTCTACTGGACTCTCTGATAGTACTCTGAATAAAGAAAACCGAGGTTCACTTTCGTTTAGCTGAAACTAGTTATATAAACAGCAATTTTTTCGCCTTCTAGAAGCTTCTCCTAATACAGAAAATCCTGCAGAAATACGTCATTTCTATTTTCCATACTTTAGAATAGCTGAAACCAGTTTCTGCATAAAAATGCAAAAATTTATTTTTTCAGACTTTAGAATAGATGGATCCAGTTACATGGAAACTTTGTTTTCCTTTGCATTCTAAACATTTTTCTGAAATTCAAAAATTGTTCCTACGAAAATACGTCATTTCCATTTTCCGTGGAAATGTTGTAAACATTAGAATAGCTGAAATGTGATATATTCATAAAATATAGTTTTTTTTTACTTCTATAACGAACGCCTGAATGCGGTAATTGGTTAGGTTTACAGTAAAGAAAGCTATCCAAATTCCGAGTCCGAGGATTTTTTATCAAAACCTATACTGTAGGGTGGATCTATCGTCGATAAAACCACCATGAAAACCATAAACTATTATTTAAATCAATTATATAATGGAAGTAAGTAAATAAATTAATTAATTAAAAAATAAGAGTTTTTGCAGGAAAAATTCTTAAGTTCAACATTCAAAAGGCTTTATATAATTTCATAATAAAATTTAAAAAAGTGGAAATAGAACAATCTATGAAGTTTCACAGTGGTATGCTTGACAACGTACAACATTCATCAGAGGAAAAAAATCGGTAAATTCACTTTTAGCCACAACTTCCCTCATATAGAATTTAACTACTTACAAGAAACAGTCTATATATGCATGTATTATTTGGTAATAACTATACAATTCGTTAAACTGTAATTTATTTAATTTTTTTTAAGTTCTTTATTTATTATTATTAATATAACCATTTTTTTTGCTGTCTCACAGTATTCCTGTGGTTGTATTTTATACTGACGGATTATACCAAGTCAGTACAAAAAAAAACAAAACAAAAGGAAAAAACTGTGTATTAAGAAATGATCTAACGATGTTACATGTTTTCAAAATTACCAATTTCTGGATGTTCGTGTGAATGTCTGTATTAAGTCCTAATTGAGCCAAATGCGGTGTAAGCGTTATTGGGGTGAGGTCTGTTACTGATATGACGAGAGGAACAATAATGACTCTTTCCTGTTTCCATAGCCTTTTTATTTCCATTGTTAAGTCGGTGTATTTGGCAATCTTCTCACTGTATTTCGCTTGGATGTTCTCGTCGTTGGGGACAGCCTTGTCAATTAAATAAGTAATCTTTTCTTTTTTGGATTGAAAGTTGATATCGGGTCTGTTTGCGGGGATTGTTTTATCAGTGGATGTTGGTGTATAATGGTAATAAGGGTCTGTGTTCTCCGTTAGTTTGTATGTTGTGGCTAATGCTTGATGAACGACCTTTGCTGCTGAGTTGTGTCTCGCGGTGTATTCAGTTCCGGCCATTATTCTATATCCACTCGTTATGTGATCGATCGTTTATCTCTGCTGGTGACATCTCCTGCACCCGTCGTCTTCAATGGTTGTGTCCTTGATGAAGTGCTTTTGGTAGTTTCTGGTTGTTATGACTTTATCCTGAATGGCAAGCAGGAAGCCTTCTGTTTCGGGAAACAGCTGCCCTTCTTGTAACCACAGATATGAAAGCTTTTTATGTATGTGGTCTTACTTTATGTGGTATCTGTGTCTTCCATGGAGTGTTTTTTCAGACCAGGTGTTCATCTTTTCTAGATGTGATTGGATGTGACTGTGTGCGTCTGCTGCGTGGCTCGTTTGAGACAGGTCGAGCGGTGTATAATTCTTGTCTGCCTTCACTATTGCTTTGTGGAGGTTAGTTTGTTTGTTATGGAATAATTTTCTCAGTTCGTAAATTTGTTTTTTATTTAGCGATTGTGTATCTATAATTTCCCTCCCTCCTTCTTTTCTCTCGATGGTGAGTCTTTCTTTGCATGCCTCGGGATGTAACTTCCTGTGTTTAGTGAATTCAGAGCGTATGAGAACGTGAACATTTTCTGTCTGTATGTGACCATTTAATGATATCAAACGAATATGTAAGAATAGGTATGGCGAAGGCGTTAATAACTTTCGTTAGGTGTCTGGAGTTCAGTTTTGTTTTTAGTAGTTTTGTGACCATTTAATGATATCAAACGAATACGTAAGAATAGGTATGGCGAAGGCGTTAATAGCTTTCGTTAGGTGTCAGGAGTTCAGTTTTGTTTTTAGTAGTTTTGTGAGTCTGGTTTTAAATTCCGCCTTGAGCTCTGATTTGATGAGTGTGGTGATTTTGGTGCTTTGATGGAAGCCTAGGTATCTGTATGTTTCTTCTGTTATCTTCTAGCTTGCATTTACTTATACCAAATTCCATGTTGATACCCAGGGTAAACGTTTCTGTAATTGTAATGAGTTCCTTTAGCTGTGCCTTTGTGCTTGGGTATAATTTTATGTCATCCATGTACAAAAGATGGTTTTTTTTGTGTAGGTTATTTTTTTGGTGTTTAATGTGGAATCCGAAATTTGTGTTATTCAGGGTGTTTGAGAGTGGTTTGAGACAGAGACTGAACCACAAGGTGCTGAGTGAATCTCCCTGGAATATACCTCGTCTGATATAGATCTCTTTAATCTTCGTACTCATGATTTATGTAAGAAATTGGCTGATGTTTTTATTGACTTTGAATAATTCTAGCACTCTGGTTAGCCAAATGTGGGGTATCGAATCAAGCGCTTTTCTATAATCTATGTAACCAGTGTGAAGGTTTCTATAATTTTTCCTGGTTTGTTCCATTTATTATTATTATTATTATTTTTCATGAACTCTGTCTGTATATACCTACATATTCCTGCGGATACATATTATAAAAGCAAAATTTTATTTACTCTACACATAGGCATAGTATAAAGAACTGTATGATTCTTCTTTCTTAAAGTATTTTGTCTACCTGTTAATAAAACCCTAGTTACAACTTGTAGCCATTGCGTTTATGTGCTTATTGAATAATAGCTTCTCGTCAAGAACTACACCAAGGTCTCTTATCTCTCTCACTTTATTAACTTTATTGTTAATATTCAAACACATTTCTGTTTGTTAACATGAATTACAAATTTTGTGACTTCCAAACCAAAAATTTTCATGCAGTATAATAGAGCATAATTTAACGTTCCTCAATTTAAATTTTATGGAAAAGATGATTTTATATTTATTAAATATGTACAACAATTTTAATAAACATGTTAATCAGAAAATCAAAATTGCCAAAGACATTTTTATAAAAAAAATTGGAGCCATTGTAATTTAAAAAACTTGGAAATTGGTTAAAGGTTTATTACATAATTTTGGTAATAGCAATAATGTAATAGACTCAATTGTGTAGTGATGTAAACATATCCTGTCTAATGGAACTAAGTAACTGTTTTAATCAATATTTTACATCTGTTGGTGAAAAACTTTCAAAGAAAATATAAAATATTCCTTTAAAATTTGCAACTGAATCCAAATCGAATGTAATTATGTCATTTGTCGACATACTGCCTAGTAAAGCAGAATAAAGTAAGTATTTGGTAGTGAGTTAGATTGTACTTACCATCTAGCTTTAAGCGTCACTTGATTTATTTTTGTTATAGGTTATATGTGACTATGACATTAAAAATCAAGAAAATTGTCAAAATATATAAATAATTAGGGATGAAGATCAGTCAAGTAAACAACATTCGGACCCTAAAATAAGTGTTTAATTTAAAACTCGTCGATGATCTTGCTTATTATAGACCATACAAATAATATAGTGTCTGGTTTTCATAATATTTTAAAGCAAATTAGAATACCTTTCTTGAGTTTAAACTCTCTAAGATCTCAGTTTAATATCTAGAACTTTGGTAATATATTAATGCTGAAATTCTCTGTTATCTATTAATCAAAATATATTTAAAACTAAATTACGTAAATAATCAAACCATACAATTAAATACAATACATTACTTTTGTACATCCTAGGTTTCCGAATTAACCGAGATTGGGCTAAGGTCTGATGAATTTCATTCAGCGAAGCATTTGGTTGGAATCTTAGGTCCCTCTTTTAGATGGTCAGGCGTATCTCTATTACGTACACCTGAGTTGCATCAAGAAATGCTACAAGCTCAACATGTGGTCATTTCTTATCACTCAACAGGTCATGTGTAGGATACAAAATCGAAATCGAGTCTAAAATACTGAAAACCTAAAAAAAATAAACAGAAATAAAGATCTGGGTAACCTCAATTTCACTGGTAATAGGATATCCGATCTTGTCAGCCACCAGTGAAAGGCTTCCCAAAAAAAGATTTGCATAAAAAAAAAACTAGATTATTTAAAAAACAACCTAAACTAGTTAAAATAACAATATCGAACTAGATGTTAACCCTCTATTACATGACTTTAACTTAAAATTTTCGATTTTTTTTTATTTATTTATTTTTAACGTTAAGGGGTACTAGAAAGAAGGTACAGTTAAGTTTTTTGCAAATTTTATTTTTTATACATTTTTTTAAAAAATGTTCCCAAATGGGAACAATATGCACAAGAAGTAATAAACATGAAAAAACAAGATGCTTGAAAAACATTTCAGCAGTGAAATTCTTTAAAACAATTGTTCGTTTTATTGAGACACAAGTGCACTTTGCATTTGTCGCACATTATGCGCGATTTTCCTTTACAACCAATCTTCTTACACCTTTCTCTATTATCGGTATGGGACGGCCAATGACCAATATTGTCACATTGTATTATGTTTGTTGGACGCGGTTCTAGACATCTTCTTTTTGGGGTAAAATGTATGGGTGAATTAGAGGGGGTACTAGAACTGGGGCGCTCTTTTCTTCTATCTGTCGTTTTCCCTGCCAAGCATACATTTTGGGCCAATGCTGTTTTGAATTCCAATAGAGACACATTTTTATTTCTTTTTAGCTGCTTATTGATCCGTCGTGAAAGAAGCCAAGCATTGACAGTAACAACATCGATCATATGACAAAATATGCGCATATACCATTTTTTACTCTTCAATTTAATGGGATACAGCCCCAACAGAGAATCCTGCAAATCCACTCCTCCCATATGCATGTTATAGACCGATACTATATCTGGTCTCTCGATATCTTTTCTACAATTTTCCGATTTGAAAAATCGTTGTACTTTGGTCACTGGTTCTGACCCGGAAAACGTAGATATTAGGGAAACTATACGATTATCGTACCACTGTACAGCGTGAACATTCACACCATCCACATAAGCAGTGTTTTCGGTATATGTGCCTCGCCCTTTCTTTTTCATTTCTTTTTCAGGTATAGTTTTCAACCCTTTTAGGCGATTTGACCTTACTGTCGCAACACTTTTTATTCCTAATTTTTCTAAATAAGACAGCAGATACAGGCCTGATAAATAATTGTCATAGTATACTTTATGATTCACATTTCTGGGAATAGGTCTACATAAACGAACTATGATGTTACTTGCTGCTCCAAGATCCGGTTCCTCGGGCATTATATTTATTTCAGCTTTACTGCTGTAAAGTTCGAAATTTGAACTGAAACCACTTACGCCAGACAAAACATACATTTTATAGCCCCATTTATGGGGCTTTTTTGGATTATAGGTTTTCAGAGAAGTTCTTCCTTTAAAGGGAATAATTTGCTCATCACAAAAGAGGTTCTCCTCAAACGGTATTTTTTGGCACGCCGTCTTTATCTGATTTAGAACCGGCAAAATTCTATCTGTATTTTTGGTAGACACACTGTTGTCAGAGAAATGGAGGAAACGTTTTAGTTCTTCAAACCTATTTAGGGGCATTATATCTGCGATTTGAGAAGTGCGAGTGTTAGTAGCCCAGTACCTGCGAGTAGAATGTTGTCTTATCAAAGACATCCATATCATTATTAGTCCTAAGAATTGCTCTATTTCTTTGCAGTGTGTTACTAAAGGCTTATTTGGTCTCTTCTGTACACTATACAAACATGTCTCATGTACAATTTCAGAGATAAAATCATCTGTGATCAAAAATTTGAATAAATTGTATGCACCATCCAACTGTAAAATGTCTTCTGGTAGATCACATTCTTGGAATCTCGTACAGTAGTTGACTCAGTCCAGGTTATATTTTCCTCATTTTTCGAAAAATAAATCTTTTTATATGCAGGAAGATTGAATAATTCAGAGAGAGGAATATCATCTTCCGAATCGTCATTGTTCTGCAGGTCCAGCACTTCAATATCATTTTGGCGAACTTGTATTTCCACTGTAAACAAAAAAATTTCATGTATATTTACTCAAATAACATAGTATAATAATTCACCTTCATCCTCATCATCTGATAGTTCGGAATCTTCACTATCTAAAGGAATATCGCGTACAACATCAAGGCTTTTTCTTCCATAAAACGTAAGCGGCCTTATCTCCGAAAAATCCATTGCAGCTCTGCAATGTTGACTCGTGTTCCTATACAAAACACAAAACTTCACAATTTTTCGTCATGAACTTTGTAAGCACAATGTTCCCGAAGGGGAACATATAGGTTATGACACGTGGACCCAACAAAAAATAAATAAAAATCATCAAAATTGCCACTAATCTACTCCTAACGATAAAAGCTAATTTTTAAAAAAATAATCACCTACCTGCAACAAGTATAAAACATTATTACAAACACTAAAAGTACTCTCGAAAAGATAACCGACGGCGTACTGATCAATTAAGCTATTAAATGAGCATAAAATACTGCGAGAGACATCTAGCGACAAACACATTATAAAAAGTAGAGCACTTTTGTCTATAATATAAATATGATTTATTGATTTCACACGAAAATGTAAGATGGAGACACTTTTCGTAGTTTATTTGTTATGTTCCCATTTGGGAACGCTATGCAATAGAGGGTTAATTCTGTTAGCACTGTTCATAATGTAAAAAATTTATCCTGTTACACCTACTGATGTCAGACGCTCTGGCAGTACGACTGGTTGTGTAACAGCATGAGGAGAAAGACATTTATCGATTTAAACCCAGCTTCAAATAAATAAAATCAAAAATAGTAGCATAAAAATTACGACAATTCTTAAATATGTCAGCAATTTTCTAATTGCAAGCCAATATCGGTTTTACTTGTATTATCTAGAACTTATTGAGGAACAACTATTATTACATTTAGAAAATATTTTTTTTTTATGTAAATGTCAATACGGTTTTCGAAAATCAAGCGATTAGTTCTGCAGCTGTCGATTTAGTATCATATATATAGAGATTCAGATGACCGAGGATAAAGGTTGATCGTTGAAAAGCATTTGATACAGTGAATTTATCGATTCTTTGGAAAAAATATGGTATCACTGGTATTGTTCTAAATTGGTTTAAAAATTATTTAAGTCAGCGTCAACAAAAGGTATGCATAAAAATATATTTAGCAAACAACTTGATATTAATTGTGGAGTTCGTCAAGGGTCAGTTTTAGGCCCTAATTTTTTTCTTATTTATATAAAGGTTTTTATTTTTTTTTTTTTGCTTTTATGCCAAATGATCTATTTTTTCTTATTTATATAAATGCTTTTATTTATTTTTTTTCCTTTTATGCCAAATGATCTAAATAGTCTAACAACGTCAAGTGTAAAAAAAAAGATAACATAAGACATTTTTAAAACAATATTAAGATTGACCTAACTAACAGAAAACAATTATTGCAAAATTGAAAAGTGATTTCTGACATTATAATAACTTTTTTCAAGAAGATAACTCTTTGTACTTTTCTTAAATTTTTTTAAGAAGTTATTTCTCTTAGGCTTGCTGGTAGTTGGTTGTACATATTCCCACAAAAACAGTAAGAACTTTTTTGGAAAGTGCTAATCCTATAAGGTTTTATTTAATTTAGAAATAATAGGTAACATTAAGTTACATGCGGATGATACAACTGTTTTATATTTGATTTTTTCCATTATTAATAATAGAGTGTATTAAAATGCAAATTTTTAAATTATAAATATTTTGTAAGTTTAAAAATCCGTTAGGTTTATATAGGTTAATAGGTTCCAAATATGGTAGATTATAAATACATGTTAGAATTTTATTTTGCATTTTTTTTAAAGGGTTAATATGTGCCAAACAAGCAGAATATGATTTTTCCAACTTAAGTTTTCATCTATAATTAATCCTAAAAATTTTGTTATATTTGAATATTTATTATTGTTTATTACTATTGAGGAAATACCAGAATTTATCTTTGTTTTACTTATTAATATGAAAGTAGATTAACTAAAATGTAATGAAAGTTTGTGAGATTTAAGCCAGAAACAAATTAATGGTAGATCATGTTTTATATCAAAAATAATTCATTTAAATTTAATTTAGAAACTGAATTTATATAAATTAAAAATAAAACTGGCCCCAATATTGACCCCTGTGGTACTCCACAAACTATTTCTTTTTAATTACTTATTGCATTATTTATTTGTACAAACTGTCTGCTTTTACTTAGAAAATTTTTAAGTAATTTATACATATTGCCCCTTATTCCAATATTATAAAATTTTCGTAAAAGAATGTGACAATTTACTGTATCAAATGCCTTACACAGATCCAAGGATAGTAAACAGCATTTTTTATTGTCAACTTTAATTTGAATATATGTTATGACATCCATAACAACTGTTTCCAAATCCCTGAATCTGCGAAAGCCATATTGTTTATTAAACAGTAAATTTTCATTATCCAAATATTGATTTAATCTATTATTAACAATTTTTTCTGTTATTTTAGAAAACACTAGTAATATAGATACTGGTCGATAATTGTTACATTCATATCGTTTTTCACTTTTAAATATTGGAATTATCTTAGCAATTTTCATTTTTTCTGGAAAAATACCTTTTATGAATAGAAATTTTTGTTAAAAAATTAATATAGGAATTAACTGTTTCTTTACATATTTAATAATTTTAATAGGAATATTGTCAAAACCAGCAGCTTCTTTTTGCATCTAAACCAAGAAATTATTGAAATTTCTACCATTTCAGTATTTGAGATATCTTCCGGATCAATAAAAAAGCCTTCTCTTCTGTGGATTCAATACATTTACTCATTGGTTGAATTTTATTTGCAAGTTGTTCTCCTATATTTACAAAGTGATTATTAAATTTTTCACATATGATTGGGGTATCTTCAATTTTCGTGTCATTAACCAATAGATAATCAATATTTGTTTTTGTTTTTCTTGTTCTATTTGTTAAAATAAAATTTAGATTATCCCAAATTCTTTTTTGGTTTTTTACTTAAAAATTGTTCTTTAAAATAATTTTGTTTGGCTTTTCTTATTTCTTTGACAAATTTATTATAGCCTTTATAGATTTCTTCAAAATATTGGTTATTTGGGTTATTTTTCTTATTTGCATAAAGCTTATCTCTGTATTTAATTATCTTTGCTAATTCAAGACTGAACCATGGCTTGGAATTTTCTTTAAGTTTTGCCGATGTACTGTAAGAACTTTTTTCAACAATTTGTAAAATAGCATTATATAATTCATTTGGGTCTTTGAAAAAATATTTGTTTTCATTTAATACGGCAAGTTCCTTTTTTATCTTATCCGTATAAAATTTTCTAATCAAAATTTTTTTGTTCCTGGATTTTTGATCAGTAGCTTTAAATTTTATTGGAATGGAAATAATCTGTATTTGATGGTCACTAAGAACATTTGTTTTTAGTTGTAGGTCTATTATTTTATCAGAATTAATCAAAACGTGATCTATTGGTGTTGAGCTGTTAGTAATTTCTCGGGTAGGGATTTGGAGGAATATATGTCTGAAGAGGTTTTTGTTTCATTGCTTTTATTGTGAAGAAGATTAATGTTCATGTCGCCGATGAAAATACCTATTTTTATTTGTTTAACTTTTCCATTTTTTCATCCAATAATTTTAAAAAAATCTCATTTTTTGTCGAATGTGGTTTGTATATTCCGCACACGAGTAATTTAGGTAATTTAAATACTATTGCAATGTATGAAATATCACATTAAATTTTTTCTAGAACTACAATGTTTATATTGTTGTTGACAAAAATTCGCAATCCTCTGCCTCTTTTGTTTCTTGTGGCTTTTCTTCGTATTTCTTTAACTTCAGTAATTTTGGCTCTAATATCTTTTGGATTTACTTTTTTTTGAACTTCAAATTTTGTTTCTTTACTAGTTTGAATTTTCTTTGGTTTTATAATAACTACAGGTACATTTCCTTAAATATTCTTATTTGGGGAATTTTTCAAAATTTCTGAATAAGAAGACATTTTTTCAATAAACTTTAACTTTTTTGAATTTGTTCAATGTTTTCATTAATGCTCAAAATTTTTGTGTCCTTTTTTTCTAAATTTTTCTGTTTTAATAGGACAAAATCAAGTTTTTTACTTATCTCAAATATTTGTTTTCTTAAAAATAAGTTTTCTTGCTTCAAAATATTTACTACTAATGTTTCATTATTATTATTATTATTGTTAATTTCACCTAAGCAGGTAACACATTGCCATGTTTTCTTATTTTTTGTATATCTAGTGCTTGCTTTTCAGACATATTTGAACATTTTAAACAAAACCAGTTTTCACATACACAGCATTTGATCGAATAGGACTTTTTGTTAAATTTAATAGAACAGTTGGAACATATATTTTCATTTTCAATAAATTTTTGACCCTGAACATTATTTTCTATTGAAATTTCCTTATTTCACTTTGTAGTGCGTGCTGCCATCTTTTCTTGTGTAGACATTTTAAAATTTTCCATAAATTCATTAAATTTATGATCTTTTGTAATGGTAAATATTCACAGTCCGAATCAAATTCTTCTTGTTTCGACTCTGCACTTTGACTGACGTATTCAGACGACATTGACAATGACGGTTTTTTTCTTTTTTTAACTCCCATTTTCAAGGGTTTAACTAAGTTTTTGCTTTGTACTTCAGTTTCTATAGCTTCTTTAAAATTTTCCTCTGAATAGTGTACCAATCTGATGAACTTTTCAAAAAATCTTTATAAATCATGCAAAATACACCAATAAAAAATCCTTGAACAGGCTATATTCAACATAAAATGTGTATAAGGAATATAATATTATGTGTGTAAGGATGGAATTATTAATGTGCCGGTATAATAGCTGTTAATTATCTGGCAGATAAATTTTATCCTGCTGGTAAATGCAAAGTTAATCTTTGTGGTATTTTCTTCCTAAATTTACCATCCGGTTTACTATTTTTCGGGGACGTATGTCTTCACTAGATAAAGTCTATAATTACAACCTGGCAACCTAGCATTTTTGTCTTTGTTTGATATTTTAAAATTTTAAGTTTAGATTTTGTGATTGATTTGTTTTCGCGGTTCGTGCTGATGTCATTATTTTCATTATACTATTTAAATTGAAATAAAAACTCCAGACAAAGCTGAAGATTAGAGTATTTAACAGATTTATTGTTGTAAAAGTGGGCTTCGGTAAACTATGTTGACACTGAAAAATTACTTTAAAATGTGATTATTATGCAAATTAAAGGTAATTTTGATTTCAAACATATTTCCGACTGTTCCCATCGCCATGCTTGTTTTTAATTTGATTTGCGGCGTTGCTATAGTCATAATTAAAAAAATACTGATAAGCGATGATACACGTAAAACTAAATTTTTTTATAACAAAACTTATAATTGGTTAGGTTTCTTGTAAAGAAAGCACGCGGTAGCGCGTCAATTGAACAACAAAACTATATTTAAAAAAAACCACCTGTTAGTTTATCCTATTGATAGCTTCCATTTATACTCCTGTTGGGCTTAACAAAAGATGGATAATTTAATTTTTTCGCTTAACGGTAAGATAACTTAAACAGGAACTTTAACCGCACTTTAATAATTCCAGCCTAAAGGATATCCACTTTTGGCAAAATACAATTTTTATTCATAATATTATATTAAAAAATAAACATTCAAATATTACTTTAAGTTATAAAAATAATAGACACAATTCCTTCACTAGATTTAATGATGACATTCATTTGCCTTACATAGGAACTAGAATTAGGAAGGGTTCCATTTATTACCAAGGAATGAATTTTTATAATAAGGTGCCACGCCTAATTAAAACATTTAATGCATAACGTTTTAAAATAACTTTGAAAAGCAGTATAAGAAAGTGTGAACGTATGTTTTAACCATTTTAATTATTTTAATGCTTTCTCTTATTTATTGTTTATTTAATTTGGATCCTTTAAGGAATTATTTTTATTTGAATATTATATATTGTTGTTATAATTAGAGTACCCCTGAGTAAACTTTAGTTTAGTAAGTTTTAGTTATTTGGGATGTAAAAGTTTGAATAAAATAAATTATATTTATTATTGGAACAAGTCCTAGTCTAAACAAAAATAAAAACATTCTTATGAAAAATATTCTGAAAAAGTTTAATATCAGTTTGATTTGGAAAGTGACATTAACCCATTAGTGCCCAAAGTTAATTTTTTGTGATTTTCTCCGAGTTGTTCATCCATCCTATGATATTTTATACAGGGTGGCCCAACGAAAAGGTCCCACCCTTATTTATGACTTTCCTGGTATATTTTGGGAAAAACGCTTGGACACGTCAATTTTGATTTTTAGGGGGACGTCTTTTCATGTATGATTGTATAATACAGGGTGTTCCAAAAATAAGATATCGCATTACACTTGACATTTTTAAATGGAAACCCCCAATTTTTTTTCTATTTTTGGATTCTCCAGGAAGTTTTTAGTAACTTTTGTATAATAGAGTTTATACCTATCTTCAACCATTTTGAAGTTTTTTTAATTTTTTTTATAAAATTCGCCTCATTTAATTTAGTACTGATAAAACGGAAAAAAATAATAATCACCGATACCAGCAAGAAATTTAGCATCCGTCAATGTCATCGTAAATCATAGAACAACTTTATCTTTGATTTGAAATCGTTAAGTTGCCTAGTTCTATTATAATATTTTGCAATGATTTATTCAATTCAAGAAAGGGTCGAAATAACGAAACTGTATTATCAAAACGGAAGCATTGCAAGAGCTACCGCCCGGTTGTTTAATGCGTTACATCCAGACAAAAATATTAACCATAAGTATGTGGCTAAATTAATAAGAAAATTTGAAGCAACTGGATCTGTATCTAATATTCGCCGGAATCAGGAAAATCGTCCAAGTAGAAATGAAGCCAGAGAAATAGCAGTTTTGGGACACGTGGCTCTTGACAACACCCAAAGTACTCGTGGTCTGGCTACTTCTTCAGGATTTACACGCTCAACAGTGCAAAGAATTTTGAAATCCTATAAATTTCACCCGTACAAAACTAAACTTGTCCATGAGCTTAATGAAGACGATTATGATAGAAGGTTGGAGTTTTGCGAATTAATGACACAACGTTTGAACAATAACCCAAATTTGTTATTTAACATTTGTTTTTCGGATGAATGTACCTTCTATTTACATGGTGCTGTAAATAGACATAATTGTCGATATTGGAGCGACTCGAATCCACATTTGTTTCGAGAGGTACATTCGCAATACCCACAAAAAATTAATGTCTGGGCCGGCATTTTCGGAAATCATATTGTAGGACCTTTCTTTATTCCTGGAAACTTGACGGGGGAGTTGTACTTGGACATGTTGGAAAATACAATAGAGCCACGAATAACCGAAATAATAGAAAATGAGGTTAATTATAATGAAAATTTTCTTCATTTCCAACAAGATGGTGCACCACCGCACTATGTAGCTCCAGTACGACAGTTTTTGGACACCCATTTCCCAAATCAGTGGATCGGACGGCGCGGCCCCATTGAGTGGCCACCAAGGTCTCCGGACTTGAGTCCTTTAGATTACTTTCTTTGGGGACATATAAAAAGTAAGGTTTTTAGTACGAAGCCAGACTCCATCCAAGATCTTCGGGAGCGGATCACGGCGGAATGCAGACAAATAACTCCAGAAATGTGTGAAAATGTTAGGAATAGATTTGAGCAAAATATTTATTATTGCATGGAGGTAAACGGACACCACTTTCAACATTTATTACCACATTGACTTTTTGACACATTGTAGCTAAGTAACTAATTTTTGTTTAAATTTTAATGTGAATGTAAAACTGTAAATGGTTTAGTGTTCCTGATTCCGGCGAATATTAGATACAGATCTAGTTGCTTCAAATTTTCTTATTAATTTAGCCACATACTTATGGTTAATATTTTTGACTGAATGTAACGTATTAAACAACCGGGCAGTAGCCCTTGCAATGTTTCCGTTTTGATAATAAAGTTTCGTTATTTTGACCCTTTCTTGAATTTAATTTATCAATACTTGATATTATTCAATTATTCAAATAACTTCAAAATGGTTGAAGATAGGTATAAACTCTATTATACAAAAGTTACTAAAAACTTCCTGGAGAATCCAAAAATAGAAAAAAAATTGGGGGTTTCCATTTAAAAATGTCAAGTGTAATGCGATATCTTATTTTTGGAACACCCTGTATTATACAATCATACATGAAAAGACGTCCCCCTAAAAATCAAAATTGACGTGTCCAAGCGTTTTTCCCAAAATATACCAGGAAAGTCATAAATAAGGGTGGGACCTTTTCGTTGGGCCACCCTGTATGTAGTGAATAGGAAATACTTATTTTTTTTTCTCAGCAGTTTCTCAGAATTTTGATGCCCCTTTGAAGGAACACTGGGTGCTACGAACGGTTAATATATAAAAATAATAAACACATTTAAAAAAATCAAAATTCAAAAGTTTATTTGGAATGATACATTTTGAAACAAATCTTAGGATGTAGTACTATTTGATACTTTTCACATATGAAGTGACTTTTTTTGCCACATTGCGCACACCTCCGGTCCGTCTCGTTATAAAGTACTATATGTCCAATATTATCGTAGCGTACGTCAGGCAATGAGCGAGAAATCTTTATTTTACCTTGTTGTGGTCTAGTGCCATACTAGCAAAAGACTCATAGAGAGATATCCGGATCTTCGGATTAGATTTAAGTTTTTTCATCAGTATCCAAGCGTTTACTATGGACACATCCAGAAAATAAAGAAATAATGGCCAGTACCACTTTCTTTGGCGAATTCGTGATCTGTAGACTGCCACTAGGCCATCCATTTTATCCACACCTCCCATGTGTTTGTTATAGTTTGCTATCATTTTAGGCTGCGGAATATTCTTCTTAGTACGCGTAACTCTATCCCAACGAAGAGTACTGTCAGTGCCAAAAATGTTAAAAAAAAATGGGGGAGACCCCCTAAGACAAATCCCAATAGTAGAGTGCCTGAGCAAAGGGCTGCCTCGGTAGGGCAAATCACGGAGGTAGACTTCCTCTACTGGTCATTTCTAATACGTTGGAGCTCTTCGATCAGGATTCCCCACAAGTTAGTTCATTGGTTTCAAAATTTGAGACAACCGTTACAACTTTATTGTCTTTCCATTGTACAAGATTACTGTTGTCATTTCTAAAAAATTTCAAATTACCCCTTGGTTCGTCATTCCAGTTTTTTTTTTGTTGGAACTGGACACTGCTCCAAACGATTATCTCTGATTGTTCCTGTGGCACAATATTTGCTTTCAGCTAAATGAGCAAACAAGGGTAGCCCCGTAAAATAATTGTCCATAAAGATTTTGTGGCCATTATTGGAAGGTAAATTAACTTTTTCCAATAAGGACATGACAACGTCGCCTCCCAAACCAAAGCGTTTTTCTCTGTCTTGATTTTTCTCAGTATAGACCTCGAAGCTGTACATATAACCGCTGCTAGAGCAAAGAGCCCAGTTCTTATATCCGAATCTAATGGGCTTGCCTCTAATGAACTGTTTGCCATGATGTTTATCATAATATGGCACCATGCTTTCATCAATGCAAACATGCTCGTCTAAACCTCCATGTTCTCTAAAGTTGCTATTTAAGGTATCTATAAGGGGTCTCAATTTATAAAGCTTGTCGTCTTGAGGCAATTTCGAGTTGTCATTGAAATGAATATATTTTAGTATTACGTCAAACCTATTACGACGAATACTATTTTGAAGGATTTTAGGAACATCTTCGTCACTGGACCAGTACAGTCTTCGATTGGGATATTTTCCATAGCCGGATAAAAGTATAGCCCCAATAACAACATACAATTCCTATAAGGTCAAAAACAGATCAACATTTTTTGTAGGGCATATCTGTTACTCTCCTGCACGATCAACATCATTAGGCTATCATCAAAAAAAAGCTTGAAAAAGTCAACCGGACTTGTTGAATTTTTGGCTTTGTTTGACGGTTCAATTGGCTTATAATCCAAATTCAATCCAATATTGGGGCGACCTGGTACATTTTCTTGCCAGTTTGATTTCTTATAAGATTTTGGTAGAGGGTTTGGTCGAATATTTTTATTACTTCTTAGTTGTCTTTGAAGCATAGCCAATGGAAGCAAATCTTCAGAGTCGAACTCCTCATCCGTCACAAATCTCATCTTGCATTCTTGAGCCAGTATACCACGAGGTAGATGATTTATATTGGCGTCATGCTCGTCATCAGATTGGTCACTGTCAAGTTCAGTATCATCCCCGTCATCGGGAGGAAATACGTATATGTTGGATTGTGGTATGTCATCGTTCTCTTCCAAACAATCCATAAGCTCGGCTAGTGTCAATCTGAAACAAATAGAACATAATGCTCAGCGTCCCTTATAAGGGACGTTCCGTTCAAAACCACATATTTTACAGCCAGCTATAAATAATTGCCATTTACGCTAGGAATGAAACATATCGGACCAGTTCAAAGTATTTTCACCAAAAATCAGCACTAGTTTTTGTTAACTGTGAAGTTGTATGCAAAAACTTACCCGCCATTACGCGCCGAATACAACGAGGGATCCATTTTGCTCTCACGATCGTAAATTTCCGCTGAAAGTTGAAACAAATCGACTGTACGCATCGATTGATTCGTAAAGACTGCAGTCTTGGCGGACAGACAGGTAGTTTCCCTCCACTCTTCATGCAATCGACGTAGAATTGCCGGTCCCTTATAAGGGACGCTAGGCACTAATGGGTTAAAAGAAACAGCCTGGAAAACTAAGATAAAAAATGCACAATCTGTTTTGCTGCAAGTTAAACCGTGTACATTTTACAGCCTCTCAAAACATGGAATAGTCAATGTTTGAACGTCTATGTCAACAACAAATCAAATTAGGTTTAGAATATGCTACAGGTTGGAATTATTTGCACTCAAAAATATTACCTTATACATGTACAGTGAGGGGCTTTAAGTGTTTTCCCAAAATGTCAGCAGGGCAGCTTTTTGAAAGTTTGTTTAACTGTCATTTTTTTATTCAAAAATGAGTATTTTTAGTTAGAATTAGATTTCTCGTAATTTCAAAACGATTAGTGCGAAAATTAACAATCCTTCACCATAAAAATTTAAAATGAAAATATTGTGTATTTCAATAAATTGAACAATTTTTTTTTCGTTTTTAGTCATTTTATTTATTGTTGTTTTAAAAAAATATATTCATATCACTTTAATATTACAGCTAACTGGATACTCCCTTGAAGAGAATCACAAACAAGCTTTAGATGATCTTTTTACTCAATTGACGAACTTCAGAAGTTCACTGTCAGGTTCAGCCTTTATTTTGCTCAATTCTATCTTCAATCTGAGGAGTTCTAACTGGGGCAGGATACCAGCAGAAAGCTCTAATTCAGAGTAAGAATTTCCTTCATGTTAAATAATAATATATAAGGCATTAAAAAATTAATGTTTAACAACTGTAAAGTAGTAAAAGCAATTGAAATCCTATATACTATCATCTCTTTCTTACTGCATCATTTTGTACTATTCCTGTTTGACACAGGATGCAGATTTTCAGAATACAAAATAATTGTTGGGATGTACAAAAAAAAACAAAAAACACGTTAAAATTTCAATATTGAACACATTTTATAAAAACAGTTCCATGAGATGTACCACCTCCCATAATTTGGTGTATGTTTTTGTATATCAAAAAATGAAAAAATGTGGATATTAATTATAAACATACATAAATTTGAAAATAATTTAAAAATTTGTCATGACGAAAAAGCATTTCTTGGTTATACTATTAAAAGAGTACCTTTGATTAAGGTAAGACATCTACATGAACAAAATGTGTTTAAATTAAACAAATCAATTACAATAGGAGTTTTTAATTATTCCAGGCAGTCCTTTTAATATTTTGATGATGAATTGATGAAAAACTAAAATGGGTGTCTTTAACTTTAGATATTAGTTAATTTTATGTTTTACATAATAAAGCTTTTGAACAAATGTCCTTATATTAGGAGTTTAAAGGTAGTGGTTCATATAACAAAATTTAGTGGTATCTTTATCTTCAGTAATAACAATTTACCTTGTTATTAGTTGTTTTTAGTCATGTGTCTCTATTAAACCAGTCGAAATGTTTATTCTTAATAACTAAAGTTATTGATGCTTTAAAATAGACACTGGATTCGAAATAGCTAGTGTAAGGGCGGGAGGTTGGGACCGGTTTGGTTTGGGGCAGAATTTTGTATGGCAATTAGCTTTGATATCAAGGTACTGTGCGGACTTTCAGTTTACCGGTGTCACATGCTGCTGTATGTTGTAACTTTGTTTTAAAAGTGTACTTCCGTAAATAATTTTATTCCTTTTCTCAATTAAAATGTAATAGAATTAATTTAGATTACAAATATTAAATTATTGTGTTAAAAAAATAAATACTTTATTTTTAGTTATATATTTTTTAAACCCCTGTCACTTTCTTTTATATAATATTATTGTACTACTTGGGCTATGGGCCTCTAATTGTACTTGCTTGAATAAATAAATAAAAATTAAGTGATGTGTTCATACACTGCCGGCTGGGATTCTGCTAAAACCTAACCTAAAATAGAAGCGAATTTTACAAACATTTGCACATAAGGGAGGTTTGGACCAACCGACGTATAGAGCTTTGGGACGCTGTCCCACATCTCCCAATTTCTAAATGTTGGGTTTCCCAGTTTGTATTATTTTGACAATTGCGCCACTATGTACTCGTACTTAAGATTATATTTTACATTGGCAGGATTACCATTTAAGGTTTGGATAAGTACAACCACCCCATCAGGTAGACGAATCAAGTAGACAAGAATTGCAGAATTGCTTAGATGTATATTTTACAATTCATGTTACAAACATCATAATGAAAATAATCCTAATAATTAAGCTGATTGCATACACATTAAATATAAATGGTTCTTCTTTATTATTCTGATTTGTTTAATAATAAATATTGACATATAACGTAGAAACTCATCCTTGAGTTTAACCCATTGTTATAATCACGTGAGAGTTACAAGCTACTTTATTTGCCTTAAATCGCACTAGTTCTCGTATTATATGTTGGATATAATGTTTGTGTTTATCTTTTCAAAACCCCTTTAAGAGTATTTTTGTATATTACTATAGTTTCTGTGTGCTCTTTTAAAATAGATTTATTTTTTCGTCTAGTTCATCTGATTATGACCAGGACTATGAAGAAATGGTGAATGGAATATTGTACGAAACAGATGGACAGGTACTGACCAACGAAGAACAAGAATTTCTGGTAGCTAACGCTACACATGATGAATATATGATGTAAGTAAAGTGTAGTTAAGATAATGTATACTTTTTAAATGTGTTCAGATTATTTGTTGCGTTTAGATTGACAAACAAAAATCTTTTTTCCCTTTTTCGCAACTGAATAAAAATATTACCCTTTAAATTAATTGAAGCAAATATTTAATATAATTACATACCTCAACATGTAGACTAGTCTGTCTACGGAATGTTTCAATACATAATTTAAACAATATTATTTAAGCAAGCATAAGAAATTATATCATTTACCTTAAGTTTTTATAGACACATAGTAGTTGTACAAATACTTTCATCCTATAGGAACTCATCAGTGCGCCGATCGTAAGAGAGAAACATTAAATAATACATTCCGTAGATAGACTAGTCTACTTGTTAAGGCATGTAATTATATTAAATATTTGCTTCAATTAATTTAAATTAAATATTTTTATTCGGTTGTGAAAAAGCCAAAAAAGATTTTTGTTTGTCAATCTAAACGCAACAAATAATCTGAACACATTTAAAAATAACATTATAGATGGAGGCAAACTATCATTTTTTTCATATCTAGGTTACATGTCAAACAAATTGACAAATTTTAAAATTTTGAAATTAATTCTTTTCTATTATTTAATTGATTTTTTCCCAAAATATGTTTCCTAAAACACTGAGTTTTTCGAAACCAAAAAATAATACAAGCGCCAATTTTTTTGGTGTAACGCAAAATAGAATAATTTTGAAAACGTATTTATAGAAAGTTAGAAATACCACTGGCTTTCAAATAACATTAGTTTGTGATTCCTTTTAAATTTCTATAAAGAGTGAAACAAATTGCATATGCACAGAAATCACATATGGTGCAGAGAAGCACTGATTTTATTTTGGTATTATTTTATTATGACGGAATAGGAACTCCCAAAAATTTGCAAACTGAACTGATAATAGCAACTACACATTGATGCTTCTTTGCTTTTGTAGTGGAAAATATAGCATCAGTTGCTCCGTTTTCTTTTCTAATGTTAACGAGTGTAATAAACATATGAATCGAAAGAAGTATATAGAAAAGCTTATCTGAAATTTTCAGTTGATTTCTATTTGAAATCGATCCTAGGTCAAAGTCAAAACTTTTAATAGTCAAAAATTCCAGTAAAGAACACACACACGTCAAATAAATCAAAGAAGGGAGTAATTTTTTACAGCCTTATAATGGTTCTTATCCACTGATAATAATGTTAAGCAGTTTTCTTCTTGATGTCAGTATCCCAGAGTTCCCTTATTTAATGGATATTGCACTAATAGTTTTAGTCTAACTAATCCTGTAAATTTACCCAAGTAATTATAACCTATTAATCCCCAAGTGATTATAACATATTAAGCAGAATTACAAAAGCGCCAAATATTTCAATACTCGGTTTGCTGAAAATCCTGTTGTATATTCAAAAGTCAATTACAAACAAATACAAAAAAAAAAGAAGAATGATTTACTCCAATTACTAAATAAAGGCAAATTTGTAAACTGCAAATGTCTTATACCCTGTTTTATATAATTGAACCTTTAATTATTATTTTTTAGAGATAACGAAGATCCTGATGCGCTTTGTGATCCAGAACCAGAAATGGATGAAGAAATACAGGCCGCTTTCGAAGAATTCGTGAAACTAAGCAAAGGTTGATTTTATGATTTTGCAAATATTGTTTTACTAATGTACTGACATTTTTAGAATTCCGTATAGTAGTTTTTTACTGCTTTGAAAAGTCATTAGTACCTTACTAAAAACGTGTTATTCAATATAATGTACTAAGAAATATTCATAGAAAAGGAATGTATAGTTTTCCCAGTTTATTTTTTATAATATTTAATTTATGAAGTTAAAACACTGACACTGCAAAATGGAAAGATGTGTTCCAATTGTTTTTTTATTGAAGTATCTTGAAATATATTATGTATATATTAATAAAAAAAAATTGGACGAACCGGAATTCATTACTTTTTTTCGGCCTTTATATGATTAACTGCTCTGTATTTGACAAGCTACCTAATACTGACCATTTTAAGGCGTACTACGATCAGTAGATGTTTCTAGTCCCTGAATGGTGACTGAAATGTTTTCTTAGCTCTTATCTACATTTAATTTTGATTACGTCACAAGTATCGGAAAATGACAATATCCGCGTTGAAACTTGAATTTTTATCTATCTATCTTTTTATGTCATTTTAGGATTGGTTAATTTAATGTACAGGGTATCCCATGTAAGATGCCATAGTACCTTATCTCAGAAGTTGTATGACACAAAAAAAAATTAAAAACGAAAGATTCTTAGTTTAATTTAAATTTTTAAATTATATTATTTTCAGGTATACAGGGTTTTTATATTATTTTGACCAGGGATCCACTATCATAATTTAAATGGAATAACCAGTATATTAATAGATATGTTTCTAGATCTTCTATAGACAAGCTTAACAGTCTATAATAGTATGGATCTCAGATGCTATGTTTCGGATATATTGGCATATCTGCTTGCACCGAAAAATGTATGGTGTATGTATTATTTAATTATATAGTTTTTTTAAATAAAATAAATGCTGCACTGTTTCCCAGATTTGAGTTTTTGTATATCATTCAAAGACCTAATTACTCTCGCCAGGATAACATTTTTTTTGTCTTGTGACTGCTAAATATCCTAGAAACAATAGCAGTTACTGTTTAATTTGTTATTCATTAGGTAATTATTATTATATTGGTTAATTACTGTTTTTATTTAATTTATCTAGTTCACTGATTGCTTATAAGAAAAAAAAAGATATTGTGAATAAAAATATTACCTTTATTAATTGAAATAATATAACTGACTGGTATTGGTAGTTATTCACAATTAAAAAAACGCTTTGAAATGAATCGTCAGTAATTCAGAAACGTTGACTCGCAAGCCCATGTTTTTATATATTGTTGAATTCGTCTCTAATTGCTTTATTTAAACTTGTTTTATTATACTAGGGGTTACATTTAAAGAAAAAAGAAGTGTCTTATTTGCCTTCACTTTAAATATAGATCAGATACTAAATATAAATGTCAATGTATCAGAAACGCAGCATATGAGACCCATACTATTATATACTGTTAGGCTTGTATGTAGAAGTTCTACCAAAAATATCTACAAATATATAGATTTTACATTTAAAATGAGAAAGTTGATACCTTATTATAGCAATATAAACAGGCTGTATGCTTAAAGTCAAAATCGTTTTAATCAAAAAAATTTGCAAAGACAAAAATGTATACAAATTGAATGATTTTGGCATCAATTACAGAAAATATTGCAATGTCTTATACTCATATATTCTTTCTCAATAAATACTTACAATTTAATTAACACACAAACATACTAAGTTAAAATAATACTTACAAAATTAAAAATTGTGTCCTAAAAATTTAATAGTAAAATATGGCTATGACCAGGAACATTTAGACCAACATTCCGAATGTTCAAGACGTGAATGATTTCAAAGTTTGAAAATCTCGCCCTGTTTAAAAAAAAAGACCAAGCACTCATATGTATACAACCCAGGGACTGTTATATTTTTATAACATATAAGGATATTTAACTCCCCGAATTTTCATCTGCATCTTGTTGTTTTAAAGACTTAAGAATTCTTATCGCTCGTTTCTCAGCAATGAAAGCACGGCAGGCATCCAGCATATAATCCCTAACCTAAGGATGGAATGAATGTTTGCATAGTATGTAACGTTAAAATTGTGACTGTCTATGTAATTTTACATCACTCTCAAAGAATAAGTGGCTGAATTTACTGTCTTGCAGACATTAGACACTTGCTCTACCCAATCCAGATTTTGATCGATAGAGATTCCTAAAAACTTTGTGTTCTCTGCCAGATTTGCCATCTGAGAAGAGAAACGGACTGTGCCTGGAATTTTGCTGTTTTTTTGTTCTGTCCTGAAGCATAAAAAGTTAGTTTTTTCTTTGTTTGGAATGAGCCTATTGTTTTCAAACCATTCCTGGGCTGCACTCAGACAATCACTTGCAATGTCAAGGAGATTTGATGATGTAAATTTACTAAGTGAGTTATTCTTGAGTATCTTCGAAGCAGGGAATATCCAGACTGAGCTTTCCTTCTCGTGAAAAGTACCATTACCCCTTCTCAATAATCGCCTTCTGTCTGCAATCAACTAGAAAAAATTGAATCCAATTCAAGGCTGGTCCCCTAATGCCATATCGGTCAAGCTTCTCCAACAGTATATTGTGGTCCAATTTGTCAAATGCTTTGGACAAGTCGAGGACGATTCCCATCGATAGATTTCGGTCTTCAAATCCTTTTATGATTTTATCTACAAAGTCATATACAGCTGTTTCCACTAATTTACCTTTAAGATAATAATGCTGAGAGCTGCTAAACAGCTTTTCAGAGTAAAAGAACTGATAGCCTTTTTTGAACAATGGCTTAATCATTGCTAATTTTAGGTCTGTGGGAAATATACCATACTTAGAGGAATTATTTATAATGTGACACAAGGGGTCGCCATTTCCTCATCACACTTTTTCAATAAATTGGAAAATATTTCGTCATACCCCGAACTAGTTTTATTTTTTAGCCTCGATATTACACTAATGACCTCATCTATTGTAACAGAAGTTAGAAAAAAAGATTAATTATTAAAAGGAATGTTACACACAAAAACATCTCGCTGTGGCAGGTTCTTCAAGAGGTCTGGGGCTGCATTTAAGTTATTAAAATTATTAGCAGTTATTCCTACTATATCTCCTGGAATCTGATAGCTTCCATCCCTCCTGTTTCTCCTACTATTTGCCAGACACATTTTGACTTGTTTTCACTATTATTGATATGTCTACTGAATTGTGCTGCTCTGTTATTTACAAGCAAACGATTATATACCCGCATTATGATGTGGTTTTCTCTTAGAATTAGTCTAAAATGATTTAATTAGAAAACAATGGTTGAATATAGGCATACAGAATCGCATGAAGGACTTTCATTGCAATTCCACTTAAACCTCTGGAAGAACAAAAATGCCATGCCAAGTTTCCTGACATAAGTTACTCTTAAAGAATTCTTTATTTTTAGCATTAAATATTCGTCCGTTTACCCTATTGAGGCAATTATTCACCTTCAGACTGAATATGATTTTTTGTGCAGTGTGGTTCGAAATATGAGTGCTCAATACCTCTAAAAAGAGTTAAATTAGTGAAAAGGTTATCAATGCAACTTTGACTGGTCCTACCTATTCGAATATAACCTAAAATTGACGGACAGAAATTAAAAGATTGAAACAGAAATAAAATCAACAGAATTTCTATTTCTAATGTCGACATTAAAATTGCCAGCTATAAAAACAAGATAGTTTTCATTTAAAATTTTACATAGAAGTTTTGTTATTAAATCTTGAACTACAGCTGTAGGAGAACGATAAATGCAAACAATAATCACCTTAGTACTCTCTATAACTGCCTCCACTACAGCACATTCAAACACAATATCCTCTGAGGACAAGACAATGTCATTTCTAACCCTCCATTGAACATTATTCTTGATGTATATTGCAACCACCACATATCCCTTCTTCTCTATAATGAACTGATGCTAACTCATAACCAATGATGTTGTAATTTGGTATCTGAGATAATGACTTCCAATGTTCACTTATACAAACCGCCAGACACTCATTGTGTTTATTAAAGTCTTGAAGTGCATCAAGAGAGTTTCCAATTGATTGGATATTTTGATAAAGAATACTGTATTTTTCTGAAATTCCCACCAAGTGACAATTCCGCTCATACTTCACAGAATAGTCTAGATTTTTATATACCCAGTCTGTCGAGCTGCACCTTTTGGAGGCCTGCTTTTGTTGGCACCCTGGCGTTAAACCAATCTTTGTTTTTCTTTGGCACTCCCAGTTTAAATGAATTGACCTGTTTAGATTTAGTAGTCATCTTTTCACAAATACAGTATTCCTCTAACTGGTATTGTTTTAGGAACTCAATCAGATGTTCTGGTTTTGTGTTTTTAGACAGTCTTGTTACAAAAATCCAATGGTCTTTGTGCTACTTCAATAATATTGGCTTGATTATTAATGCCAATACTAGGATCGGGTCTTTTAACTTGAGCTCTTCTGGATTTTCGTGTTTTAACCTCTGTCCAGGGTATTTCTTTGGTTTTATCTTTTACTAACGGTTGTTACTCTTTGTTTTCCTCTTCTTGCACAGGTTCTTGAGACGGCCGAAGCATTTCAGTGTATTGGGCAGATATAATTGTCATTTCATTTCTAGCGTGCAATTAATCAGTTTGACGTGGAGTTATGTCAATAACGTTGACATTCGATTGACTATCTTCTGTCATTTTCACGTCTTTCTTCTTTGGCGTAAGTATTTTGCTGGCACTAGCTGCCTAAAATATTATAATTTAAAAATTCAAATTAAACCAAGAAACATTTGTATTTAATTTTTTTTGTACATCAGACATCTGGGATAAGTTAGACGTAAATAGATCTTAAGTAGGACACCCTGTATGTATTGTGTTTTAATTTTAAATTTTTAAATATTGTGGTATAAGTTAAAGATCAAACTGCTAAATTAAAGGAATGGGCATATTTTAGATTCCGATGCACAATTTTCTATCATGTGCAACACTAGATTGTGGAATAAAGATATCATGTTCACATATATAGAGTATTATCAGTCTATTAACAATACAACAAAGTCCGTTCCTTGCATATTATTTTTTTATTCCCATGTTTTTTAATAGGAGTACCAGCTGTCAAGAGTAGTGAAATTATCTTCTTAAGTTTAGCTGTTACCATTTTTTTTATAAAATCGAAATAAAATAATAAATTTTATTTCCATCCATACCATAATTCATTACAAAACTATTGTTTACGATATATAACAAAGAATTTAATTAATATTGCAATATATGCAAGACACAAGTGCACGAGTGCAGAAAAATAAAAACATACTGGTTTACATGACTCTCTAGTAAGTGGTTGTAAAGCATTATTTGGAAGATTACTTAAAATTAACGATAATACAATCGATAATATATTATTTGAATATTAATTAGTAAAATCAAATGTTAAAATCCTTCGACAGTATAAAAACTACGAGCAACTAAAAGATTTTTTTATCTGCTTTTAAACACTTTATAAACATGTATATTTCGTCCTTAAAGTGGAAGTGCATTAAACAATTTCTTCTGTAAATTGAGTTATTCCATAAAAATCGTATTATATAAATAAATGGTGTGCTTTTTCTACATTGATTTTTAAGTAGGCATCTTTTATTGGTCAAAACGAATGCGGATATATTTGATAATTTATTGGAAATAACTTTTTAGATTACATAACTTTCTTATAGAGATTATTTTAAGCTGAAAGATATCTATATAGAAAATTAAATAAACAAAAAGTCTTCTTAGTTTTAGGTTAGGTTTAGGTTTAGAGTACTCCTATTTGTGAACTAAATATAATGTATGTTACAATGTTTGTGGATTGTCTTAAGTAGATCAAGGTAAGCCGAAAAGGTTAGTTTTTAAACGTTAAAATCTTTATATTATGTTATCCATAGAGGAATTTAAAATTAAAAATTATAATAAAAAAATATTATTATAACCCTAAACTCTTGGTAGTTACTTTATTTTGTTTTAGATAACCGATGAAGGCCACAAAATGGTTGAATAAAATCATTCAACATCATTTTGTTTTTTATAAGAATATAGTTTACATGTTTAAGAAACTAACTAAATATATATATATATATATATATATATATATATATATATATATATATATATATATATATATATATATATATATATATATATATATATATATATATATATATATATATATATATATATATATATATATATATATATATATATATATATATATATATATATATATATATATATATATATATATATATTTATGCTCCCAACGAAAGCCATGAGTCACAATGTAATTCAATGCCGGTCGTGGTATTAGCCAGCGGAGTAGTTGTTTTTGTGATTCCATTTTGTGCCTTTGCCCTACACGGGGCTCGCTAATCTATGGCGGCCTGATGAGCTCTAATAAGAGCGAAATCGCGATCGTCGTTTGACTAAAATGGATCATTGTGTCTGCTGTGATGCAGAACATGTTCCAAACAAGGATCATTTTCTTGTTATGGCGTTGGTGTACGTGGAATGAAAACATACTATCATATATATATATATATATATATATATATATATATATATATATATATATATATATATATATATATATATATATATATATATATATATATATATATATATATATATATATATATATATATATATATATATATATATAATATATATATATATATATATATATATACATTACATCTGATAATTATATTAAAACGAAAGTCTTTTATTATCTTCTAAGTATAGGCTCGACCATAAATAATAAAAATTATTAAAATTTTAAAACCTTCTGCACACAATTTTCTTGATTTGAAAAAGTTTGAAAGATTCGAGCTTATAACTGCTTAATATTAATGAATTAAATTTGGGTTAGATTTTGATTTTCCCCTAGATTATCGTATCAAAACTACCAAAATTTAGTTGCTTGATCAGTGGTTATGTTATTTTTTTAATAAAGAACAATTTACAAGACCGTATTTTATAAACGACGCGTTTGCGGACTATGTTCATAAAAACTTTATTTTTATGATTACTTTTGAATCATCCTGTATAAACACCGGTTGGTGGCCTTTACGTCGTTTTCATATCCTAGCGTTTGAGGTATTTAATTTCGCTTCTGTTTAAACCAGACATGCTATCAAATTTAAAATTTCCAGTGGAATACTCCGTATGTTTTGAGTTGTCGTAATAACTTTCCATAGAGACAGATAACAGCTGCTCTGAAACTCCATTAAATATAAAACATTACAGATTTTTATTGGTTGTGTTTCACATTGAAATATCTTAGGGGGTAAGCAAATGGCAGGTGGAAAAAAATCTCGTCGCCCAGTGTAACATTTATTTTCTTAAAAAAGATTTTTTTGAAAACAGCAGGTTTCTCTATAGGTCCATCGTCGGATCGATTAAATTTGGTTACTATACCCAGTACATATAATGTTTTCCTAAATATGTAGGATACAATTTTTATTGCTAATAGATAGTGAGGTATTAATTGACTGTGTAAGCACACTTAGGTATATACATATTTGAAACTTTTGTGTAATTTATTATTATTATTGGTTGAAAATATTATTCAGATTATTTAAACGGTTAGATAACCCGTTTAAATAGAATAATTCATCTCAAAATTGTAGTATTGTGATTTATTTAAGTGTAATATTTAAGAAAGATTGGCACAGACAGCAAGATCATTTTAATACAAAATTAGAATAAGTATGCAGAGTTTTATTGAAGTCCCTAATAAAGCGTACTTGTTTTTCTTTTCTTCTGGAATAAGCAGTGATGTCCTATCTAATATTGGAAATAACAAAGTAGAATGGAATTTTTCATCGTTTTCAGGTGCTTTAAACATATCAATAAATTCAATATTCAACTATCAATTGTTTTATTTTCTGCCTCTGTCCTTGCTTTATCAAAATTTAAACGTTCTAATATATTCACGATGCTAGCATCTAGTTGTCTTATGGCAATAGATTTATCTACTTCAAACTAATTATTCGCCTCAGCTTTCTTTTGATACGTATTTGAAACGTTAATCAATCTTACAGGAATCTCATTTCCTGACTTACATAAAACTACACAATTCTTCTGTTCAGCGCACCTTAATACGGCGACTTCCTACTGCCCAGTTCTTGAAATAGGAAGCGCGGTCCTCGAGAGAATACTGCCGTTTCTCTCTTATTCCGTGCTGTATTTCTAGAAATCTATTGCAGCAGTGGCGTATTTAAAATACCTTTCGGGGGGGGAGGGGGGGGGGCAAATACTAACATAATTTGGCAAAAAAAAAGTCAGGTTTTTGTTAACAACATTAACTATCACAGTGCGGCAACGTCTTTACAAGGGATATTTTGCATTGTCACAGAATGACTAATATATATTGCCAGAGTCAATGAAACTATGCAAATAAAAGTTAGAGCTGGATTAAAATTAACAATAGGCCACTGGATTGAACCCAAGTCCAAACAACGAATATCATCGAGGGTCTTTGAGTAGTTGGTCTCAGAAGTGCGGTCCGCATATGCCAACGTTGCCATATTATTCATGTTATGGGTTAAAAGCATACTAGTATTAAGTTTTTTTTAAGTAATAACACGCCTGTGGGTAGAGAGATATTAAAAAAAAATGTATTCAAATTGGTCAAGCGGGAGCTGCTAGCGGAACCGGAGAAAAACCCTCTTTGTGTTTTAAATATAGATTGTCATAGAATGAAAGCTTTCACGGATTTACTCAATTAACAAATCATGGTTCTTGAGATATATAGGGCAAACATCCAGTCTTAAAAGACAATAGCTTCACACACAAACGACTGTAGGTTAAAGAAAAATACTTGTGCTCTTTCAGAACACCCTATCCAATCAGGGTACTATTTAATTATAATGAAATACAAATATGTAAGGAGGCTAATTATAACAAGAGACTATTTTTAGAGATGGTAGAAATATATTTAATTTAAAACCTAATAATTTGAATTAAATACCAACATAGACAATGCAAATGTTCTCAATTTTAATAATCAAAACAACGGTAACAGTAATTTAGATAGGTTAAACGTGGCCTTATAGGCTTCATTTTGTACGTTATTAAATCCATATGCCAATGTACAGTCAGTCTTCACAATCTAATATTTAAGCTTATGCTTTCAAGGAAGTTTACTAATAGTAGATAACATATATCTTTATTAGTTTTTAATATCAATTTTTCTATTACTCATATATTATTAATAACAACATAGGAATAGAAAATCATAGATATATTTAAGTCTCAATTAGGCTGAAAAACAGACTATAATATTCCTGCCATAGGGTTAAAAAAACTAAATAAAAATCTATTTGCCTCGATTCAAGAAGACAAGACAAGAATTTCAGCCAATAAATATTTTACAGTAAGTTGGAACGAACAGTTATTCACAAAACGTTATCGCATTTTAGTTGCATAACAGTGAAAAGAACTTTTTCGCTTATAAATAATGTCCATAAAAGCTAAAAAATATTTCTTCTTTTCATATTACAACTCTGAAGAAGGTAGCAAAGATTACCGAAAGCTTGGCGGGGCTAAAATGCAATTTAAATCGCAGCACTCATTAGGACTGATACCCCAATAAAATTAATATATATATATATATATATATATATATATATATATATATATATATATATGTTTAGCCGAACGTACCCGAGTAACGAATGGCAACGGCTGTTTTGTTTGAATGTAGTGCGAGACGTCAAAGAATATGAAACATTTAGTAGTGGCATATCGGTATAATAATCTATGCATATCGGTAAAATTTTCAACTTTTCGCCGATTGGCTTGCAAGTTTATGTGGGCACCTACAAAAGGCATTTTCTACTTCTGTGAACATGTTTGTGTTTTTCATAAAGTTGTATGTCGAAATAGGAAAGAAGAAGCAAATATTTTTCGTTGTTTATTGAAATAAATTGTTAATAATTATAATTTATTATATTATAATAATAATAATTTTTAATAAAATTAGTTTTTGCTGGTAAAGTTTGGAGTAATAGGAATATCTGTGAACAGGTTAACTTTAAATAAAAACACTAGGACACGTCCATTTTTAGTTAGACTTCTGTATTTTTTAGCTAATACTAGAATATACAGAAGGGAAAATTCTAGATATGTCCTATCCTATCAACATTGTCAATTTTATCATATTAAAGCTTTTATGTTGGTAAATAAATATCTTGAGAAAAATGAAATGGTGAAGGTCCAGCGATAGATCCAGCTCAAATATTTTGTAAAGCACACTTTAAATGCAAAAAATTCGGAAACAGTTGCTCCGAAGGATATTTAAAAGGTATAAGTTTTTGCTTAAGAAACACGAGAAAAGTTATATTTTAATAAAAACATAAATACAAAAAGTTACACTTACTTTTTGTAGCCGAAGTACTGCAGAGAGCGCCCTCTACAATCTACATGAAAATTATCAACAAATTTAAATTTATCACCTCAAAAATTCCCAATCTCGAAACTTCAAGCAAAAATATTGCTTAGAAAATAAATTAATTAGGAAAATCGAAAATGAAAAAATCACTTGGACCCCTGTATCTCAGTTATAAATTATTAACTTTTGAACTAGGCTAAGTTAGGCCGATTCTCAATATTGAATACTTTTGTTGATTTACAATATTTTACCTGCGATATAATAAATATAAAAACATAACAATTAATAGATTGTAAACACTGGTTTTGGTTGATCAGCAACTTTCGCGACGAGCGACGACAGCTAAACCTCACTAAGTTCGTTAATTTGCGATCGTGTGAATTCGGCCAAACGAGATCAGTTGTTGCCTCAGTTTACTAGCAGCGAGTGTCACCTAGTTGAGAGACGAATACTTAGACAAGGTCTCTTTTGTTGTTTTAGGACAATTACAACTAGCGCCAAACTTAACAAAACCAAACCAGGAGCAAAACCGACATTTGTGGTGCTCCTGCAAATCAAGACGGGCTTAAGGATTTGACACCTTTACTTTTAAAGACCAGTGATAAAATAGGGAATATATTCCTACCGATTCCACATTTAGAAAGGAATATTCTTTCTTCCGCTCTAATACAGTGCGTCTACTCGCAGGGTTTTAGTAAATTTTCTCAGTGGTCTTCTAAGATAAAGGTATTAAACCTACTATATTTATAAATGGTACGGAAAAAATTTAAAAGATAATATACAGTGCATCTCATTTAAAAATATAAAGCTTATGTAATGTTTCCTATTTTTCAATAATTTTTAGAAATCTTTAAAGTTCTTAGAAGATAATAGAGGAAGACGTTACTACTTTTGCATTTAAAGTTTTTTTTGTACTTCGTCCTATAGTTAAAGCTGTAACTAGGTATCAAACTATAAATGAAAGCTCTGTACAGGTTTTTTTATCATAAATCATAAAAAAAGTTAAATACAAAAGTTTATTCAATTTTTTTGGGTACTTTGCGGATATACAGGGTGTTTCTTTTCCTGAAATCAACATCAGAGTTGGTTTTTTCAAATGTAACATCCTGTTTATTATATATCCTTCAAATGTGTTTCTTCTTACTTATTATAATTATACCACTACTATATTTAAAAATATAACGAAGAAGAGATATATCTATTTATATTTTATAAGAATAACACATCTTATCTTATCTTGCTCATGCCCACTAGCAGTGGACCCTTGGCGTTGCTGCTCGGCAATTGCCAGCACGATTTGATGGCAGCCAGGACTTTATCTGGCACTTAGGGCCATATCATTGCTACCGACTTGGGCTTGTCGGGTAGTTAAAGTGCTGTAGAGTGTGGAATATATTGTATTCGTTTCCTTATAGTAGCTGAAGTCACCGTTATTCTGCAACAAAGGTACAATGGAAAAAACGTCACAAACACTTATATTTGCACACAGGAGCTAGAAGGGAAAGCTAAGGTAAAACTAAGCTGAGCATTAAAGGTTAATTCTATTAAGTTTCATAAAATACATTATTACCCTAATTAACTCTTCGTTCAAGTTTGATAGAATTGTGTACATTGAAATAGGAGCAGGTAGGTTTAAATCTAGACTTGTTTGGTAAATATCGTAAATTGGATTGTAATTGATAGGACGTGCCAGAAAAATATGATTCAAATGTTCTACTGCTCCACATTCGCAGTATGGATCATCCCTTAGATTAATCTTGAAGAGGTGTTCCCAGTTAAGCAATGGCCTGTGCGCATTCTTTGTAATATGTCTTCTATTTTTATAAGGAAACTTTGAAAACCACGTCCTACTTGGAAATAAGGTTTGTACCCTTAAGTATTGATGTCCCTTACCCACAATTATGTCTTTCCATCCAGATTTAATTTTTTTTATTTTCGCCCTAATATTGGTGCTAATTTCTTCTATATCAATTGACATTTTTTTTGGAATGTTTAAGATCCTACCTATGTTGGCCAGAGAGTCAGCCTGTACGTTACCAGAAATACCAGAGTGCCCAGGAATCCATGATAAACGGATGTCAAAAACATTATTATTTGCTGAAATTAATAGGCTTTTAGTTCTAAGGGACCAGTAGTCTGCTGTGGCATTAAGTAAACATTTATGAATTTTTTTAATTGCACTTTCAGAATCCGTGAAAATTATTGATCTTTTTATGCGTTTCTCAATGACTACTTTAATTGCACCATGAATTGCTATGATTTCGGCTTTACATATCGAAAGTAAGTCTGGCAACCTTGTTGAAAATCTAAAACCTATGTCAGGGATACTCAAACCATACCCGGTCCTCAGATCTTTCTTGGAGGCATCTGTGTAGACAAATGTAAAAGAATTCTTGTATTTTTCTGTTTCTGATAGAAAAGTGTTTTTTAACCTATTTTTCCCTTTTTTAATATTTATCACTCTGATACGAGCATTTAGAATGTCAAAATCAAATTCGTAACATGGTAAGTTATTGCCTTTGTAGAACTTATTAAAATGTGGAAAAAAATCACCCAGAGCTGCTACTATGTATGGAATTTTATCGTCTCTACCTAAGTGGGGTCTATATAATACTATAAGTCGTAGCTTAGAAATAAGCGTAATTAGTGGGTGGTTTTCTATGATTACAATTCTTGACAAGAATTTACTGGCAAGCATTCGCCTTCTTTGTTCTAGGTCCATCATAGCAGATTCGCCCAACAGCGCGGCTCTAGGGGTAGATTTCATACACCCCAGACACACTCTAAGGCCATGGAAAAATACTATGTCCATATCATTTAAATATTTTTTATTTGTAGGTTTAATAAAAATGGAGCCAAAATCTAAGTGTGATCTTACTAGGGCCTGGAAAGCTATCAAGAGGATGCAGGGGTCCGCCCCCCACCACACTCCGCTGACAGCCCTCAGGACATTAAGAGATTTTTTTGCCTTATGTAAAACGTTCTGTATATGTGACCTCCACTTTAAGTTTTTTTGTAATACGATCCCTAGGTATTTAACCTCCTCTTTGTATTCTATATTGTTGTTATTTATTTTAATACATGGGGGTTGAATATTTCTTTTTTCTTTGGTGAACCAAATTGCTTCTGATTTATTAGCTGCCAGAGCTAGCTCATTTTCCTGCAGAAAATCATTAATTTTGGACAGCGCGTGATTTATTGTATTAACCATAGAATTTATGTTTCTACCCTTACAAAAAACTACCAAATCACCAGCGTAACCAATAACTTTTGCTTGCCCTAAGTGTAGTTTAAAAAGTTCCGTTATATAAATGTTAAACAGTAAAGTGCTTAAAGGGGATCCCTGTGGTAACCCTTTTGTGGCCAAAACAGGACCCCTGTGTATAACAATCTATTTTTCAAAATTTGAAATATAAGGTTATTAATTTCTATTGGAATATTTAAACTATGTAATTTATCATAGAGTTTGTAAATGTTGACTCCATCATATGCTGACTTAATATCTAAGAAAACAGCTATGACACTTTCTGATTGGTGGAAAGCATCCTGTATATAGGTTGTCAAATATGCTATGTTATTATGGATACTTCTTCCCTTTCGGAAACCTACTTGATAGGGTGTAAAGGTGGCATTACATTCCAGCCTCCAATCTAAACGGTTTTTAATCATAATTTCGAGTATTTTCAGACCGCAGGCCGATAAAACTATTGGTCTATAACTTTCTGATAAACTTGGATCTTTATTTGGTTTTAAAAGAGTTATTATATTAAACTTTTTCCATTCACTAGGCAACCTATCCCCATTAAGGCATTTGTTTAGGATTTGCTGCTCTACGTGTGTTCCTAATCTATTTAGCTTCATAATTCAATGTGATTTTCTGTGAAACAGTGTTGTCAGCAATATACATTTTTGCAAAGAATGTTTTCAAGTCTCCACTAATGAAACACTTTTGCATTTTTTGCTGCATTTCCGCAAACAGAAATATTTTGTGTTTGTTGTTACGCAAATTACTATCATTAAATTAAATTGAAAGCTTTTTGTTTGTAATAATTACTACTCATTTATTTTCAACTCGTGTTGTAAAAATTTAAGCTCACAGGAGCAACATCTCGCGCATGTTTATTCGCCGATATACGTCACGAAACCCAATATTAATTCGTAAAAACTCCACAAAGTGGTTTATAGTATTTTATGTCGTGCATTGTTTTTTCAAGCCAGGATTTGTAATTTTTGCGGATATTTAGATGTTTTATATTTTTTTTGGTGAGATAGATCTTTGAAAGTCCTTAAAATGGTTCTCCATTGTCAAGTTTGTGGAAAACTAGATACTTTTAAGCTGGAATTGTCCTTTCACAGGTATGTTAGGTTAAGGTTAGAACGCCACCCTTTCAGTAACGGAATATTTAGCATCTTTGAAATTAAATGCAAATGTTTTTCGTTTGTTGTGCAATTATAATACCCATATTAGTACATGCAACTGTTAAGCTCTGATAAAATATACAATAAAAAAAATTTAATGATTTTCTTATTTCGGGGCAGCCAGAGTTAGAGGTTGAAAATATAAAATGTCCATATTTTCGTGATAAGTGCCGAATTTCAGGCCCTAGTACATTAGACTAAATCACAGGATTTTGCTAAGTTAAAACATGCGTTTTGCGATATTTTAGTCCGATGACAAAACCAAAACATTTTTTAATGCCCTAATTTCGTGAATCGCTTTAATAACAGATTTAATTTATATAAATTAAAAATGACAGAGATTTGGTTAGGAACATGCTTAAGAAGGGGTCAGGCATTTAGTTATAAAATGTATGCGAGTCTGAGTCTAGATAAAGAACTAGTGCAAGTCTATCGAATAATTCAAACGGTAAGTTCGTTTTTAAAATACGGTAAATATAAGATTTTGTTATGCTATTTTATAATTTAGGGGTGCTATTGGCAGTATATTTTCAAGAACTGCCGAAATCTAGGGTAATGGCATGTTTTATTTGTTTGTTATTTGCAACTAATTATATTCTTTATTAATATTTCAAGCTAAAAATTACTAGATTATTTCCAACAATTTTAAAGCAAAATTTATTTTTGTATAATTTTAAGGAAAAGGAAGAAGTGTCGAAACCTAGGGTAATGGCATGCTTTATTTTTTTATTATTTGTAACTAATTATATGCTTCCCTAATATTTTAAGATAAAAATACATATATTATTTCAAATAATTTTGAAGCAAAATATATTTTTGTATAATTTTAAGGTGAAAACCAGAAATAACGTTTTTGGAGAATTTAGCTTGAATGAATTTAAAAATATGTGAAAGAAGGTGCAGGTTTTACAGACTTATATTTAAGTTTTAGCGTCCCTAGATGCCAACCAATATGTTTTCTCAATTCCATTTGTCTGTCTGTCAGTTCGCGGGGTAGCTAAGAACTACTTATCCTTTTTACTTCAAATTTTGATAAAAAATTAAGGGTTATATGGGGATGACCTGGTATTATTTTGGAAAAATCCAATATGACGTAATAAAATGGCGGCCTAGTGAAATGTTAAAAAAAATATTACTATAAAACAAATTAGCCAGTTTATCTCAAATTTTGCACAAAAATCAATATAAAAAAATCATCTTATTCAATTGACTGGTTATTTTGCAGCAAAATTGAATATGATACAGGGATTAACTAGTACGAATTCAAAATGACTGTATAAAATGGCGGTCTTAAAAAATTAGTTTAAACAAATCGGTAAATTTACTTTACCCGGAACTTCCCTCGTTATCGTAGTCCTTCCTTTTATTAGAAAGAGTGAAGTGTGATCCAATTTAGTTCAGCACATAGTACATTTAATAACACATATTATATTCTATTTTTTAAACATTTTTATTGGGCGCCATTGTTGTTCCATCATATTGAATACCTATCAATATTTTACCGATTTCTACCCATGCCACACTTGATTTTTGCGCATAATTTAAAACAAATTCAATAAGTATTTTTTACATCGACACACACCGCCATTTTGTTATGTAATGTTGAATTTGAAATTAATCTAATGAGTATTTTCTCTTCAGGCCGAATTTTAAAATATTTTATTAGGTCGTCAGTTTGTTTTGCCATCTTACAATCATGCCAATATGTTATCAGTTTATTCCGAGATTTATTCCTACGTAAACACTTGTTTTTGTGCAAAGTTTCAGAAAATTGAATAAGTGGGGTAATTTTTTTTTGCGATTATGTTAATTTTTTTCCGCCATCTTGAATTAATACCACAGTTTTACTAGTTCTATACCACAATTTGAAATGAGTCCATTAAGTAGTTTTTTCAGGCTCAATTTTTAAATATTTTATTAAGCCACCATTTAGGATTTTACCAGTTGATTTCTACATAAAACTTGATTTTTCTGCAAAATTTGAGATAAATTGGATAAGTAATTTTTTAGTAATTAAGTTTTTTAACATTTCCCTAGGCCACCATTTCGTTTTGACACTTTGGATTTTATCCAGAATGTTACCAAATCATTCCCATATGACCCTTAATTTTTACCCATAATTTGAAGTCAATCGGCCAAGTAGTTTTTAGATATGCTGCAAACAGACGGACCGACAAAACTGAGAAAACATGTTTTCCGAAATCTAGGGACGCTAAAACCTGAGAGGATTTTTATCACGATTATAAATATTTATTTGGCTGCCATTCTGTTCCGCCATCTTGAATTAGTACCACAATTTTACTACTTCTTCTCTATACCACAATTAGTTATGGCACACAACTTGAAATTAATCCATAAAATATTATTTTTTAAATATTTTATCAAGCCGTCATTTTGTTCCGCTATCTTGGATTCGTACCAAAATTTTACCTGTTAATTCCTACCTAATACTTGATTTTTGTGCAAAATTTTAGATACATTGGCATAATTATATTTTTAGCAATATTTTTTTCACTACGCCGCCAATTTGTTTCGCCATATTGGATTTTTACAAAAATGTTACCAGGTCGTCTCCATATGACCCTTAATTTTTGGCCAACATTGGAAGTCCATCGGGTAAGTAGTTTTTTAGCTATGCCTTAAAAAACAATTTATTTTTAATCCTACCCAAAATATAAGTATGGCTCAGGTAGAGACTGGCAAAATATGGTGGTGATGGAACAAACTGGCGCGCAATAAAAATATTTGATGACGGTATACTAAATGACTATGTGCGAAAACTAAATTGGGTTTCACTATACTATTACTAATGAAAAGAAAAATTCATAACAAGGGAAGTTCCCGGTAACGGAAATTTACCGATTTGTTTCTATTTTTGTGGTTTCAGAAATTTAAAACCAACCAATATATAATGCGGCGTTCGCGTGGTAATATTCAGTTTCACTCTATCACGATTTTATTATAGAATCAGTAGTACGTAGTACTACTAAATAAATATAAGCATAATAAAGCATTTTAATCAAAACATGTTAAAAGTTGAATTTAATTTAAATCTTCCCCAAAAAACGAGCCTCCGCTGGCTCCAAAAACTCTGGTCATAAATCTTCCTCAGCGATGCATGAAGTCGGAATTTTGACGTTCTCTCTCATATATCTTTGTCTAACACATGGACAGTGATTGATACACAACAAATGTATAAATGAAAGTTTGCGGCTCCCCTTGCTTATATGTTTATGGTTCAACGTCTTTCTTTGTGAAATTTCTCAGGTGTCTGACTATACCTATTTAAATTTTAATCCGCATATTTATCCTGTAGGCAGCACAAGACCAGAGTTTGGGTTGCCATTCGACTAGTCAACAGTGGATTAGCACTGGAACGAATCGGGCGGCTTTTTATCCACGTTTTGTCCTGCTTAATCAAATGAAATAACGGTTTTCGCTCCGCTTACACGAACTATTAATTTTAGTGTTCAGCTTCCCAGCAGAGATGCGCGAAGTAAAAGTAGTTGTACTCAAAATCTTTATATTTTATAGTAGTTACACTTAAATAAATTTTATTTTCACGAACAAAAAAAAAAACAATTTCTCTCAAACGTGTATGTACAATACCTCTAACGAGAATCGCCCGCTAGCATCCCAGCAGAGATGCGCGTAGTGAAAGTTGTATTCAAAATCTTTATATTTTATAGTAGTTACACTTATATAAAAGTAATTTTTACGAACAAAAAAATAATTTCTCTCAAACGTGTATGTACAATACAGGACCTTTGCATGCTAATCCATCACCCTTCCACTGACCTAACTAAGCTCATAACAAAAACGTTATTAACTGTATTCGAAAGTCATCGATTCAACATGGAATTAATCGATAATATACCTATACACCTTATAAAAAAAACTAGCAAAAAAAGAGAGGGCGAGAAAGCAGCGTCTATCAGACTGACCGCGACTCACGAAGTTAGAGCTAAACTTTTGGCGCTACATTCCTGTTAGCAATATCTTTTGGAAGAATATCCAGACCTTCATGTATAGATAAAACATGTTCGATGAAATTCCAGAAATTGGGGTGAGCTCTTGGGGCAGGCTTCAAGGGCCAATTTGGCCTATCGGCTAAGCATCAGCAATCTTTTAGCGACTAAAAAAAGTCCGTTTTTTTACACAGCATAAGCGACGACTAAAAAGTTTCTCATTTATAAAATCGGACCAAGGTACAAATATGGTCAATACCACCAATCTATTCCTTATAATGCTTGTATGCAATTTAGTATTTAAAAAATAAACCAATATTTTGTGGTAGATTGCGCATTTAAGGCTTCACACAGACAAGTAGAGAAGTTAATGTTAAAATTTAAACTGTTATATTAAAGATGAGTGAGCATAAAGGAACTTTATATTCAGAATATTTTGTTTCCTTGAATAATAAGTCAAATGAATATTGTGAATTTTTTTCTGACATATTTTCAAATTTTTTATTGTATTAATCCCAGGCTACAAAGCAGTATTTCAATAGACTCTACCAATACATAATATAGTACAATAGTTTTCTACTTAAAATATCCCTAAAATGTATAAACCCGTTTTCGAAGTGTTCTAATGACATAATTAAGATGTTCAATCAATTTAAGGTTTTTATCAAGATAAACACCGAGATATTTTATACTTTCTACTCTAAATGTTGATGGGCAATCAGTACACTGAATTTGATCTATATAATTCAAGGAATGTATTTTAATGCTATTTTTTGTTGGTTGATCAACTATTGTTGTAACGAAAGTTATAAGATTGTATTAATATTTAAGGATAACAAACAAGCATTTAGGTATTGTTTAACAGTGCGCAATCCATTTGCTGAAAAAAGTATAGTTGTATCATCGGCGTAACTGACAATATCGCCATTTACATTAAGGCCTTTTAGAAACATAACTGGGACAAGTATAGAATCCTGAGGAACACCGGTAGTTACTAGCTGGACTTTACCAAGAGCTTCTCCAAATTTTACTTTTTGTTCCCTATTTAAGAGATATAGGTCGATAAGTTACCTTTAAAGGATCACCGCCCTTAAATACCAGTGTCACAATTGCTTTTTCCCAATCTAACAGAACTCTAGTACTAGAAATTATTAAGTTCATAAGATGCAACAGGGGTTTTAAAATTTAAGTATGTGATTTTTTAATAAATTATACACTTATTGAATCTGGACCTGGTGCTGAATTATTTTTTAAATAATTTATATTTAAAATAAGATCTGACTCAGAGATAGGATCCAAATAAATGATTTTTTTTGAGAAGTTTTTATATTACGTTTCTATATACTATATATATAATACTTCGGCCAATGTTAGCAAAACATTTATTAAACGTATTTGGTATCCGATACTCTTTTTCAATAACACCAGAATTTTTTTTCTAACATCAGAATTTGTTGCTTCGTTGACCTTTAAGTTTAGCTTTGATAATCTTTACCTATCAGATACTAAAGTTGAAAACAAATCAAACACGAAATTTTTGGGAATACACGTTCATAACTTGAAATTTATTAACCATATGATCTAAATGAAAAAGTTGCAAATAAACTCGGCATTACTGCAGCAAGAATAGCTTATTTTGCATTTGTAAATCCATACCTCACTTATGGTATAACCTTTTGGGGTTACTGCAGCCAACAACTTTTTAATTCTAGTTTTATTTTGCAAAAACGGGCTGTTCGTTACATTTTAATACTTGAATCTGTAGCCCTCATACGTAAAAACGTGGACATTTAATAACTGAAAGGGCCTTCAATACTAGACAGAATTATTAAATTAGTAAAACATTCAATATACTATGAAAGTAAAAAAATTTACAACCACTTGCCACAAATATTTAGAAATATAGAACCTTTTAATTGTTTGAAGAAAAAAGTAAAATGTAGCTTGGAGGCAAAAGCATATTATAATTTAAAAGAATTTTAAGGAGATAGTTTGTGAGCATACCATATACTTTGTTTTTTTCTATTCATGTATTTTAGGGCCGGTGGCTAAAATCTGTATTTTAAACCTTTATGTCATTTTTATTATATTAAATATTTAATACTGTAATTAAACACTGTATATTATTATTTAATTAAATGGGTTCTTCTTATATATATATATATATATATATATATATATATATATATATATATATATATATATATATATATATATATATATATATATAATATAATAAAAATATAGCTTATGAAAAATTTTTCTGCTTTTCAATAATTTTTAGAAATGTTTGATATTCTTCGAAGATAATACAGGAAAAATCCTACAACTTTTGCTTTTAAAGTTGTTTTTTTTTCTTGTATCCTCTATAGTTAATGTTGTAATTAGGTATCAAAATATAAATGAAAGCCCTGTTCAAGGTTTTTGATTATAAACGCATTCCCCTATTAATGTTTTTCTCATAATAAGTAAAGAAAATGTCAAACACAAAAATGTATTCAAATTGTACAAGTTTTAGTGTAGTTTGCATAAATAAAAGGTCTTTCGTTTTCCTGAAATCAACTTTGGTTTCTTAAATGTAACAAACTGTTTATTATTGTATGTCCGTCAAATAGATATCTTTTTACTTATAAATATACCACTACTATCTTTAAAAACATTAGAAAATCCTGCCATAAGAAGCAATGTATTCCCACCGACTCCACTTTGTAGTAGAGCGTCCATCGTCACTCTATAACGTAAATAACGAATTTCGCCCCGCTTAGAAGAACCATTAATTTTAGTTTCCGACCATTGGTTGGTCTAGTAACCTTTCAAATTTGATAACACAACCTTTTTTTTGAAGTATAAAAATGAATACTGAATAGTTAATAATGAAAGTTATCGCTCGCCGGGGTTGGAACACAAAACCTTTGAAAAGCTAACCCTACCACTGAGCTAGCAAACCTCATACCAAAAACGCCAATAACTTTGTTTACATTATAAAGTCATGGATTCAACAAGGAATTAGTCGCTAATATATCCATGTATCATATAAAATAACAAAAATCGCATGTCCTCATAATTTTTATATCTAATAGAACGGCTGAAAATTACAATTCCATATGAAAAATTAGTATTTTTTTTATTCTCAGTAAAATGGAACTACAAATTATTTAGTAAATAAAAAGTTCTATTTAATTTTAGAATTAGTGTTCCAATAACTATTTTTATAATTAAATGCAGAAAAAAAAAAGAATATACTAAAGAGAAAATTAAATAAGTATCAAAACTTGTTTTTAAACAAAAAACATTTAATTAGCATTTTATTTTTAAATAAAATAAATTTCCTTTCATATTTAAACAACTAATAATAAACCTTTTTATTGAAAAAACATTATTTATGAATGAATTAATGAATAAAATATAAAATATGATATAATTATTTTTTTTTGTTTGTTGAAAAACGAACTTTTGTATAATTATTTGGTGTTTAATTAGCTTTTTTAAAATGATATCGCCCTTATTTAGACCATTTTAAGAAATTTGCTAAAAGCAAACTGTTTTATGATTTTCACTTTTAAAGCCTATTAAACTTGTTAAGAGGGTATAATAAATCTATTTGATCTTCAGGTCAATTTAGCACATTTGAAGGCATCTAGAAACACACTGCCTTTTTTAATGCCTTCATAAAACCATCTTAGTCTTCATGAAACCAATACATACTTAAAATCTTAGGTACGCGAGCACGTATTAATAATTAAGAAACCCAATTTGAATGAATGAATTCAATTATGTTAATAAGCACATTCAATTATCCTTTTATCCATTGCAATTGTTAAGTGTGCAATTAGTACAGGGTTTTCCCATATATTTTTCCACCGACCTAGAGAATTTATTTGAATAGATACGCAAATGTCGTAAACACAAAAGTGGTTGGGTTTTTTATGAAGATTTAGAATATTATATCATTAGTGCTAAAATATTATTGGAAATGTCAAATTTTGACAGCTTGTCAGTTTTTTTAAATGTAACACCCTGTATATTAAATCATATTCTTGAAGATCTTTTTTTTCTAATTTCAAATATATATACTTTTACTATATTCTGTCAATTAGTTTTGGATATGTAAGCGTTTAAACATTAAAGAAATGGTAAGGTAATTTGCGCTAAAACATAGTGAGCCATGGTCAAGACAATTGCAATGAACGACGCCTTTTTGACGTTTAGCGGTCAGAAGTAATTATTTACGAGCATTTGTAATATCTAATATGTTGGACGATGGGATATTCGGAAGAAGAGAAACTCGACATGATAGAATTATTTTATTTACATTTTAAGAATACGTCGATAACTCGTAACGAATATTATAGACGGTTTCCAGATAGACCAACACCGACTTGTAGAACAATATTAAACATCGCTAAACAATTGAATGAAAGAAAAACACTTAAGCGAAAAGAAGATTTAAATATTTTATTATATTTTGAAGGTAATTTTGAAACTTTTGTATTAAAATAAATTATTTATCTTATTTAATCTTGTTTTAGAAAATCCTGAGCGCTCAATTCCCGACGCAGCCACTTTTTTTAACAAATCAAGGCATAAAATCCACTCAGTTCTAAAACATTATAAATATAGGCCATATAAGTTTTTACCTACTCAAGAATTAACCAATCAAAATAAAATAGACCGATTACACTTCTGCCAAGAAATAGAGAGACGTGTTATGATGAACCAACTAAATTTGTCAAACATAATTTTCACCGACGAGGCAACCTTTACCACTGGAGGCATGTTTAACCGGAAAAATAAGCATTTTTGGTCAAAAGAAAACCCACGAGCTCTTCAGGCGGTCAAAATTCGGGGAAGAAGATCCCTACATGTTTGGTGTGGCCTTCTTAACAATCATGTTATTGGACCTATATTTTTAAATGGGAATTTAACTGGATAAAGGCATCAGGAGTTATTAGAAAACAAAATCGAGAGGCATTTAGAACAACTACCGATTAATTCATATCTTAATTTGATATGGCAACAAGATTGTGCCCCTCCTCATAATGTCCAGCCGGTCACCAATTTTTTAAATGACAGGTATCCATTTTGGATTGGAAGGCATGGACCATTAAGATGGCCAGCAAACAGTCCCTCTCTCTTCATTGGCACAACTACTACTACATACTACAATAGGCCAAGAACCATCCAAGCTTTAGAGCAAAATATAGTCCAAACAATCGACGATTTAAACCCAATCACCTCATTTTATCTACGCATCCATACACAGAAAATGTAGAAGAAATATTCAGAAATGGATTATAAACCAATGAAGCTATATAGAAAACCAAAACTTAGTTCTTTAAGCTAATATTATTTACCTACTTTATAACATTGATTTTTTATGGTATTGTTTCTTTCCACTATTCTAAGTTTTCTCTTAAGTGTTTTTCTTTCATTCAATTATTTAACTATGTTTAACATTATGCTACGAGTCGGTGTTGGTCTATCTGGAAACCATCTATGATATTCATTAAGAGCCCTCGATGCATTTTTAGCATGTAAATAAAATAACTCTATCATGTCGAGTTTCTCTTCTTCCGAATAACCCATCGTCCAACATATTAGATATTAAAAATGCTTGTAAATAGATACTTCTGACCGGCAAACTCAAAAAGGCATCGTTCATTGCAATTGTTTTGACCATGGCTCACTTTGTTTTAGAGCAAATTATCTTACCATTTTTTTAATGTTTAAATGCTTATATATCCAAAACTAATTGACAGAATATATTAAAAGTATATATATTTGAAATTAGAAAAAAAAGATCTTCAAGAATATGATTAAACATACAGGGTGTTTCATTAAAAAAAAACTAAACACCTGTTAAAATTTGACATTTCCAATATTTTTGCGCTTATGATGTAATATTCTAAATCTTCATAAAAAACCCAACAACTTTTGTATTTACGAAATTTCCGTGTCTATTCAAATAAACTCTCTAGGTGGGTGGAAAAATATACGCGCAAACCCTGTACATACTTTACTTAATACATGTAAAAACGAGTTTTACAATGGAGACGGGAAATAAAATTCAAAGCTTTTTAAAGAAAAAAAATAATTTATTAAGCATCCATAAATATGAAATATGTACAAATTCCCTATAATATGCTGAGTATTGCATCTAAAACGTTGCAATACTCAGTTTCCAACAGTATAAATAACAAGTTACGTAAATATATGTACATAACTGAATATTAAATTGCATATACACAAAAATTATGAAAATGTCAAAGTGAACCTTCACTAATAATTTGCAAATTCCATGATAAAGTATAATCAGAGATCCATGCTGAAGAAATATTAACCATTTACTCGACAACATCTCGGAAAATCGGCCTGCTGATGATGTGACAACTATTGCTTGGAACTGCATAAACTGGCAATGAAAAACAGCAAAACACTATGTCTGAATACAATTTAAAGCTTAAAAATAATGGGAATCCAGTTTGGGAGGAGACCCTTAAATGTATCACTAGCCTTGAAAAGATCTGTATTTCTTTTGAAGAATGTCCTGAGGAAAAAAGGCTGCGCATTTTGTACACTACTAAATGACGCACTAGAAAGAAGTTTTGAGCTAATCCATTTTTAAAAGCCCAAAAGTTCCTTGGAAATTTTTTGGCGAATTCCATCCCAGAGATATTTTCTGGTTACGCCACTTACACTATTATCTGCTGACTGAACACTCAATGTCTTCTAGGTGTAGCACTCGAAGCTGGTTGCCCCTAGTAACGAAGGAGCAACTGCTTAACATTGGGGTTAGATATTACCCAGAGAATTCATACTACTTTTGCAGTCGATTGTTCTTCTGCTAGCGTCGGTAAACACCAATGAAAACGGCTCTAAAAATTCTAGGCAATCTTCTTCCCTTTTGAAAGCCAACTCTTTCATAAGGAATTCCGTGTCGATTGTCTGTCGATAGCTAAACATAAAAAAAATACTTTAGTGAGAGTCATAAACTGGAAATGTTTAATGGAAATGTGCCTAAAATTAAGCTAAAATTGATATTTTGATTTCCTGTTAAATATATAAATCAAAATGTATTAACAATATTAACATTATGCTAATAGAAATGGTCTTTTCGATTCCACATGCCCATAATTTAATCACAAGACTCTAGGGAGCCACCATCCATATTGCCATTGTCTTTGCGTTACATGATTAACTTTTACGATTGTTGATTAGTGTGTATTTTATAATTTTATTATATTTTACCACAAGCCTAATGTCGATTAATGTTTTTGGATCTTTATTACATTATTAACATTTAAATACGTAATTACCAAAATTACCTTTTGCCCTAACTGCCCTTCACCATTTAGCTCAACAATTTTTGTATTTAATATGTAGCGTTTAAGTATCGCAAAATAGTGGCAAGATATTACTATGCAATGTTGCTTTTGATATATCGGTTGTTGGTATAAATTTTGCACCATTATCGTTCGGTTGCGACGCACTCTACACACCAGGCTGGATTCAATTTAACAATTCTAGGAAAACACACGAATCTACTACTCTGTGTGATTATTGTAATTATTACTTAGTATACAGGGCGGAATAATCAACTAGAATAAATTTAATAATTTGAAAATTGTTGGTAATATCGAAATACTGTTTTACTAGTCAAATTGATTTATTCAAATCCGGATCTTTTGGGAATAATGATTTGATTGTGGCATCACAATATGTGTTAGAGTTATGACGACATACACATCGTTTTAATGCAACATGTTTATTGTTACATTTTATAAATCACTGGAACATTCCGAATATATTTTAGGTTACATATTCTATAAACTTAGAATGAAATTTATATGCATTTTCGTACTTTTCTAACGATGTCAATTGAATGCCAAAATTCGACGCCTCCAATAAATGCAAAAATTGACACCAGAGTCGAATTTTGACTTTTTCGGCTAAAAAATTCGACGCCTTCAATAAATCCAAAAATTGACACCAGAGTCGAATTTTGACTTTTTCGGTTAAACCGGCAGATGATGTCATTTAATAGATTTTAAAAAGTTAAGATAATGCAAGTCATTTCATTTTAAGTATACTCCGTAATCACTCAGAAGTTCGGGAGTCGTGTGACGTATCAAAGGATGTTAAATCCCCACCTCTTAAAATAATTTTTACATTAATGACCAGCTTGTCAAACACAACACAATAAAACTTAAGAATACACCTCGCAGAATGTTGCCTGGTACCTAGCTAATCAAAACTAAACGTTAAAGCGGCTTTCGAGAAGTTATTTACAGATTAGTTATTATTATGTTCAGTCAACATTTCTTAATTTTCACGTAAAACAATTTACATCAAAACAAAACCTAACCTGGTCTAACCAAAAAAAAGTTCGTCGATATTTAAAATACGCTTACAGATAAAATTATAGATTTAAAAAAAATTACAATAATTACAATGCGAAAGCAAGTAGGAGCCAAAGCGAACGGTGGTTCCCTAGACTCCTGCAATTTAATCCCCTTTTTTTTAACATATATGCAGAAGCTTTTTACTATAATATCAACCGCAGTTAACAGAAAAAAAAAAATTTCCCTAATCTAAATGCTACACAATTTTTTATTAGTTCTCATTTACATATGTAAAAATTTTTTGTGTCAAGATTTTAAAACGAGAGAACGCAAGGAGAATAAATGGATTCAAGTTTCAATTTATTCAAACAATGAGTACAAAAGTTATTTTCGAGATTTCGCTGCATACAGTATAATTTCTTCTAAACTTTATAGATTACAGATTTTCAATTTTAAAACGAGAAAGATTGATCAAAGAGAAAAATTGGTATACACATTTAATTGCAGCGTTTCCATGTTTGGCATCCTAAAAAAAAATCATACATTTTTTTTTAAATTACTCTACAAGTTATTACTGCTCAGTTGTGATCTTTTTATTATTATAATAATATATTATTTAAATGTGCACTAGCCTAATTTGTTTATATAAGAAAAATAGACTTCGAACATTGAACTAGATAGAATCAACATCAGCCACCAACTAATGTGTTATTTTCTTCAAAATTTGCTTCTATGCTGCCAAGTGGTATCGTAACATTTTACAGATTGGAGATAGTAGAAAGTTTATGGGCAAAACAATCAGGAAGTGATTACCATTTTCTGACGGTTTTGCCCATAAGATTTCTATGTGTTTTTTATTCCCTGATATTATCTTTTTTGTTGATATTTTATACAGAATCTTCTCTATCGCCTGTTATAAATAGTAATATAATTTCTGTCGACATGGCAACGTCGGATTATTATGGGTCTTGGGTGGGAATAGGCAACGTCGCAATATGATTTCATAATCCAGTGGCTATCTTGATATAGACGCCGACTATTTGCGACGTTGTCGGTTCATCCCAAAAATGATGGTAACTCATATTTATGTCCCTTTACAATGGAGAACTTAAAACAAAAATCTACAACAAAGTGGAAGTTTCTTCATAAAATAGTATACAATCCATATCCATATACGATTTTGCTCTGTCAACTAATAAACATCTTTTAAAGCTTTTTAATTGTGCGTAAAGGATATCTCTACCGACAATGTTGCAACCCAGGAAAGTACATGCCATTTTCAACCATCCTTTAGTTAGATACAAAAAAAATTCTTTGTTAATTCTATCTATTTCAATACCGACAGCTTATGATTGGACATTAATTATTGAAAACAGCTCAAAGTTTTATTTATAATGGCAAAATCTTTAATAAATATGATGTTGCCTGTTTTAAAAAAATATTTTTATAACCCTGAACTTTTTTTGTGAACATGTGTTAATATGGCCAACCTCTATAAATTTCCTTTAGAAAATGTGAGTATATCTAGTTCATTATAAAAGTTAGCCTTTAATAGAAAATTAAATTGAGAAAGAAACGTTAAATCCATTTATATTCGAATTAAGCCTTAAGTTTAAAAATCAATTTTAAAACAAATTAAAAAGACAAATCGTATTTCAAAATATTAACCCTTACAAGAAAGTGCTTTTGTTTATTTCTTTTTTAGTCAACCGACTAACCAACTTTAATTTCCCAAACATAAAACACATTATTTAAAACAAGACAAATAAGAGCAGTTAGGCAACTCAAATATTTAGATCTATTCTGGCACATTTCCATAAAAAAAGGAAAAAAATACATACTCCTGTAAAAAAACCTGAAAGAGAAAATTATAATTAATATTAAATTATAATTAATATTAAATTATAAATATTAGATAAAACTGTATTAAATATACTTCTCATCATTGAATAAAATGTTCAAAACACTCTACCGATTTTGATTTTTTTTTATATGGCAGGCTGATATCAAAGAAATCTTACTAAACTACTAATATCTGTTTCTAATTGCCGATATGTCAAGAGTTTTATAAGTATATAATAATGAGTATGTAATAATTTTTCCCAAAAATCAAAAACATTCTGTAGATCAACTCCCCACAAAGGTCAAACTAAAGTAAAATACTATTCGTTTTTTTATCTTATATAGACAGTATAATATAAAGATATAGATTATATATTATGTAATCTTCATCTTTATTGGATTCCCAAGTACATGTATCAAAATAATTATTCGTCTAGCAGCTAGCATGCTTCGCATACACAAAAAGACGTTTAACATTTGTAAAAAGTGACAACTTAGTTTTAGGTGGTGAGTCTATGTTAGGTTTGATGTACATATATATACATTTTATTTTTCTCTTAATAGTGAACTAATCCCAATGCACAGCAATGGCTGCCATTTCCCACATAGTTATACTGAATTGTACCTAACAATTTGGTGTATCTCGGATGTTTGCCTTCAAACTTCAAGATCAGGTCAACTAAGGTTTTTATTTCAAGCTTTTATAGCACTACAACACGGTTTATCAGCACGATGACTTGAGAACAGTTAGAATGATTGGTTTTAAATTTGCATAAAAAATGGACTAGGTCAAAGTCTAGTGGGAATTAGAGTTGGATGTGATTGGCGTAGATCTTCAATACTTTTATGAAGTATTAAATTAAAAATAAAATCTTTAGATTGCCGAAAACGATTGCAGCCAAATTAAAAGTAGAAATAGGGTAAATATTTGACAAAAAGTTACTGACGTAGATACTTAGTTTTTTTTCTGGAAACAAAATGTGTGTGTGTAAATCTCTTAAGATCACCGAGACCATTGGTGTAGGTTTAGTCTTTTTGTAAAAGAATATAAATTAAAAAAACAATGATATACAGATTCAAATACGAAAAAGAACTATGTTTGCCAGAACACATTAGAATCTTCATTATTTGGTAATTTTTATGAGAAGTTATTAATTATTGGTCAAGTTGTATAGTTAGTAATTAGGCTATCGTGGCGGAGGATAATTGATAGTAACAAGGCTAGACTAATGCAGTGAATGTGAGATTGTTCCTGTCACCAAAGATCCCCGGTTTAATCCCGAGTGGAGAAAAATTAATAATAAATGGAATACATTTAACAATTCAAAGAAAACCTTGACAGGTCTCTATAAATTACTACCAGTAAACAGTTTAAGCAACGAGTAATTACTATCTGCTTTAATATTGTATTATCTAATTCTTGCATGTGGAAATGAAGTAATAGTAAAGTAATTTAAATTCATTAGCATGTTTCAAACACGATACATTTAAAAGATTCATGTCGCGACAGACGTAAAGAAATGTAAGGATTCCAAAAATTAAAGACCTTCCATTAAAAAAATACTGTTTATGTAATAGCTCATTTGTTTTCAGTTAAATTATTTTTTAATAGCATTTTCCAATTCTGCACAGAAAGTTACATACAATAACTATTTCACCTTTTTTAAATAGATTATATTGAAAAAGAGGCCTGTTCAGTCCTTGTTGGATGACCCCCCACATAATAAATGCCAGCATTAATGCAAAGCACTCAAAATTATAGCTTTCCCTGAGCTATCACCCACGATCCGCCACTGCAATATCCAGAAAATGTTTAAAAGCAAATATGGAACGAAGGAAGAAAATTTATATTGAAAAAATCAATCCAAACTTTGAAAAAAAAATAATATGAACTTTTCCAGTTTTATACAGATGATGAATGGTGACCAATTAAGTAAAACTCTGTACATTTTGTATCTACAGCTCAAAATCATCGAACTAAATCTAGAAAAGAGCAAAAATACATACATACCTCTTAATAATACACTTAAGGTATTCTTTTCTTTCCCTTTCTATAAACCACTCGATCAGATATCCTGTCATAAGTGGTGCCAAAAGATACAATGAGAAAAATTTGTGGAAATTACCACTACCCCAAGCGGAACGGATTTTTAACGCGAATGAAATAACCGGATCGGATTTTTCTTGTTTTGACAGATATTTCATTATTGTCATTATGTCTGAAACAAAAAAAAAACAAGATTATTATTCAATCAGTTATAGGTTTTCTTCATATTTTAGATTATGAAATATTTAGTTTTTTTTTACTTCTGACTGAAAACAAAATTTCTGGTGAGTAGTTTTTTAAATTTTTTTAAGGTCGAAACCTTTTAAAATTATATTTTCTATTTGACTTAGATTCAGTATATTGTAAAATTACAACAAAAAGAAAATAGCTTGTGAAAAAAATTTCAATTATGAAGTCATTGTTCATGTCTGAACGATGCATATGCTTGTAAATATCACAATGTAATAGGATATAGAGATAAAAACACAAACAAACAGAGAAAATAGTAAAAAATATTTCCTTATTGAAATCTAATGGCGTTTAAATCTCAATTTCCCTATAAGTTGAAAATATTTAAATATGAGCTTATTTTTTTAGTAAACAATCCCAGAAATCCTTTTTTTTTGTCTTTTATGACCCATAAGTCATTTTTTAAAAATATTTACTGCATACTTTGGGTTATCAAATTGCATCATGTTAAATGAACAGGTTCACTTACTTTTTAGACCTAAAATCTACAAGACATTTAAGATCAACCCTTATAATAGTAAGATTTGAAATGCAATAAAATGTGGTTCCAGCTGGATTATTGCGCCAAGTTAGATAATTTTTTTACAATATAAATAGGCGTAAACCGAGTTGTTTAAATGTTGCAAATAAAAGAGAAGAAATATGAATTACATTATACAGGGTGTTTGGTAAATTGATGTAGATATTTTAAAGGATGATAAAATATTTTATGGAATATTTTTGATCACATTATGCTATTATGCGCAGTCTCAGATTCCAAGAGTATTTTCAATTTTCTTTTTTGTTTAACTTTGGTTTTTCAACATTGATCAATGAACACTACTTACCCAAGGTATTTTTGGTAAAGATGTAGTAAAGAATTCTATAGGCAGTAAATTCATTACAATTCTGACCACCGATTTCAGTGTATAAGGATTTTAATTGAGTTTGACATTGGTTGAATTCTTCATGATCACCTTTTTCTAAGGCGATTCGCGCGTGAGTTTCATATACTTGAATGGTGAACTCATTTCGAATACCTTGGACCTAAAAAAGTAATAAGTAATATTTTCTTTACAAAAGTACAACATTAGCATGCTAATCCAACCACTAACAACATCTTTTAAAAGCTTAAGAACTAACTCAATCATTTATTTTAGAAGAAAAGCATAACCAGTCAAAAGTTTGAGCTCTCTACCTATTTACTTATAATTTTCACAAGATAGGAGTTACACTGGATCGTCTATAATCGTGTAATATTTGCCAATATCTGGTCGTTCGCGAACAAGAGTTATAAGTATATCTTTGGTACGCTACTTTGAAGAAATATCAAAACTATCCATTTGCCAAGCCCAGTTTTATTTCCTTATCATATAGAGAACACTCCTCTTAGGGTTGTGGACAATATTCGAAATCTCGGGGTTGAGTTTGATAGTAAAGTCTCATTTTCCACACACATTGTGAACATAATATCCATATCATTGAAAATGTTGGAATTCATTCGTAGAAATTCCAAGGATCTTTCATTACACTCTTTGAAAATTCTTTATTGTGCATTAGTGAGACCAATTCTTAAGTACTGCTCCATAGTATGGTCCCCACAGTATGACACTTATACCAAATCTATCAATAGAATAGAAAAGAACAAATTTTTAAAGTGTGCTGCTTTTAAGTGTGGGCTTATCGAGACAGACAATATTTATCCCTTTATGGAACAGCGTCTGAATTTGACATCATTGCAGAGGTGGAGATCACTTATTGATATCACCTTTCTTTATAAAGTTGTGGCTGGTGTGATTGATTGCCCAGAGCGTACTGGCTATGGTTTTGATGAACCAGTTACATGACTGCTCAGACTAGCAAATGATCATTGTGATCTGATAGATTTGTTCATAAACAGATCGATCAATGCCTTTAAAAAGCGTGCTACACTGCTTTTAGTCAGTTGTTGGCGATCGAAGACGCTTGTCACCATCGTTCAGGTTCCAAAAATACTGGGGTAAAGGAAATTTACCGATTTCTTTTTCCTGATATCCTTTTTCATAAATGTTCGATAATCCAATATATAATTTTTTATTTGGTTTTTAATTTTTATTTTTACCTCCCTTGTAAGAGGGAACTGTTGTAGTCGTGAAAAAATCACTTTTGAGAAAGTCTATATGCCAAAAAAACATGTTTTCTCAATTTCCTCAGCCTGCCTGTCTGACTATTAGTGGCATAGCTAAAAAACTACTTATTCAATTGGCTTCAAATTACCCACAAAAGTCAAGGGCTACATGGAGATGAATTGATAATAATTTGGGAGAAATTCAGTGTGGGAAACAAAATGGTGGCCTAATAAAATGCTTAAAAAATCAGTGAAAAAACCTACTCATTTAAATGACTTCAAATTTTCTTTCTGAATACTGTACTTTGTAATGTAATGTTAATGACAGATGCTATGGACTACATTAGGACATTATTTTAAAATGCTCTCTGCAACCGTTTGCTAGATGCTAAAAATGTAAGTAGAAACCTAACCTTTTTTTTAAATAAAGAGTTTAAATACACTGTGTTAAAAAGTACGATGTGACGTAAATGTGCAAAAAGTTTTTATTAAAAATATTGCAAAATGACAATAAACCATCTTTATCTTAAAGTACCAAGTATAATTACTTAAATTGTAATCTTCTTTAGATCTGAAAAAAGTTGTATTTTTTTGTAAATTTCTGTATTTTTTATTTATCAGAAACTTTATGTAAAACTGCTCATGTGTTATTACTAAGGACCAACCTGTAGATAGCAGATTAAAAATCAAACATATCAATATGCCGGTTAGTGTCAAAAATTAAATTAAAATTTTCCTACATTTACGACACGTCATATTTTTTAAGGATCCTTTTATACTACAATGTACTTCAATCAACATTTTAACATAACACAAAAAAATAGCTTCTTAAAACAGTTAGATTATTGACTAAAATACGAGCATTCAAAGTTATACCAGATTTCTAACAATCCCATAAATTTTTTTTTGAGAAATGTATTAAAATGAGAAAGAGAATTAGGCATGTAAACATGTAAAAATATGGAATGTAATAAAATCATATATTAATATTTATAGATTAAGTTTAAGTAAGCAAATACTTCTACTCTTTAATCTTACCGTCAAATCCTGCCGAATACTCTTCAGCTGGTCGCAAGCGTAGAAATAGTCCTGTTTGTGGATCCACTTCTCCTTGACACTGGTCAACGAGAGGCGAAGCACCTCGATAGGGCGCACGTCACATGCTTCGGGCGCTTTCGTCAGACGCAAAAATGATTTTTCAACGTCGCGACATGTGCCCTTGATGTGCATGCTTGCCCAGTCAAGATCTGAAGCGTTTAAATCTGGCGAAGGAGTAACGTCTATTGAAAATCGAGGAGCGGGCACCATCGATCTAAAACGTACCGCTTTATTTAGTGTATTAGTCCTGGGGACGATGAAAAACTGATACACGGTTAATTGTGACCTTGCGATACCGCTTCTAGATTCGTACGTCCCTTGTCCAGTCGGTAGAATAGTATTTGAGTGGAGGAGTTACAAGAAATGTCATTTATAAACTGCTACCTGTGGTCTGAATCTTGAATATCAGACTCGCAGGGATGAGTGTTGCATTTTTTTTCAGGAAAAAATAAGATGTATTCACGCAGCAACTAGAATCCTTGCCTCTCCCACTTCCTGCCTCTTCTTCCCTCCTCCATTAAAGACTGGATTCGAGGCACGAAAATCGAGGAGCGGTATTAAATTGGTATAACCAATCATGTATCAGTTTAAGAAATGAATGATTAGAAAGATATCCAAGAGCTACAGAAAGCTTGTCCAGAGGCACATACATACCGGCTCACTTTTTTACTAGGAAAAATTGCACAAATTTGTCTAAGGAAGTAGCTAAGAATAAGAAACTATTAAACATTTAGATAACTTTAAGCTTTATCCGAATGTAAATAAAAAATTGGTGGATTTCATTTAAAAGTTCATGGATCGCGTCACTCTCGGTGTTAAACCTGAAGTAAACAAAATGTCAAAGATGGGTTAAAAGTTGATAAATAGTGTCCCATACATTCCCGCAAAATTTCAAAAGGCAAAGAAAAAAAGAACGTGCATTATTTAAAAAAAATAAGTGTTTTTTTTTGTTGAAAAAACGCCCCCGGGCACGTCGATTTTTAATTTTAGTTGCTGTTTTTTTTTTAATGATAATTTCATGTATACAGGGTGACAAAAATAAGTTATGACAGCTAACTTCATTTTTTTAAATTAAAACATCTATTTTTTATTTTATTTTTATTTATTTAGAAAAAAAAGTAAAAAGGCAATAAAAAATAACAATTATTTTATTAAATGTTGGAAATGACCTTCACCAACCTCCTAGCAGTATCCGAGACGACCCTGAAATTCCTGCAAAATGTTATTGACAAGAAAGGTTCTATCAATTTTATTTAGTTTGTTATCCTAATTTTTAAGTCTTCGACGTTGTTTGGTCGGTTAACATAGATTTTAGAATTAAGGTACCACCACAAAATATAATTCAAAGGGGTCAAATCCGGCGATCTTGCAGGCCATTCAATTGGACCCCTTTGAACAATCCAACGTCCAGGAAAAACCCTATTGAGGCATTCACGCCTCACGAACGAGTGTAACGCGCTGGAGCTCCATCCTCCAAAGAATTGTCTGGTGTATCAGGATTTTGTGGAGCGGGATATAAAGTGGCAAGGCATGAAACTAGGTTTCTAAAAAATCTAAATAACGGTCGCTATGTGATTTTCCATCAAAGAAAAAGGGCCATATAATCTTGTTTTCAATTACCCCGGCCCAAACATTAAGTTTTTGAGGATATAAGGTGTGGCATTCCAGTATCCAGTGGGGATTTTCAGTAGCCCAATAATGACAGTTTTGCCTGTTTACATTGTCATTAAGACAAAATGTAATCCGAAAATACAATTGTTTTTGGAAACTGTGGATTAATATTGCACAAATTCATAAGTGTTTCACAAAATTCTAGCCGCCTTTCTGGGTCATTTAGTTCATGAACAAACTGGACTTTGTATGGATGCCATTTATATATTTAATTTTATATTTTAAATACTTAAGGACCAATGTTTGGCAGATTTAATTATATATATTAATAAATATTGGGGCCCATTTTATGGTTGTCTTCTTGAACTGTCAACGAAACATCTTGCTGTTTTTCTTCTAATTCCCTTTAGGATGCCCATCCTGTCCCATAACCAATCGTCATTAAAATATCTATCTCTTGTGCACTTAGACGTACCATTTTGTAAATTTTAAATCTGTTAGGTGAGTTAAGTAGGTAAAGGTAAATTTTAAGATTCAGAATAATTATTTCAGAAATAAATGAATTTAGGTATAGGATATGATACATAAAATATGCTCAGAATTTAAAAATAGATTTAAAAAAATTAAATTAGCTGTCATAACTTATTTTTAGATCATCCTGTATATTTGAAATTATTATTAAAAAAACGACAACTAAAATTAAAAATCAACCTGTCCGAGGTTTTTTGAAAAATCTTTTTTTGGGATAACCCTCTCTGTGTACATGAAATTAACATTAGAAAAACGGCAACTAAAATTAAAAATCAACGAGCCTGAAGTTTAAAAAAAACCTGTATATTTTATGAACTTTATTCCTTTTCCTTTACACACATTAGGAGTTCATTCAGTGTTTTTATTTCATGCAGTGAAGATCCCTGAAAACGCAATCTCTTTATTTTTCTAAATTGTTGTTTGAATAATCTAATTTTCATTTAAATTTAAACCTTTTTTTAGGAATTCCCTGATGCTTTTCAATCACTCTTGAATTTCCCAACAATTTTAAAAAATATAATCACCAATACTCACTTGGAAACTGTATTAAACCTAGCAGCTCTCTGCTGTAACACCTCAGTATTCTCTTCTAGGTCCTGTCCAAATGTTTGGTAAAACGTGGCCTTCTTATCCTTAGCTTTTTGCTTCTTGGACGGCTTCCCACCAGTTTTGCCAGCTTTTTGGGGCCCCAAACGATCAGCTATCTTACCTTTTTTCTGTTGGGGCTTGATAACTGGCCTGAAGTCTTCTTCACTCGATGCACTTGAAGAACTGAAAAGTTATACTGAGATAATGCCTCTACAATTGGTATGATTTTCATAAAATATGAAATTATGTATTTAACAAATAACTTTGAAACCTTTAAGTTTAATTTCTATAAAAATTTTAAATTCAAATTAATAAAGAACTATAAATAAACATTTTTTTACCTAGATTTTTTATACTTCCTGGGACTCCTGCTGCGACTTCTCCCTCTCCGAGGACTTCTAGACCTAGATCTAGAATCTCTGCCTTTGCCCTTGAATGCATTTCTGCCCCCCAACCGAGCCCCCAGAGCAGGCGAGAGTCCTTTTCTGGGACCCTGTTGGAACTGAGCAAGAAGTCCGGTTTTAATATTGGCTTGCCCAGTGAATTTGGGATTTTGGTTATTTTGTATATTTTGTTGCTGAGTCTGAGATTCCGAATGAATATTGGGCAGAGGTTCTTTGGACCAGTCTTTATTTAATTGACCTGACTGATATGCCGCAGTTATCTTGCCTTTTAAAATTATTTCAACCTGAAAACATATAAATATTAATCAAAAGTATAAGGCTTGGTATATAAAGAAATGTTATGGAAAAATCCCCAAAATCAATATTTACTAAAAACCTCCCCGTTTGCCAAATTTTAAAATATAAAAAGAATTCGAGAGTATATCAAGACTGTCAAATCACAACCGTTAACATATTAAAATTTTTAAATACAATGAATATAAACCTAAAAAATATTAACATGAATAGTTAGATCACAGTTTTGTAAATAACACAAAACTTTGTCAAATCAAAATATAAAATATGTTTCTACTCAAATTTTATATGGATGAACTGAGTGAAAAAAAGTTTTAAGACGAAACACGAAATAGCAATTTATGATACGAGTTGCATAATGGAGCTGCTTTAGGAAGGCACAAAGATGTAAAGGTGGGAACATTCCCTGGGAATATTTCGGGAACTTGTCTGCACCCCTGGGAAAGTTCAAAAAAATTGAGAATGTGAGTTTTTATTTGTTTATAAGAAATGTAATACAAAACAGTTTTGAGGCGTTTTAAAAAAAATACATTATTTGGGATGTATGTATTGTTTTCCCAAGGTGGAACTTGTACACTCAACTGGAGGATTAACTATAAGGTATAGAAAAAAAATTCTAGGATTTAACATAAACCATTAACATAACATAACATAAAAACACCAATGTCATAATGTCCTACTGTTTTCTAAAAGACTTTAAATAATCGAATCCAACTATATATTTTTTACATTTAAAAAAAAAATCGTTTTTTTTTTTAAAGGATTACAGTAAACAGCATTGGTTGTTTTCTGTCTATATTATTTAAATAAATCAAATGCATCACTCTTTTGTTAGTATATCACACCTACTTTTTAGGTTTTTGAACATTAATTGTACTGCAAATATATACGAGCCCAGTCGCATATGTATTGGACCAAAGGATTTGTAAGAGATATTTTTTTTTGTTACCTAATATTTATTGTACATAACATAAATTCAACAAATACAACTACGATTATTTGATAGTATGTAGTATTAACAATTAATCAACAATATTCCTTATCTATATCACTAACAATAATAATGATAATATTTAAAAATATTTTTGTTAGGCTTGTCGCGTATTAATTGGGCTATAAAAATTTGAATAATTTGCCCTTGTTACCACTGAGTCCAGTCACCTTTTTGCTTTATAACTGCATCAAGTCTTGCTTGCATGGTGTCTACTAATGTTTTACAAAATTTTGGTTAGAAGTTATCCCAGATTTCCTGAATGTTGTCCTTTAATTCGGAAATGGTGCGGACGGAACTGGTTCATAGAGGTTTTTTTCATTTGATGCCATAGCGTTTCGACAGGCGATAAGTCGGGGCTATTAGATGGCCATTTTAAAACAGGAATATTCATTTCTTGCAGCCAGAATGTTATGATTTTGGGAGTATGGCATGCTGCGCCGTTTTCCTGGAATATGAATCTTCCCTCTGCCAACTGAATCTCATCAATAGAAGGAATTAATTCTTGTGAAATTGACTTATATTTTGCAGCATTGACGGTACTATTAATAAAAAGAAGACGACCAACCCCTTGTGAAGACATACATCCCCATATCATGATAGAGGCTGGAAATTTAACTTTTCTCTTGAGGCAGTCTCTATGATATTCCTCCCCTGGCGTTCGGATAATTCGACTTCGTGAATCACAACACATCAAATTGAGACTCATCACTCCATATAACAGAATCCCACTGACGTTGTGACCAGCTTTTATGCTCCTTTGCCCACAAAAGTCGATTTCTTTTTTGTTTTTGCCATAAAAGCGGTTTTTCCTTGGCCTAAAATGAAAACATAAACTTTCTTTGTAGAAGCGATATCCCATTTTCTTCATATTTCTCAAGCAGATGTCTTTTGAAATGCGTTTACCAATTGAATCTGCCCATTTTACAGCTAACTCCCGTAATGAAGCTGGACGATCTTGTTTAATTAGTGTACGGAGAGCCCGCTTATCTCTTTCTGTAATTTTCGACGACGAAGGACAACAAGACTTCACTTTTAACTGAACATTTCCGCTTTTTTTGAATTGGGAACTAATATGTCTTATTGTCCCTTGACGAACGTTTAGATTTTTTGCAATACTATGTCCAAAGAGACCATTTTTGTGGGCACTAATAATGGAATTTCGCATATCATACGAGAGTGCTTTTCCGCGAACCATTTTGACAACTAAACAGTTCCAAAGACTCAAATATTAATGCCATCTTTGTTTTCAACTATTTTCAAGGCCCACTCAGTTAGATATTTACCGTAATAAATTTTGTATCAGATGTCACTAAGTAATGATGCGGTTTTATCTGAGCGCATGCGTTTAGGCCCAATTAATATGCTCCTAGCCTAACAAAAATATATTTTTCTAATCATTATTATTTTTAGTGATATAGATATGCGATATTGTTAATTTATTGTTAATACCACATACCATCAAATAAACGTAGTTGCATTTGTTGAAGTTATGTTACATTTAGTAAGCAGGTGACAAGAATAAAATTATTTTAAATATGCCCTTGGTCCAATACATAATTTTATCACCTTTAAATCTTAGATACTCATAAAAAAATAAAGATATACATGGAAACGGAATAAACAATTAAAAAATGAAAATGCGAATAAAAAAACATAGATGCTTTTAGTTTTTAAAAATTAGTAGGCTTCTGAGTCATTTCTTTAACCTTTTTCTAGGTTATGGATCATGATTAACACATCACTGTACAATTAGAAATGTCTCTTATCACATTCTCAGGACCTTTCCCTAAAATTACTTTTCTGGAGGAGTCCCCATATCTGAGCAAGCAACGCTGCTCTTTTCAATTTTCAAAACATGACTAAAAATTTGTAATTTGCAGTTAAATACTGTCACATTCCCACATCCTTTTCGACCCGTGAGGATTTATATGTTGACTAAGAATGCACTTGTTCTCTAAAAGAAGACAAGACACTGACTTTCAGTCGAATCTGCACAAATAACAAGCTTCCTCCGCAATATTAGCAAAACTATTTTTAATTTTGAAATTGTGTCTAAAAATGTATAATTTGCACTCATAAACACCCCCCCCCCCAAATCTTCATCAATGACAATGTTTAAAATGTCATTTTAAAGTTTTTAGTGTTGCCTAAAAGTTTTATAATTTTCACTCCAATCGGACCACCAACAACAATACTTCGCCATATTGGAGCCGCCTCTATGTTTTTTATTTACGAAAGTGTCCAAATGCATTTTACGCGAACTGTATACTCACGCCAAATTTAAAGTTAATGGATTAAAAGGATATAGGTGAAAAAAACCATTAAAAGATTCAAATCTTCAGACATACAAAAAAAAACAGATGAGTAAAGATAATAAAACCAAGGCAAAATTATAGCAATTTCTTTTTTGCCTAAGGGTGACCACAACCCTAAGCATGGCATTGTCTGTACAAAAATATTACTTTTAATTTGATTTGATATTTATTGGTGATGTATATATATGTTATTACAAGTCCCTTATAATAATGTAGTCTATATCTGATCTTGATTAAAATTTAATTGGTTGCCAAGGTTAAGATAAAAAAATCAATTTTGTCTTAATTAGGCAAACACACACACAAAGTTTAATATATTCTCTTCTAAATTTACCTAATCGCTGAAATCGTGACCCGGCCGCATAATAACAAAATAGTAAGCCCAGAAATTTGAGCTACATCGCGTCACAAATCGCCGCCAATATAACGCGCGACAACGATATGCTTCCCCCACTGCTTCAAACGTACAAAACGAAGATTGATACGCAGAATTTTTTACGTTTGAGGCTCAAAACTTTGGGCTTGTATCTTATTAATAGCTTGCAATGCAGCTTAGCTGTTGCCAGATGATTGCTTTGTTTTTGAACATGGTCTTATTTTTTAAATGTTTATTTTTAAAAACATATAACATAATGTCAGAAATATTTGATAAAAGTTTCTACTGTTCTATGATTATTATAAAACCCAATAACAAATAAAAGAATATAATATATTACAATTATTATTAGTTGTTTTATAGTACAGTTGGGTGACTATTTACAATTTGGCAACGTTACATTGTTTCATCATTTCATGTCATCATATCTTTTCTTCTTGAAGGAACAGGGGTTAAGTGTTAAGTATCGAAAGATTTATTTCTTTTCTCTTTTCTTTCTATTAGGAAATTAAAATTCTGAATTAGATCACCGCGCCGGTAATTCACTGAAGTACGGAATTTCTGGTTGCATTTTAACCAGTGACCGTTAATAATTGTTGATTTTATCTTTTATCAATGGGCGGTGTGGTTTCTGATTCGCTTGCTTTTTGTTAATTTGTGAGTTTTGGTTTTTAACGCCAGTTAAAAAACTCATAATTAATAAAATAAATACTATAATATCGTTACTTGCATGGTTGTGTTTTGATTGTGTTGATCAGGAGGTAAGGCAAGGTAAAAGCCCTTACAACAAGGTACGCCTACTTGTTTTGTATTGCCAAGGTGTTGTTTAATAAGAAATATTTGTTGTTTTGTTGTGTCCGAGGATTCCGTGGTCGTATAGAATTTAATTTAATATTAAATATTGTAACATAGGGTAATAACTGATAATAAACCCCTTTTACGATATTGTTTTGTCTTTGCTTGAAACACCTTTCTCGCAACGACCTGAAGTAGAAAAACGGCAAATTTTGGAGAGTCGGGCAACACCAAAAATAACGGCAGTTTTTAGCGAAAAGAGCCATTCTCTTTCGTCGGCAAACTTCGCGAACGTTTCAAACTTCCTGGTGTGATACTTATATAATGGTTAAAAAAATTTCTCTAGTAGTACCAAAATGTATGAGGCTTCTAAAGAGCACATACAAAACTTTATGGCTGTAGTACAATTAGGGCAAAATAGGGCGACCATTCAGGATGCATTAAGGGAAAACGCCAGTTTAAACAAAATACAACGAAAATGTCCGCAAAAATCGATTATTAATTAGTTATTTAACTGATGTCACACTTACGTTGGGTAAACAATTATACGGACGACGGGCACATAATGAAAGTTTAAGAGTCATTAAATCGTGGCAATAAGAGGTTTTTAAATGCTTAATTAAACGTAATCAAGAACTTATGGAACATTGTGAAAAATTTAGCAATATTTTTACATTTGTCTAAAACAATACAAAATGAACTCATTTGTTGTATTCACGAATATTTAGCAGATTTCATTAAAAATGAAGTCAATAATAAAAAATGGCAGATGATACAACAGATATAACAGAGTGTTTCCAATGTACCATAACTATTCGATATGTCAGCAAAGGGCGACTTTATAAAAGATTTTCGGGTTTTTTTGATGTTAGTGAAAATCGAACTGCAGATGCTCTTTATAATTTGTTAGAAAGCGTTTTGGAGCAATATAATTTTAGAGATGGATTAGTGGCTCATCACTATGAAGGGGCCAGTGTTACGTCTAGCGAGCTAAATGGACTTCAAGCAAGGATAAAATCTTCTGCCCCCATGGCTTTGTTTACCCACTACTCTGCACATACATTAAACCTTGTGTTGCAGCAAGGCACTAAGCAAATAGACAAAAGTAGAATTTTTTTTGTACTTTGTTAGGTAAACCAACATTTGAGATCCTAAGTGCTTCAAACCACAATTTCTTTTTATTACCTTCCCAAGGTACAAAGACAATTTTTTTTTGCTATGTGAATTTGCTAATGTGTTTATTTAAATATAGGTTTCAAATTTCAAGAAAATGTCATTTTCGGTTTTATTCGTTGCCAAAGTATATCGACTTCTGACGTCACATGCACTATATTGCTGGACTTTGTGATGGGAAAATACTTATTGAAATATTAAATAATCGGCTTATTAAAATGAATTAATTTTAAGTTTTTGCGCCTTCAGAGGCATCTTTCATATTGCAAAATAAAAAAAATTACTTATAACCGGATTATATAAATAGGTAAAAAAAATGTAATACTCAGGTACCTGATTTTTGTCAATGGTGGTTTTACACTTGGCATAACAATTATGAACATAGTCCTTCAAACTTTGAGGCCAATCATCCGTGGGATTCCCAACACCAACAGGTGCTGTACCATTGGGCAAAGCGGATTGTAACTCTTGTTTAACATTCTCATGAATGACATTTTCGAGTTGAGAATTTGTCATCATATCGCCCAGACCATTATTCACTGCCGGGGGTTGTTCTGAGGGCAGTTCAGGTGGGAGTGGAGGTAGAATTTCTGGGGGTGGCTCAGGCTTGGGAATGGTATTGAGATCTTCTGGAGGCGGTAAAGGGGGAGGGGGGGTGCTAAAATGATGTGAAGAAAATATGCCATTAAAAGCTTCATTATTCTGTAATTGATTATTTCTATTCTTCTTGCGCTTCTTCTTCGCTGCTCCACTGTTAGGCGAATTGTTTATCATGGCATTTTGATTAGGCAGACGCTTACCATTAATCTGAAAGCGGATCGGCTTATTTCCATAAGGTGACATAGCTCCACGGGGACCTGATTGGTTACCTAAGCCTCCTGGAGGCAATGGAGGTTGGATTTTACCATTAAAATAAGGGGAACCCCAACCGTAATACGCGCCGTAAGGTGGGGTAAAGTTATACCCACCATTCATGAAGTAAGGCCAACCAGCATTCTGATGCCATGCATTGTTTTGAGGAGGGGGTGTATTATTATTTATTTGGGAGAGCTCTGGGGGAACGGGAGGCAAAGGGGGCTTGTCATCAGGTGGCAGAGGTGGCGGAGACGTTCCTGGAGGCGGAGGAATGGACGCGACATCTGTTCCGTCGGCCATTGCTGAAAAACCTGAAATAAATTGAACCTCATGTAAAAAAAATACTGAAACATTTGTCACAAAAACGACCAACCATCAATTATTCAAAGTTACTAATCTAACTATATTTAGAATTGAGCAACTAAAAAAAACATTACTTTTATCTATTTTGTGTTGGACATGCAAATATGTTTAGAAGTTTATTCATATATAATACAAAATAAAAATAGTAAAATATACATAAAATTAAAATTACAAATACATATTGTCAGACACTGACATTGTGTAAACACAAAATGATTATTAGATAGAGGTTTAAATATAAAAATAACACAATTTTGTGTTCTTTGAAAACCTTTAGTGTCACTCATACAAAAAATATGTTTTTCAAGGCTGAAACGCAGATTTAATGCCTTGGCTGGATTCTTAGCCTTAGCTATGAAACGCCGGCCTTGGCATTAAAATCTCATTTGACTCCTAAAATTTTTGGATTTGTGTGGTAGTCCATGCTAGGTAATCCCTAATTCTAGTAATATAAGTATGACTGTCATCATTTTTTGTTAAGTGATCAATGTTATCTCTAACTTTTTTTAAGACACTTTGATATATAAATGCAAGACAGAGTAAGGATGCCAAACTCGATAAATTCAAATCAATTCAAACCAAATTGATGTTGTTTATACTGATATACAAATGTCACTCCTTACTGTAGCGGAAACTATCAGAGACTGGTATCACAGGTAACTATCTTTAGCAGATTTTCTTATATTTGTTGGATCGACAACAATAAGTAGTGCTCAGTGGATCAAAATCTTGACAGGTCATACTTACATGTGGAGTACCACAAGGATCTCACAAAGGCGCAATTTTGTTTTTGCTACTTATAGATGATGTCTTAACTTTTAATACTAACACTGCCTCTTGTATGCTTACGAACTGAAATTTTGCAATGTCATCAAATCTGATTCTAACAATTTGAAGAAATTTACTAAAATTGAAAATAGTTAGATTTTTTGGAGCAACAATGTAATTGAAAAAGAATATTCAGAGGGAGAGGATGAACTGGAAATAGTCTCATATGTTGCATTTGATGCTGTTTCTTGATCCTGGTATGACATGGGCAGTACATGTGGCAGAACTCTCAAGAAAGCTTTCCCGGATCATCTTTTTGAGAAGAGATTTAACTAAATGTCTCTACTAACACCCTGTTAACAGCCTATTATGGTTGTTTCGCTTCTAATATTGTCATATGCTCTTCTTCTTGGGGACACTCAGTACATACTTTTTATTTGGTGTTCAGCGGAAGTGTGTAAGAATAATTGCTGGGCTGGGCTATCAAGACTGTTGTAGAGCTCAATTCATTCAACTCGGTATCTTGACACTGCCCTCTATTTACATATATCAGTGTCTTGGTCATGTTTCAGTTTTCATGTTTTCAACCCTTCTTTAAATTATGAACACCACAGAATAATGGCATGCTCCAGTATAGGCCTTACATATGTTTTGTAGGCACATAGAAATAATCTGAAGAGAAGTTATGAAAGCAACATCTGATCAAATAGAGGGTTGTGGTAGCTCATTTTACTATACCAGTTATGTGATGTTCCTATTTAAGATCATGTGTCACAGTCACATCCAAGACCACCTTCAGTTTTACATTGTTAATGTTATGATCAAGCATTGGGTTGTTATATCCAATGTGAAGCACAATAAACTTATCCACATTCAACTTTAGCACCAATCCCTGCTCCATCTCTCAATTTAAATTACTATGTCACATATCCTTAATTATAGATTATAAAGTAAAAAAAGAAAAAGAAATACAATACAGTAGTATACAATTAAACAAACAGCACAAAGAACAAAGAGCAAAAAATTAAACAAAGATACCAAAGACTCGTACACTCTTGGGCTCAGAAAAAGGGTCACGAAAGTCGAGATAGAAAAAGAAAAACAAACTTGTTTAGACCATCAAGTTACAACAACCATCAGCTATAGACCCTGACTCAAAAAGTCTTTAAGGCAACAGTATGCCCTTTCATTTAGAAATGATTTTAGTATTCTTTAAAAATATCCTGATTGTTGTGGCCTGCTTGATTTCCTCGGGTAGTTTATTGTGGACTCTTATACAAGCACAGTTTGGAGATTTTTCATTCAGTGTTGTGGTATGTCTGGGAAAGACAATGTTGGTAGCAGAGTATCTTGTTGAGTAGTTATGGTTATCACTGCTGTACTGGAATTCGCTTCTATATTTAAAAACATAGTCCTAAGACTGGAACCTGTGGTGGAAGATAGCTCAAAATACGAGAGTTCTAACCACACTACACAACTTGTTACGTTCTGAACGCGCGATTCGTTAACCAAGTTAGCATCATCAGCAGACGATATAAACTAAAGTAACTTATCCTAACCGAGAATATTTATATGTAAAAGTGGTCACACTTGGTTGCACCTGACTGCACCGTTGTCAAACTTTGGGCAAACTAAACGATCCATAAACATTCCTTTTAAAGAACACATGGCACATTTAAGATACGGAAGAACAATAAAGTCAAACGTTGCCCAACATGCTTTGGAAACTAATCACCAACACAGTCTAGAATCCAAGAAAGTTCCCAAGAATTTTATGGTTGGCTCTGTGTGAGCAAGATCAACCTTGGGATAACTTTTGAAAAAATGACCATGTATTGTTTTTTCTTTGTTCAAAATAAGCTGATTTGAGAAACACCAATCATTTAGACTTCTGCAGACATGTACTTTGTCAAGGGCTTCAGTTTCATTGGTCGCAGATATGGCAACCTTGGTATCATGAGCAAACATTATAGTCATTTCAGGCAAGGAGAGATCATTCACAAACAGTATAAAAATGATAGGCACAAGTACAGATCCAATGTCAGTGCTGTACTCTGATGAAAAACAGTTTACACCATCTTTTAATTTGCTGCAAATCTTCCGTAACAGTTTGCATCAGTTGATCAGCTTTTCTGTCATACAATAAAATAGTTGTATCGTCAGCAAAAACTTGCAAGCTTCCACGAATTTGGAGGGTGACAAGGTCGTTGATGTATATTTTGATAATATTTTTCTACAAAAAATGTTCTGACGTTTTATCCATGCCGTTGTGTCATATTTTTCAAAGGTCTTTTAATTCAGGAAGATTCCCTTCAGTCTGGAAGTGGTCCACCCTGTTCCCCGTATTTAAATTTGGATCGAAAATTGATATTAAAAACTATAGGGGGATTTCATTATTGTCAACTGTAATGAAATTGTTCGAGTCAATAATAACTGAAGAACTATTTAGGACCTATAAACACCTTATAACAGTTGAACAACACGGCTTCTTCCAAGGTAGATCCACAACAACAAATCTTGCCCTATTCCAGAACGACTTGACTCTGAACATCGAGAATGGACACCAGGTCGATGTAATTTACACTGACATATCTAAGGCCTTCGACAGTGTGCATCATGGACTTCTTCTCAATAAGCTTCATTCGAAAGAAAGAAAGAAAGAAATCCTTTTATTTCTACAGACATAACAAATACAAAGAGAGAAAAAAAAATACATCTGAGAAATACGTCATTAAAAATGGTAGTCTGTTGTATAAAATTGTCAAGCTATGGTATCAACAAATATATAAACAAAGACATACATAAAAAAAGAAAACAGACAATATTTAGCATAAACAAAACATTAAAACACTTAATGAATATGAATATGCAGTTGCTACAATGAGATCAAGTCTACAATATAGTAACAACTCAACACACTAATTTCCAAAGTTCAAGAACTCTAGGATAGAATAAGGTTCTACCAAACACAGATGCTCTTTTAAGTTATAGAGAAATTTTCTTTTATCATCAACGATAGATTTAATGTTGCATGGTAGACTATTAAATAGTTTAATACTACTATACAATGTACCCTTTTCATACAAAGTTGTTCGATGTTTAAGGTAGTTATAATTTAGAGATCTAGTGCTGTAGCTGTCGTTCTTAACCAGCTCATTGAAAGTACCAGGATTGCTAGAGAGAAATTTCATACACTCATATATATATACACCACATATAGTCAAAATTTTGTTTTCTCGGAATACACCACGGCATGAGTCCTTAAAGCCCATCTTGAACCAAATTCTCATTATTCTCTTTTGAAATCTAAATATTATATCCATATCTGACGTTCCTCCCCATATCACAATTCCAAACTTAGCCAAAGAGTGGAAATTAGCAAAGTAAACCGTCCTAAGGACATCTGAGTTAACACTTTTTGATAGAATTCTAAAAGCATATGTAACAGAAGAAAGTCTCCCTGAAAGGTATACGACATGGTGACTCCAACTCAGTTTATGATTTATGACAACTCCCAGAAATTTAGTAGAGAATCCCAATTGAACTATCTCATTCTCCAGCATCATCTGGTTGGGAAGCTCCCTAACACTGCCACTAAAAACCATATATTCTGTCTTATTATTGTTAAGAATCAACTTATTTTCATTAAAGTAGCTTTTGGCGCGATTTACTATATTTTTACTTTTTTCTTGAACTGCTTCAAAAGACTTGCCTGTAACTAGAATATTTGTGTCATCAGCAAAGCACAAAATTGTTTCAGTGTTTTCATTGAGAGCAATATGGTTAAGATCATTAACAAATATTATGAATAATAGCGGTCCGAGGACACTACCCTGTGGCACACCAACAGTCAAGCTCATTGGCTCTGATCTTACTGATCCAGGAGAACCGCTTAGCTCCACGGATTGCTGCCTATTTGACAGATACGTAGCAAACCATTCCAGTGATTCCCCCCGTATCCCATATCTGTACAGCTTGTCTAACAGTATGCTGTGATCAATGCAATCAAAAGCACGAGAGAGGTCCAAAAAAATTCCACAAGTCAGGTCACCAGTCTCCACTCTGTTGAGAACAAAATCTGTAAACTGAAAGAGAGCAGTTTCTATTGAGTGATTTTGCAAATAAGCATGCTGGTGACATGAAAATAAATTACAGCTGACAAAAAAGTTACGAAGGCGTATATTCATTGCATATTCAAATAATTTTGAAAAGCATGTAAGCAAACTTATTGGTCTGTAGTTGTTAAAATCTTTTTTGTCCCCTTTCTTGTAAATAGGTTTTACAATTGCATGCTTTAAGCCATCAGGAAATATACCACTTGAAAATGACAAATTTATTAAAAAACTCAGAGGCTTGCAGATATAATTCGCACAATGTTTTAACACTGAGCTTGGTATCTCATCCTCTCCAGTGCTCTTTTTGTTCTGTAGTTTAGATATTAAGGTCAGTATTTCCTCTGGTGTTGTTGGGATTATAAAAAATGATCTCCTATTAAAAGGTATGGAGGACGTAAAACCCCCATCTACACCCATTTCACTGTGTTGTGATAACAGCGATTTCGCAATATTTACAAGGAAAGTATTCAAGTTATTTGAACAATCTTCTAGATTTTCCGTCATGCAGAAATCTGAGCCCTTCCCAGAACCTGTTACCTCACTGATGACCTGCCACATAGCCCTTAATTTATTCAATGACTTCTCAATTTTATTCTCATAGTATGTTCTTTTAGCGTTCTGCAGAGCCTGGTTATATAATATATTAAAATAATTGAACACTGACTTGAAATTTGGATCCTTTAGAGCCATTGTTTGATATAGAGTCAATTGATTTTTTAATTCAGCAATATCAGGTTTATTATATAATAATTTTTCTTTTGAACTATGTTTAACTATAATTCTGGGGAAACACGTATCAAAATAAAACCGAAAGATACTATAAAAAGAATCATAGGCCTCATTGATGTTTGAAGCAACAAAAACGTCTTCCCAGCTTTCCTGACTTATCCTTGCATAAAACTGTAACATGTTGTCCTGGCCAATATCTCTTTTAATAATTTTGGGCATATTTATAGTTACGCTTAAGTTACAAGCCAATATTTGACCACAATGATCTGATAAATTTGTTTCGACTACACGACTCTGCCAATGACCATTAAAATTTGTAATAATATTATCTAAGCAAGACTGGGTATTTTCAGTTATTCTAGTAAAATCTTTTATTGTAGCAACTGCATTATAGCTAAAAAGTAAATTACAGAGCTCTGACTGAGCTGCTGAACTTCTTAGAAGATCAATGTTAATAGAACCGGCAATAAAATATATGTTATTTGCAATATGCAAGACATTCAAAAGCAAAGTCATTTTTCCTAAGAAGCTCTTAATATCACCAGTAGGAGGACGATAAATGGCTACTACCTGACATTTAAGATTATCTAGTATACACTCCAGACCCGCACATTCAAAAACACAATCTTCAGCCAAATCTTCAACCTCCTTAATTGATATTGGTTTTATTCCATTCAGAACATACACAGCAGATCCTCCATGGCTTGTCTGGCTACGACAGAAAGCGCTTGCACATTTGTAGCCTCTTAAGTTTAATACCTTTATCTCTTGTTCACTCTGCCAATGCTCGGTCACACATACAAAGGGACACTGGTGCTCCTCAACGCTTGCTTCCAATGCATTTAAACAGTTCCTTAGGGATCTGACATTCTGATGGAAAACAATATTGGTCATTTTGCTTTTAGATGAATTTAGCTTCGTGGCCTCCTCTGATGAAAATTCTTATTTCTCGGGAATATGAAGGGTTTAACAGTAACATTCTCTTGCATTGCAGGTGGTACTGTGATTTTATATGAAATTCTGGTAGGGGATCCCAATTGTTGAGCTGGGCGAATTTGCTCACATGTAATTACAGATATATTATTCTCGTGCAGGTACTCTTTCAGTTTTTCAGCCGAAGACTCGGTGCTCAGATTGCCCACAAAGAAGACCTTGCAGTTTTCCGCAGCTGGGATTCTGGAGACATCCTTCTTGTTACCCTTAATTATTCTACCAGAATTGTTAGATGTTGATTTGAAGAGCTGTGACCCAGAAGGTTCTTCGCTTGCTAGATTTATATATTTGCTCAAAGTGCTTTGTGTTGATGCTTCCAGTACTGCATGTGCTACATTTTGTGATGTTACTTTCCTGTTTGGGTCCTGCTCACTAGTCGAGAAATGATTGGCCTCATTCCTGGTTGTAAGATAGTTCATGATGTTAGAATTTCCCTCTTTTACAGACTTTACAATGCCTTCAATGTTCCTTGTCATGGTGTTCATTTGATTAGATAGCGCTGCTGTAAATAATTTGGATAAATTGGTCTCAAGCTTTACCATGTCGTCCCTACTGCTTTCCCCTATTGTATGTTCTGTAATTTTCTCTTCAATTGCTTTGACTCTTTCCTTAGCTTCCTTAGTTTCCTTTAGGCTCACTTGCCTCCACTGTTTGAGCTTCTCAACATTATCTTCAACTGCCTTCATTCTCTGTCTGATTTCTTCCACGCTAGGTTGGGACTTAATTTCAGACTTTACACTAGATAGTTCTTGTTCAATGGTGCCAATCTTTTTGCTCAATTCAGTCATATTCTTATAGAATTTAGTGGCACAGTCAGGGCAAAAGTGAAAAAGAGATCTTGCCTTCATAACAAGAATTCTTACTTCTGATGCTGAGGTTCCAGCACATTCTGCACAAATCACGTTGGTACAGATGTCACAAGGAGAACCAAAGAGCTGTGTCTTATCCTCCTTCATATTACAATCTCTTTTGCATTTGTAACAGCAAACCATGCTGCAGTAATAAGAAATTACTTCAAGAGAGCAGGCAACACTGAGCCCAAGAGGCAGATTTAAAATAAACACTATTTTTTGGTGAAAGCTGAGGCAAATGATTGAATAAATAGTTGAACAAATAATGATTTCCTATCCAGCAGGTAAGAGGTAAACAAACACTATGGTGTCGGAAATAATTTTCCTCAAAACATTCTCAATAACTACACTCAGGCTGCTGCAAACATGCACTGATGAACTAGAAGGTCTGTTTTAAAAATGTACTGCATAAAAACAATTATTTTGGCCAATTTCACACTAAAAACGTAATTTTTACACACATGTAGAAAATAAACAACAACACTTCATAACCTCGATTGGTGTGTGTGGTACATACCATTAGATCCTACCTTGATGGAAGAAAACAATGTGTTAAGCTGAATGGACTTTCATCGCGCGAAATTAATGTCACTTCGAGAGTTCCTCAGGGATCCTATTTGGGTCCAATACTGTTTCTGTTATTTATAAATGTTATATCAGTATTTAAAAAATGTAAATGTCTGTTATACGCGGATGACCTGAAGTTTTATGGTACTGTTGACGCTAGTGATGATTGCCTTTCTATTCAGGAGGATCTAGATAATTTGTTTTCTTGGTGTCAAAATAATTACTTGGCTCTTAATATCAAAAAATGTAAAATAATGCGCTTTTACAGATGTAATGATCCAGTACTTTTTGATTACTCTATCAATACTGTCACTCTAGACTCTGTGGACATTATTAATGATTTGGGTGTGACTTTCGACAAAGAATTGAATTTTAAGAGACATATAGATAATATCATCATCAAAGCTTGTAGAATGCTTGTTTTTGAAAAGAAACTCTAAACATATCTATAACACTAAAGCTATTTTGTCTGTATATAACTGTCTAGTCAGAAGTATTCTGGAATATTGTAGTGTTGTTTGGTCTCCGTCATATTTGTGTCATATACAACGTATCGAGGCAGTGCAGAATAGATTTGCCAAGTTCCTTCTTTTCAAACATAAGTTTCCTTATAATAATAATAATAATAATAATAATACTTTTATTGTCATAAAACATTCAAAAATTAACATAGACGTCACAGATTACAAAAAAGAAACTTAAGATAATATGGTAGGTCATTATACATAATACAAAGCATAACAAAAAACAAACAAATCAATAAGTGTACATAAACATAATATTAAAAAACATTAGCAGTAATACATTAAAATAGTCATCATTAAATGAATATTTTCCCTGAATTAATTTTATATTGGTAGGTAAAGCATTATACACCTTTATACAATTTAAGAGAGGGCCCTTATGAAAAAGGGATGTGCGATGATTTGGAATAACCAAATTATTTTGACCCCTAGTGTTAACGCCATTGGAGACATCGCCATTTCTAAGAAATAGATTAAAATTCGATTTTACAAATAAAGAACATGTATAAACAAACAGAGAGGGAACAGTCATTATCCCTAATAATTTAAATTTACCCCTACATGATTCTCTATACTTTAAGTTTAAAATAGTTCTTACGACTCTTTTTTGGGCTACAAATACTCTTTTTGCATTTTCAGCATGAAACCGGTACCAAAACATAATACTATAAGATATTATAGACTGAACAGCTGCCATATAAAATATACGTAGGACAGAGATGCTAACTTGCTGGTGCAAAAGACGAATGGCATATGATGCACTGCTAATTTTAGACCAAACATTATTAACATGTTCAGTCCACTGAAAATTACTGTCTAATGTAATACCAAGAAATTTAACAGAATGTGTCTGTTTTATGCTCTTACCTTCAATGGTGACATATAAAGACTCTAGACCAATGTCCCGAAATACTACCAGGGCAGTCTTACCAGTATTTAGTAGAAGATTGTTATTAGTGCACCAATCCAACACACACTGCGCTATACTAGATGATCTTTGTGACAATAAAGTTTTATCAGATGAAGAGATAATACATGATGTATCATCTGCAAATTGATATAAAGATGTCAAGTCAATTTTCTGGTTTAAGTCGTTTGCAAAAATTAAGAACAAAATAGGTCCCAATATCGAACCCTGAGGCACTCCAGCAGAAATGGACTTATACTTTGAGTATGATTTACTGCCCCCATATCCGACATAAACTGTCATTCTCCTATTGCTTAAATATGATCTTATAAATCTATTGGCAACACCACGAATACCATAACACTCTAGCTTTTGAAGCAGTAACTCATGATCAATCAGATCAAATGCCTTACTTAAATCAAAATAGATACCAGACACCAATTGCCCCTTATCAATCTGTTCCAGAATATAATTTAGTGACTGAAATATTGCAGTGATCGTTGAATGATCTGGAAGGAAACCATGTTGTCCACTGTAAAATAATTTGTTATTTAGAAAATAATCCAAAACTCAAATATAAACAATTCTCTCAAACACCTTAGAAAAAATGGGTAAAATTGATATGGGCCTATAATTATTAATATCATTGGAGTTGCCTTTTTTATAAACCGGTATGACTTTGGCAATCTTAAGTTTATCCAGAAAAACACCACTTTCCATACAATTATTTATAACCATGCATATGGGAATACTAATATATTTTGAAACATGTCTAAGTATAGTTATTGGAATTTCGTCTACTCCAGTTGAGTACTTCATTGGCAACATATTGATAATCCTACTTACCTCATCAGGTGTTGTAGGTCTTAAGAAAAACGAATATGGCACTGGCTGAATATTACAACTCGTACTGTTATTACCAAGAATATAATCTAAATCAAATTGATTTGCAAATAAATTAGCAAGTACCTCTGGATCTTTAATTATTAAATCAGCTTTTAAAATTTCAATATCGTTAGACTTTTTATCATTAAGAGAGTTTTTAAGCAGCCGCCAAGTTGATTTTGTTATATTGCTGGAATTTGCAATAATATTATCATTATAGCTTTGTTTAAATTTGCGAATGTAGCCTTTATAGCTTTTCCTTTCAGTCTTATAGTGGACTAAAATATTTATGTCATTAGTTCTTTTATAAAGTGCATACATGTCCCTCAAATACATTGACCACTGTTTTATTTCGACAGACACCCAACCTTGTTCTGCATTCATTTTAACTCTGGTATTTTTCACTGGAATATGAATGTTAAAATAATAATTGAAAATATTATAAAACACATCAAACATCTCCTCACAATTACGAGTTTCATTTACATTAAACCAGCTCTCATTCTCAACTGCAGTTTTAAAACTATTTACATTTTCTTCACTAAAATTTCTTTTATTACATGTTAAATTCTGATATTGTTTTTTTAACTTGTGAACATTTAAAATTAAGGCATAGTGATCAGATATTTCAGACTTTATTATCTCACTTGAGTACTCATCACATGCTAAATTAGAAAAAATATTGTCTAGTTGGCTACTTGTATTATTTGTGACTCTGGTTAATCCAGTAACATTTTTTTTCAAATTGTACATAGAGAAAAGGTTGATTATATCTACAACATCTTTCTCGTTTCTATCAAACTTTACATTAAAATCGCCACACACAAATAAAATTTTATTTCTACCATAAACTTCATTCAATAATCCATAAATTTTTTCCAAAAATACAGTCATATTTCCATTCGGAGATAGATATAAAGAAATAACAACACCAACACTTTCACTAACATTAACCTCAGCACAGCAAAATTCACAGTCAACATCCACACCCACTACACTTGTTTCAACAGTTCGAATCATTACCCCAGATTCTGCAAAGATGGAAGTACCTCCTCCCTTGCATTTATTTCTACAAAAACTACTAATTAATGTGTATTTGTTTAGTGCATACGTCTGAATCTCCTCAGAAGTTAGCTAGTGCTCGTTAAAACACAATATGGTTGGTTTTGTTTCATACAAAAATACTTCCAGCTCATTTATTTTATTTCTAATACTCCTAACATTGAGACATAATATTTTATTAGAATTTGCTGACATATTTAAGTAGGAGGGGGGCGAAGTGGTGACGCTTCCCCTAAAAAAACAGGATTACGTTCGAAGTCAACCCCAGTAGCATTACCAGACCCTAGATCTAGAACCACTGAATCGCTGTCGACGACAGGGGATGCTACATCCACCTGACTTCTGACTGACAGGCTGCTAGTCACAAAACCTTCATCATTCACGCTCAGACATGGGTTACTTGCTACGTGGTTATAACTAACGCCAGCCATGGTGACACTTTTGAGTAATATTTTAAGTGCAGAATTATAACTACACAATACATAACAACCTATAAGATTGCAAATTGACAAGCTAGTATGTCTATAATAAAAACCTATCTTAAAATTTTCAACTATTCTGACCGATACATTGTACCGCTTTACAAAAGTGCTAGTATAACTGTAAATTTTTGAACATACACTATTAAAAACATTACTTTTTATTGAAAATATAACATTTGTAAAGTGACCCACTGACAGTAGCACTCTAAGATCAGATATATTTATAAACCTTACAAGGGATAAATCCAACGAAATAATTACATAATCACTTTTTGAACAGTTTTTTACAAAATCAAAGACGCCATTTGCCAATTCCCTAATATTTGCATGAGGTTTGTTGAAGCAGAAAACATTGAATCTTTTTAGCCATGGATTGGTTCTGAGGCAAGCTGCCCAGTCCTTACAACTCTGGTCCTCATATATCAAGATGCTGCTTTCATTGTTCCCATGAGATGCCTTTGATGTGCGTAAGGAATGTCCGTTTTGGTCTATGTTGTTCTCTTTTTCTGTGTCTTTTATATTTGTACTATTTTTAAGAGTTGGAGAAACTATTTTGGTGCACAAACAAGAAGTTTTATTTATAATGTCACCTCTTATGTTATCCTGACATTCATGGCCATTCAAGTCATTATCTGAATACTTCTCTCTAAGTGCTGCCTTAAGCTCATCTATTTCTTTCAAAAATATATTGTTTTGAATTTCAATGGTTCTTACTGATTCAACCATGTTACGGTTTAGCCCAAGTTGCTCCTGATAATCCTTCTTTACTTTATATATTTCGTCAGTTAAACGATCCTTGTTAGCCAATAATACTTTATTCATATCATCCAATTCTGTAATTTTTAGTTTTAATTTATTTAAACTGTCCCTTTGTTCATTGATTATTGTTATACTTTTTTTCTCATCTTCCAGAACTTCGTCTTCAAAATCTTTCATTTTTCTTTTTAATCTTTTTATGTATATTGTTTTTTCCCTTAAGTCATTATTGAGCTTACAAACTTCTTGATCCCATTCTTGCCGAAGTTTTGTATTTTCATTGTTTTGTGTTTCAATCATAGTATCCTTTTCCATTATGATCTTTCTATATTGATCAATAATTTTTTGAACCCCATCATTCTGCAGTTCTTCTTTCATACATGTTTCTGAGCAGTATATGACATTCTCAGAAATAATTTGAATTGACTTGTACCTCTCCATGCAACTACTATGATACACCCCATAGCATACCTTACAACAAAAACTATTAAACTCCTTCTTCTTACAACACTTCAATTTAAATTCCATTTTTTGCAAAAAGAACGCACAGTGACACGAAGCAGCGGAATGTAGCCACCTACTCAATTCAGCAGCACACCACCACCACACAGCAATTTATACAATTAAAATGGGCAAAATAGGATAAAATTAAGGCTAAACTAGCTATATTACAATTTGAACATCCATTTTTACAACATCTAGAAAATAAATATTAAAAGAATCTATTTAAGGTTGTCTCTGCTAATATACAATAATAAAGAGTATTGCTAAAACTCTCAAGAAATCTGTTCAGCTCATACTTATGGAAGCAGAGATGGATAAAAAATTATTCCCAATGACAATTAATTCACAAAATTTTATTCCCTAGTTAACAATGGGAATGAGATAAGAACAGATAAGAATAAGATAAAAATTATCACTTGGCGATAAGAACTTCAAAAATATGTATTTATTAGAGGTTTTTTTGTTATTTGGTGGTATTTAAATTAAATCAAATAGTCACATTTATGCAGGTATTTTCCACATTTCCTGGCTTATTGCTAATTATTATACAACACCAGTTAGTTCATTGTGTAGTACAGAGTTTTCCCTACATTTCAAGACTAGACATATGATTATTAAGTTTCACTATCACCAGAAAAAACAACAAAAACGACGAGCGACGAATACACACACTTTCATTTAACACTGTCTGTAAAACAAAAATAAATTATAAAGACATACCATACAGCACTAGAATCCATTTAGTTGGACTAACTAGCTTTCAGGAACGTCGGCGAAATGCGATGGCCTTTTTCCTGTACAAGTCGTTGAATGGGCTTATCGATTGTAGTGATTTGCTCGCTAATATTTTATTTCGGATTCCACGGAGACATAACCCGTTCCACGGCTTTATTTTACGAAAATTTTCATCGCACAAACTATGGTAATAATTCTTTTGCCGATAAAATGGTCATAAATTACAATAGACATTTTACACAATATGACCTCTTTACAGGTAATTTTATGCGCTTTAAACGAGCAATTTTAAACTAATGTTAATGTAGTTTGTTTGTTTTTTTCTTTGTTGTCAATGTTTTCTATTTTCCATATTTTTTAATGTGCTTAATGTCAGAATCGTGTCTTTGGATGGTTAATTTTTGTCTTGTGGCTCAATTTATCCATAGTTTTAAGGTTATTTACTTATTTACATTTTATAGTTAGATTTAGACTGAACCATTTGGAGTTGTTTGATACTCTGTAGTGTTGCTGTGAATAAATTAAAAAATTAAATATTAGAAATAGGATCGGTCCAAGCACAGACCCCTGAGGCACTCTATGTCTGAGTTCACAAATATCTGACGTTCCATGCTGAGATCTAACAACCTGGGTTCTATCTGAGAGATAGGACTCAAACCAATTTAATGTAACTCCCCTGAACCCATAGCGAGCCAGCTTCCCCAACAGTATTCCGTGATTCAGGCAATCGAACGCCTTGGAGAAGTTACAGAACACTGCTGCGGCCAGGTCACCTGAGACTGAGATACAGATTCTCCAAACATTCTCTTCTTGACTAGCTTTTCAATTATTTTTGACAATGAAGGGTGCAAAGAATTGGATGGAAATTGGCAGGGTCCTCACTATCATTACCCTTGTAGAGTGGCTGCACCACTGCCATTTTCAGACAATCAGGAAAAACACTAGAGTCAAATGACTGATTTATTGCATCCATCAGAACAGATAGCACCCGTTCGGGAAGACTTTCAAGCACTCGCAATGATATCTCATCAATGCCTTAAGATGTCTTATTCTTAATATCTCTTAAATACTGTTTTTATTTCATTTAAGTCAGTATGAGCCATATAAAAAAAGTCACAAACTGATATATGTTGTAGATAAAGGGATCTGTTTGTTCCACCTCTGAGATCATTGACGATACTCCAATGTTCACGAGTTTTATTTTGGGCATTCTTTACTCGCTCTGAGTAATAAAGATTTTTTGGCCGCCTTAATCACACGTCTGTAGATACTTCTGTAGTTGTAGAAATGATCATGGAAAGTCTGATCTTCCATGAATTTTCTCAGATAATGTAAAGCTCTCAAATTTGCTGAAGATGTTCTAATTCCAGCTGTTATCCACAATTTTTTCACTTGGTTTTGAATTTATGCAATGGGGAACTTTTGTTAAAAATTTGCTGGACATGATTATTAAAATTGTGTAAATAATTAAAAACGATTTGCCAGTTAAATTTCTCACAGTACAATCTAAAGTTATCAAAATTATTGGAGCTATATAATCTGCCATATTTCACTCGCTTCTTTCTTTTTTTAACCCTAAAATCAATCTTTATCAAAATATCCTCATGGTCTAATAATCCTGATAGCACTACAGACAATGTACTTCGTATCTGATTGTCAAAATTTAAACAAAAATAATCAATTAAACTGCTCGATTGAGATGTTATTCGAGTTGGTTGGGAAACAAGCAAGGACAGATTGAACGATAGCAACAGATTTTTCATGTACATTTTATCATTAGTTTCAACCAAATAATTAATATTCAAGTCACCAGAGAGAACAATTTTTGAATCGGTAAGAAAACTGGAAAGAAGCATCTCGTCTATCCAACAACTCTCTAACATTGCAGGACGGAGGTCTATAAATACAAATTATATACACATTATAAGTTTTACTATGTACAATGGAAAACTCAAATTGACCTTCTACTAACAAAAAGTCATATTTATTACTAACAAAAAGTCATATTTATTAACACTAATACAGCAGAAATTGTCCGCATTACTATTATAAACCAAAACCATTGTACCTCCATGACACAATTCACTTCTACTATATACAGATACTGGTGTATAATTAGGCAAAGAAAATGGTTCATTAGAACTCAACCAGTGTTCATTCAACAACAAGATATCCAGACTCTCAACAAATACTATAAATTCATCTATTTTGTTCCGTAAACACTTAATATTCAATAATAGCAGGGAAACATACATATCATTGCCTGCATTTGCCATACTCATAAAAAAGTGCTAGGTTGTTCTAGGGACTTATAGAACGTATCTACATTTAATACAGATACATTTTCAGCACTTACACACTTCACGTATTTCAGATTTGTGTGCATACCAGAGTTAAAGTGAAGAATTGCTTTCTTAATCAATTTTCCTAAACATAACAGCGCTTTTGTCTTTAAATAGTAGCTAGAGTAATTGAAAAATCTCTATGTGAGAATTTATTTGAAATTGTTTATTGAAAAGTTCATGAGCCTCTATGCAACTGAACGCATCTTGTCATTGACATGAGTGATACTGTCAAAACGGCCATTCTTATAATAACTATAGCAGGTAAACTACACAAAATTAGGTTAGTATTAAAACATTTATTAGTCAATAATGTAACGTCATTCAATCGAAAATCTGTATCATTCAAACCTGCCAAAACAATAACATAGTCACCAATAGTCAAATCTCTGATGTAACAGAACAGAACAGTAACAGAATGGACTAAATCTTAAAATTTAATAAAAGGCTTAGACACCACCTGAATCCCATGATTAGGTAAGTGTTTAAGTAAAAAACGGAACATATTTCTACCAAAGTCATCAGTCAGCACAACAATCGTACCCATCCTCCCCTCCAAAAATTTGGACCGCACAGATTGGTTTCCTGTATCCATGTTAGCTTCATTCAGTCAGTCAATTGGTGAAGATCTAATGTGATCGTCAGTACTTGGACTAGGGTTAGTTTGGTTAATATGTGAGTCATTGTGAGAGTCACTGAGGTTGTGCCTTGAATTACTGTCAGTATATTGATTGTCGATTTCATGTTTAATTCTAGACAGTTCAACACGTGTTCTAATGTTCTTACTGATTTAACTATTTCTCTGTTAAGCCAATTTGTTTCATCCAAATCCATTTTAAAGGCTTTATGTGCTTTAATTTCTTCCAAAAACTTGATGTTTTTATGGTTTAGAAGTGAGATTTCTGAATTTAGATGGGCAATTAACTCTTACTGTTGATTGACACTTGATTTTATCCTCATATTGCTTCTCAATTTCCAAAGCATCGTCTTTAAAACTTTGAGATTTTCTCTGTTCCCACTTAAAATATGACTCCTTGGATCGAAAGTCATCTTTTAGTTTTTTAATGGTTTCTTTGAAGTAAGTCAGTAACACTCTTCTCAGCTTCAAGTTCGTGAATTTCATTGTCCTTCTGTTTAATTCGATTCTCCAATTCCGTTATGCAATGTTCAGAATTCAGGGCATAGTTTTCGTCACAGTTCTTTGAACACAAGATTTTATGATTTTTCAGAGACTTAAAGAAATTTCTCCAGTCAATATAGCTTTTATGAAAAATATCGAAACACATTACACAGACAAAATTACTAAATTCTTTATTTCTACAGCATTTAATTTTTTGCTCCATCTTGTTAACACAATTTAGCCACTGCTAAAACTCTACCAATATGGATAGATTGTAAGTTCTAATTGGGACCTATCAGGACATTGTACAATACACAAAGACAGGTGGTCCTGGGAAAAGTAAGGATGACAATAGGTTAAACAAGAAGAAGGATAAAGTAAGATAAAATACATTTAAATACACATTACTAATAAAATTAAAATGATAAACACCCAAAGAAAATTGTACTAAACTTTGTACAATACAAGTCACTGTGGCAATCTCATACAGGAAACAAAACCAAAACAAAAACATTGAAGACATTGACCTATATTCTCTGTAAATAAACAAATTCAATGTGCTACTTTTCCACAAAAAACGTAATAAAAATAAATCACACTGGATAATCCGTGGCTTCTTATGCATATTTGAAGATTAACCTGGAATAAATTATAAATTGTAATGTTTTTTGTAAATGGGTTTCTGACTTTGAAGTTACATTTGCATTATAATTTCTCAAATTACTGGTTTATTCAAAAGGCAATGACACTGAATCTTTCACTATATACTCAGTTTTTCTTTAGCATTAGAACAGTACCAAACACAGATATTATAACAAAACCATTAAAACTTGCAATTTTAAAGGAACACAATACACACGCATTTCATGTTTATAAACTTAGGAATTTTTTGAATATATATAAATAAACCCTTTGTACGTAACCATTTAACATTATACATATAAATTTTATTAGTATTTGTAATTTATAATCGGCAGATTATGGTGAAGAAAAATTAGTTTTTCCCTGTTAGTCATGTAGAAAAGTCTATTTCTTTTTTCTCTGATTTTGAAATTGATTAACCTGTGAGTTAAGAAATGAAATACTGCCATTTTCCATTAAGTAAAGAACATTTTAAAAATGAAATGAATCGGATAAAAAATATAGCTAATAGTAATGGATATAATCATAATTTTGTACATACATTAGTAAATACACATAAACATAAGAAAATGTTAAAAGGTGCCACTACTCTTCAAGCACCTGAGGCTTCAATAATTTCAAAGTAATCCCATATGATCCCATATATAAGAGTTTTAGAATAGCCTACAAAACGGATAACAGTTTGAAAAATCTCCTTGGAAACCCTAAAGACAAAATCAACTTGAAGGAAAGGAGTGGCATCTATGAAATTAGCTGTAATGACTGTGATCTAAAATATGTTGGGCAAACTAAACGCTCCAGAAACATTTGTTTTAAAGAACACATGGCACATTTAAGATACAGAAAAACAGAAAAGTCAAGCTTTTTCCCAACATGCTTTGAAATAGAATCACCAATATTCTTAAGTTAATTATAAATGTATCTAATAATAGATTATTGGATGCATTTGAGAGTATAGAAATAGTTAAATGTGGTAAGAAAGCACTAAATAAAGACAGAGAGCCTATTCCTCTACTGCTTACTAGACAATGGTGCAGCCAGGTGCAACCTAGTGTGACCACATTTACCTATAAATAGTCTCGGTTAGGATAAGTTACTTTAGTTTATATCATCTGCTGATGATGCTAAATTGGTTAACGAAACGCACGTCCACAACATAACAAATTGTGGTGTAGTGTGGTTGGAACTCTTGTATTTTGATCTTTGATTATAGAACTATAACTTACACTCTTAAATACCTTAAGATATCGATTTTCAGTCCAATTGTAATCACAAATAAAAATATGCCAAAAGAGATATGTGGAAGTAGGTGAAAAATCCTTCACAAGATATGAATTGAACAGACATATGTACATACAACAAACAGAAGTGGAGCTAATAAAAGCGTAGTAAAAATATGGTATATTTCTATAACAATACTTCAAATCATAATTTAAGAATATCATCCTTGTATATGTTTTCTGTATGTAATTCTGTATATTTAGACAGCATTTACCACATTTATAATAGTTTTAGAATTATAAAAAAAACCTTAAATAAAAGAATTGTAGATTTTATCCTGAATCGCCAGGATTCATTACCACAAAAAATAAACGAAAGAAATATATAAGTTGATCCACACTTCGTTAGTTTCCAATGTTCACTTGTTTTTTTTCAGGTAATGAATCCTGGCGAACCAGGACAAACCTTAACTTTTAATATAAATATATTGGAAAACCCTGTACTCGCTTTGGCCGTACATATACTACTATCCAATTTTGCCCCAACTTCCACTATTTTCCATTAATGTTAATTAATTAATTCCATTAATCATCTTACAAAAATATTTTGCTTATTTATATATTTTTTTAAATTTCTAATAACAATCAAAGGTAAAATTTTAAAGAATTCAGATTTCACACAGATTAATCAGTCAAAAATTATTGTTACAATATCTATTACAATATTTGAGGGTTAATTAAACCCCAAATTGCAATTTTCAAATGTATTCTGTATTTAAAGGACCGAAAATGTGCCACGACTTACAACTTGGTGTCATGTGACATTACAAATTATGAAATATTCAACAGTATTTTTTAATTTATTTTTATTTATATAGCTGATATACGCTAATAAAAATATTTATAAAATGTTTTAACTAAAACTTACTTAACTTTCTTGATCGTGATCACCGATATTAAAAATGGTAATTTGCATTTACCCAGACCTTCTCTTGTACACATTACCACTATATACAGATAACACAGTTTATACATATAATTACCTAGTAAGTAATAACGTTATAAACATATATATATTTGCCTCTATTTAGAAGTAATTAAAACTATTTGCTTCTATTTAAATGTATTTATTTCTATTTAAATATATTTATTTCTCTTTAAATGGATTTAATTCTATTTAAATATATTTATTTATATTTAAGTGTTTATTTTTATTTAAAAATATTTAAATCTTTCTGATCATATTTAAATTTATTTATTTGTATTTATGTAAATACTTTTTCTGAATTTGTATACCTATTTATGAAGTGTCTTTCCCCTCAGATTAACTTGTGTGTTGTGACAATTTTGGTTTTGCTTAAGTTCACTGTTGATGTCAGGATACCTCCAATTTTTTGAAGATCTGTGCCTTGATTTCTCAAGGCCTCTATGGCTAATTTTTAACAAATCACTATTGCCAGGGGTATTTCCGAAGTCCTGGAAACTGTTTTGTAATGACTATCTTTAAAAACAGCGGCGAGAAGGGTGCTGTTAAAAATGACCGCCCTATTTCTCTGGCATCACATTTCCTAAGGGTCTTTGAGTCACTTGTTATAGATTTTATTCAAATTGAAATTGAAATTCAAATGGTTTATTAATGATAATGTTGCAAACAACTTACACACATCAATAAAAAATAAATATATAAAACAACTAGCCTATTATTTAGAATATTATTAATTGTAAAGAACACTGAACAACTTAAAATATTAGGATTGGAATAAGTAAAGGACTTACATACGATTTTAAAACCTATAAACAAAAAACTCATCAAATGTATAAAACACATTACTTAATAAAATATTCCTAATTGTCGTTTTAAATTTTACACCCCAGTAAGCCGGCCCACTCTGACACCTCTTTAATCTCTGAAATTGTGGTACTAGATCCATTTTATTTCTGGTATTATGATTAGGAATATTCTAATGAGTAATGAACTGTGTCAAATATTTTTTCATATATATTAGGTTCTCAAGAATGTAGAGAGATGGGAGCGTCAGAATACCAAGAGCCTGGACAGCAAACAATATTCTTACTGCCCTGTGCTGTATTCTAAAGAGTCTCTTAACCTATGGGGCATGACCCCAAGCCAAAATAGCATATACAAGTTGAGATTGCAAGATGGCATAGTATGCTGTTCGCAGGGTTCCCATAGGAATGCAAGATTTCAAATTGCAGAGAAGATTCAGACTCTTTACTAGTTTCCCAGCCATAAAATCAATATGTTGATCCCATATAAGTCCTGGGTCAAGATGTACCCCCAAAAACTCCAGACTGGGTGCAGAGTTAATTGTTCCCAAGTCCCTGAGGGAAAATGCCATACTTGTTGCCATGCAGCACCAACCTGTTGACCTTGAACCACTCTTCAGCCCTTTTACGGGCAAGGCACGATTCTGCTATTGACAAGTCTAGGAAGCCTGCACTACAAGACATTGTAGTGTCATCAGCAAAGAGGGTGTATTTAGTCAGTGGATCCTGTAGGGGAAGCTCATTTATATATATTAGAAATAATATGGGGCCCATTACTGAGCCCTGTGGAACACCAATACTAACAACACTTTTTGCTGGCATGCTTTTATGACAGTGTTTCAAAAACATAATAATTTCACAACAGCATGGTTTTGTTAGTGGTCTATAGATGACTACAAACCTACTAGTGTATGAGCGAGCAATATCACAGGCCCTCGAGGATGGCTCTTCAGTGGATATGGATGGTTAGACATTTTATGAATGATATGATCACACAGTTTGAGTTGGTTTTCTGTAAATTTTCTCTAAGAAAGAATCTAAGAAATTAAGAGTCATTTTGTTCAAATTCAAAAAATGCTTTATTGTCAAAAAAGGGTATACTTTTGGGGACAAAGCTGACGTTATGAAAAATTTCAAAGGAATATATTAACATTAGAAAATAAAAAATCTTAGGTAGGAGCAAAATTCAAAAGAGTAAGTATATCCACCAGTGTAGTACTCCTTAACGTTGCTTGATCTTAAAGTTAATATTAAAACTAAACTTTCCTTTCTATTATGTGTACTTGCTGTTGATAAGTTTGCCTCAATTACTTTTCTTAATAACAAATTAACTGAACAAATTTCAGATCTTTTCATAATATTAAAATATTTTATAAAAAGAGAACAACCTTGGAAAGCTTTAAATAACAGCAAAGAGAAAATAAATACACTCAACAAGTGGAGTGTATAAGTTTAACTGCTCAGATTGTAATGTTACTTACATATGAACAACCTGTCAGTTCACAGTTTTGGTAGTCACATTCAGTCAACATAATTTTAATCCAGATTATAATTCTAAACTTTTAGTTAATGTTCATTTTATGAGACTTAATTCCTTGAAAATCTTGAGGTCAACAACAAACTTAAACAAAAGTCACATTGTCTCAACACACAAGTTAATCTCAATAGAACTTCCGTATCAGTTCACAGAAGATTGTTTTCAACTTAGAATCATTTGCTTTTGAAATTCTAACAGTTTTACCTCCTTAATCCACGAGCAACTTTCCATTTTTCCTACCCAATCCCCCCCCCCCCCTTATTTCAATAACATTTATCAATTTTCCTACCTTAAAGAAAAATAAATACAACATCCACTTTATGATATTCATCATTCTTTTTCAACTTACTGATTACAATAATTCCAATCTTATGTTTAACAGCTAAAAGTTGCCCAGTATGGATTTTGTGATATATTTTTTTTTTAACAAAACATAATTATTAAAAATGCTGATTAGGTTAAGTTAGGATTGGTTAGGTTGGCTGTAAAGAAAGCACGCAGTAGCACGCCAACAATATTTCGAGTCTATATTAAACCAGAGAGCAAAAGCTCACTTTATGCAGTTATTAATTTGGCCAAAAAATCTAAGGTCTATCAGTAAGACAAGAACTGATGAACAAACATAATTGTACTAGTTATTTAGTTTATTAAATCAAATGTACAGAATGTAAATGTTTTGTAAATAAATAAAAAAAATTATGACAAAAAATTATTCATATATTGGATTGGAGAAGACTAGAAGACATACTGAGTTAAGCTCAAAAGTTGTTGCTATCCTCATTGTTTTACTCAACTGTTGTGGTTAATTTCATTGGTGTTGGTTGCTTGTTGCTTTTTTAAATAATGATATTCCTAGTTGCTGCAACTGTTGAAAGTTCAATCAAGTTTAGAGATTTTTTATGTAGGATGTGTTAATTTTGCCACAAAGTGATTATAGTGTTTAATTCCAAACAGATAAAAGAATAAAATAAAATAATAATTGTTATAACACAGAATAGTACCTATATAAAGGCGGAAAGTACTAATAATGGAATTTTATTATATCCATTTGTGTTAACAACAATGGCAATTAATTTATAATTGTCAATTAGTAATATACAGTACGAAAGAAGCCCCTTTTAAGCAAAAAAAATATTTTTTTTACTGTGTTTTAATTTTAGAATGGAACTGACTTTACGAGACTACTGCTGAAGAAAATAATTTTTTCAATTATTTTATTAGCAAGGCGAAGACGCCATATTGGCCATATCGAATTAACTTGAAGTGACTCACCTAAAAAGGAAAGAAAAAATGTGTCCAAATTCCTTTATAACTTGGTCGATCTGTAAAGAAAATAAGAAATAAAACTAATTAATAATGACTGTTCACTAAAAAGCACTAAAAATGTTTTATCAGAAGAGCAAAGAATATTTAATTTCGTATCCGTAACACGACACACTATCCTTCCAACTTTTTTTTAATACACGTCACACGTCAATGTCAAAACTCAAGACTACTATGTCACGCGTAAAGCACAGAGCACAATGAATGTTATGTCATTTGTTTTCGTCTATTTACGTCAAACTTTATTTTTCTATGTGTATTTTTCGATGTTTCGTTAGATTCTTTTTCGAAATATAGGTTAGTAGCGGTTATATTTACTTTCAACGTCAAAATTATCACCAATTTTTGTTCCACAAATGTGTACTTCATTTTTAAATTTCGTTTTGGTAGGTTAGTTTTTACGTTAAAAATATGCGCAGTCTATTGAGTCCTAAGCGTTAAGCGAGGAACACAATACAATTAAATTACGCCTACGGTTTACGTCACTCGCTATTTTTCTTTATGTGCTTTTCGGTGGTTTGTTAGCAATGGCGGATCTCCCATAGGGTCATTTGGTCAATACCTCCAAAAATATTTCAGAAAATAAATTATTCGTTTGACCGTCCCTCTTAATAGTTGTAATAAAACACAAACCTTAGGAAAAGTTGAATACGCTACACTATTAGCCGCGTGCGGCGATCAAATGGTCTCGTTGCGTTCCTTAGGCACAATAAAATACGCTATACTAAGCTAGGCTGGTCAATCCGAATTGCCTTGATTACCTAAAGCTTGACGAAAGTACCCGAAGTTTTCACAACTATCGAGCGGCAGCCGAACGTGATAGCAAATGAAATATGAAATCGCGACTTGGGTAATCAGCCGGTCTCTTCTCATAATTCGATTGATCGGTCGCGGCATCACATCGGCATGCGGAAGTTCAATTGTTCAGAGGTCGCGCAGAGTCGATATTGTTTCGGACGTTTTTAATCGATGAAAATTGATTTATATACTGTTTTTTGTAATGTGATCCATGTGTGAGTTGGAAATATACAGAAAATAAAATGTTGGTAGTTACTAGTGCAAAAAAATAAACAACTAAAAAGTGCTTACGAACTTAATTTTGCAAAAATGGCCAATTTCAAAGTGGTCTATGTTTGAGTTGTGAATGTAGATGAAATAAAATGCCGGTAGTGCAAAAAATTAAACAACTAAAGAGTGCTAACGAACTTAATTTTGAGAAAATAACCGAATTCAAGGTAAGTGGTCGCAATTTGCCAGAACTTAGTATACGACAAACTAGTAAAGACAAAAATAAAGAGGTTCATCGAAACTTTCGCAAAAGTATGTACGATTTAGCTAACTGGATATGTGGTTGTGAAGTCTCTAACTCATTTTACTGTTATGTTTGTTAATTATGCCTAACGTTTACACCACCCGCTATTTTTCTTTTTGTGCTTTTCGGTGTTTTGTTAGATACTTTATAGAAATATAGGTAATGAACGGTTAATATGTATTTAGCTCCAACGTCAAAATTATCACCCCTTTTTGTACCAAAAATGTGGAGTTCTTTTTTAAGTTTCCTGTTTATTGGTTAGTTTTTAAGTTAAACGTTTAACGGGTGTGAATTATGTTCCAGGCGTAAAGTATAAAATTTCCAGTGAGTTAACAGAGGCCGTATTCCTTTTCCGATCTTAGTTTCGGTTTCGTGCATGGTTGGAATTTTAGTAGAACCAGATTGTACGAAAATTTGGTACGCAATTGTAATACATTTTTAATATTGAAAAAACAAATATTTATTACCTGTAGAACCATTAATGGCCAATCGTACGAAAATGCTAGGCCACACAGAGCTCGCATAGTTTTGAGGTCAACCCCATTAATAGAATGGACTGGCCTGCAAAATCTCTAGACCTAAGTATTATTGAACATGTGTGGTCTAGACTAAAATTCCCGGTTCGTTCACAGAGGAACCCTCCTCTTACATCAGATGTCTTTCTGAAGCAATATGGAATAACATATCACAGGAATTTATTAATAACCTTGTTGGTAGTATGCCGCAAAGGTGTCGAAGAGACCTACTAAATGCTAAGATTTATTATGTTAGTAATTGAAACTAAAATGTATTCATCAGATTTTTTTTGTTATGATCTCTATCTCTTAAAATAGCGAATATAAACTTAGTTACAATAGCGAATATAAACTTAGATACAATGGCAAATTGCCATTGTAACTAAAATGTTTTCTTTATTGGGAGACATTTATTAAATTTTAGGTAGTAAAACATTCCATGGTAGTCCATTTCGTAGAATTATTGTGTAAGTCCTATGGACTCTCTTCATTTTTATCAAAATTTCATATCTTTCACAAATATCAGTCAAACATAAAAATAAAAAAAAAACAATTCAAGGATCTCAACAACAGTAATAAAATGTATCAAAACTAATAAGTGCCTTCACAGCACATGTTTAAATATACCTTTTGAAAAAAAGCTAAAATTTGCAAATATATTTCATTTTTCTGTAACCATTTGATTATGTAAACCCTGTATAACAGTTTTACAATAAAGCAGGTAAATGCAATGGTTCTTAAAAGATGCTACAGGAAATTCGATTAAGAATGAGGTGTGAAATTCCAGTTAATTTGTTTCAATAAAGCAAAAAAACTGAAAATACGGCATAAAAACCTTAAAAATGAAAAAATTAAAAAAAACTAAAGTTGCTTTTTCGAATTTATCCCTACATCACCCTGGTACAAATAAAATTATTCTAAAATATTTTTGCGGAGTTTCTACAGAAAATAAATTTTTCGAAAATTGCGTACTTTTGTGTAACTACCTATATAAATAAAGTGCTTAGTAATTTTCAAAACCACACTCAACACGTTAATTCTGGAGAAAATTTGATAATCTTGAAACCCTGCTCAAATATGTTATTTCATTTTGAAATTATTCCAGAGTTTATTTTGTGGTAATTAAATATTTTTGCGTTATTTATGGCCAGCCGTGTATTTTATTTGTATATGTCGCTTCATAAGGCAAACATTTTTCAAGATTTATTGAATTATTATTGTTGTTTGAATGTTTATTATGAGTTCACAGGGTAAACCTCCATAGTTAAATTTAAATATACATAATGTAATATAAAAAGCTATTTGTCCTAGTGTCATCTGACACGTGCCAACAAAATGATAAGGATCCTCCTTCTCTCCAGTCGTCCATCCTTTAGCATGATGCCAAGACTACCCTTTTGATCCATATCGGAATCTCAGGAGAACGTTGAGTGTGGCGCCGGCAATCCCTAAGCAGGCTAGTCTTTAAAGTCCGACCAGTTTCGGTCGGATGACCGCAGTATAGAGCCAGTGGACTACCTGGCCGCGACTGTATCCCCCGGTGAAGGCAGCAGGGTCCTGTCTAGGCGCTATCTAGCACTACTATCTTGACCGAGATATATCGTCGCCTGATAGGCAGCCTCCTACACTGGTACAGGGTGAGCCCCTGTACTAGACGACGGGACATGCGTAGCCTTGATTGTTACGTGGTTACCGCCCGACACGTCTAATTAGAGTCTCGGTCTAGAGGTCACCGAGACAAGTTGCGGACACCATCACTTTTCTGGGCTTAGGACCAGCTAAATGGCGGCTTGATCATTAAAATATTTGTTAGATATGCAGAAGATATATAATATCCCCAGTTAGGCGTATCCTGTCTAACGTACAAATTGATTTGAAAATTAGACCGGGATTAATAATAATGAAACATTTATCTTACAGTATCAATATCTATGTATCTTGAAACCGTGCTCAAATATGTTATTTCATTTTGAAATTATTCCAGAGTTTATTTTGTGGTAATTAAATATTTTTGCGTTATTTACGGCCAGCCGTGTACTTTATTTGTATGTGCCGCTTCATAAGTAAATATTGAAATGAAATGTAAAAAATTCGGTTTTGTATGAATATCTTCCAACTAAAAATTGTGTCAATAGCTAGACGACTAGACGCCATATTATAAGCAGTCAACGTTCACCCTTGCCATTTAAGCTGTTTTCTATCTCTTACGGTTTTCGAGGACCTATTGGTTTAGAACCCTGTGTAGTGGAATTACTGGTATGTGATATTTACTATAGTAAACTATAGTTTAACATAGAGAGCATTTTCAGAAAGATCCAAAACGTTACAAAAAACAAATTAGTATGAAACTTAAATGATTCATGTATAACGTAAAATTTTCGTTTTAGTAATGTATTATATTTATCTGTAACTTTGATAATCCGAATAACATATATCGAAACTAAGCAGGAAGAGGTTACGTAACTCGTCCAAGATGTGTAAGGTAACATGAAAACAAAGATTCATTACTAGCGGTATTTTTTGCGAAGTGTTCCAAAATTGTGAATGTCTTACTTATTAAGTATGTTTAAAAATTGAAGTTGTTAGTCTGTTTCTCTTTTAGTAGTAAATTTAATTGTCAGTTCACTTGCGTTAATGATGTAAAAAATCGTTTAAATGCCGATAGATACAAGAAATGTCAACAATATATCTCCACCAAATAATTGGTTTGTGATCCTCATTTGATTCAAAATTTTCCATAAAAATATTACTCAAAAAATTAGATTAAAGCTGGCGTCCCATGCATCCACTATACGATGTCCGTTGTCCGAAAATTGTTCAGGTTGCGTACGCAAAAATTGTTCAAGTCCCATAAATCAGAATTTTCGTATCCGAAATACTCAAATGACATTTGATGTTGACATTTTTTTTAGACAAAAGATGGATGATGACAATATTGACAATAATTTAAAAAAAGGTTAAAAACTTTTATTTTCTAATCTTCATTAAGTATAAAATTTTTGAGTAGCCTTGCTCCCACAATTTGAAACAATTTTTGGAAAGTATCACTCGATATTCTGTGATAATTGAAGTATTTTTTTTTCTTGGTCAGTTATTCTCATTTCTTCTAACAAATTATGATAAACACCCTGCCTTCTCCTGTTTTTAAAAATGATCCGTACCAAGAATCTTCGACGTTTTTTTTCAGAACTTTTAACTTTTAGCATATATAGCAGGGATAAAAGCAACACTTTGCTAACATTTCGTCTATATTGAAGCCTTGCTAATCGTGATACGTTAATTTTTAAATATGTAATTAAAATCCCAAACACAAGAAACAATAACCCAAACAAACAAAACTTGTTTAGAAAGTGAGGCTAACACACATCCGATATTGGAAAACGTTAAAAATATTTTAAGTGTATACGACATCAGATCAATCCTTGAAATATTCGGAAGGAAAATGGCAACAAAATATGTTGACTAATAGCATCTCTTTCGTACTATCGTATCACCAGATTTACGATGCATGGGACGCCGGCTTAAGGAGATCCCATGGCCCTGACAAAATTTTGTTGAAAATATTCATATTGGAAATAAGTTATTTTTACACAAACAGTTAGTGCTGTAGGTTGGGCTACTTGTGACACAGGGTTAAAATTAACAGTGTAAACACAACTTAATTTGAAAATGTGGTTAACTTCAGCGTGAATCCGTATGTCATTAAAAAAATGGCGGTAATTTATATTTACTGTATTTTAACACACCGTACTTTAAGCAACAGACCACATAACACGAAATAAATTAGTGGTTTGTGCAATAGACCCAATAGGGTAAGAAAAAATGTTTTTAAATATAGCTAGTTATACGATTTATCCCATGTTTAATACAATTTTTATATTTTAATTGATTCTCTTATAGTAGGGCAACCACTTTTATATACTAATAGCTATTGAATAAAATGATTCAAAATATTTCCTTCATGTATATGTTTTATAATTTGGGGGAGGGGGCTACAGCCCTATGCCGCCCTATAGCCCCCCCCCCCCCGGTCGTGATTGAGCCACTGTTCTAAAATCTAAAGCCTGGGTTATAGATAGAAAAGTTTGCGTCTTGCGTCGCCGTTTGCTCTGTCCTTGAAGTTTACTTAACGTAAAGCAGTGGTTACGATTATATTTTTGCGGCCATCCGCTGTAGTTTCCGCTAGTCGTCGAAAAAATAGCCATTCTTTAACTTTGACGGAAGAGGTTAGCGTAAATCGTTTGCGTTAAGTTGCAACCAATGAAATTGCTGGATTTTAGAGGGCCCTTCAAAACCTTCATTCTTCCTAATAAATTTGACACTAATATATACAAATACCATTCTCGTCCAAAAAACTGCTTGGGGTTATTGTTAATTTTGAGGAAATACTGGTATGAGTTTTGAGTATTTCTATCTCAATTTACAGGCCGAGTTCGCCACCTTCTTTCCCGTCTTCTCTTCAACAAGTTTACAGTTGTGACACACATTAATATGTCCACAATGCCTAGTCTTTACTAGGCATCATTACTATGATTTTGGTTATCCATTGTCCGCAAACTAAAGAAACGCACATAAACTTAAAACAAGCAAGGCAAAATTGAATTATGTACACAAAAAGGCGACAATTATAAACATAAAAGTAAGGTTAGTTCCACAGGCGACGCAAAGTGCAAACGTTTTCAATCTATAACTCGGGCCAAGGACCAGCGCAAACACTTATCTGAAATCGACGACGCAAGACACAAACTTTTTCAATCTATAACTCAGGCTTATTGTTTTTATCTTAGACATGGTCTAAGGTTTTTATGGTTTAAATTATCAGGAAGAAATACCTAACTTCAAATGTAACTGCATTTTGTCAAATTTTGAATGGGGAGTCACAGTTGCCTTGTAAACCATTTTTTTAGGCATTTCTGGTACAGGAGAATATTTAATTGTGACATAATTTTTTTTTTAATTTCAGATATTTAAAAATGCCTAGGATGAGAATATTTTTGCAAAGAGCATTGGAGGTGACCATAAGCAAAAAAGTGAAGGCTGCTACAGAACTTTATAATGTACCAAAGAAATTTTGTTTTGAAATTACCTACTTATACTACACTCGATTGGATTGGATGCATATTTAAAAAAATCTGTTAATATCCAAAATGGTAATCTTGACCCTATCGAATATCAACTGTAGCAGCGGCTGAAATAGAAGAACGAGAAGATAGATTAGGAAATGAAAGGATTTACTTAAATAAAACTTCAGGAGACATTGTGAAAAACACAGTTTTTCCTGCAGTTCTTTGGAGCAGATATTTTTTTAAAAAAGTTGTCAAAAACATCAACATCTGGAAGCAACAAGCGGAAAGGAGTGTCAAAACTAGCTGAAGGGACTACTAGAAAATATTTCTTAATGCGCCTAAAAGACAAGGTAAATAATAAAGAAATCAATTTAAAGCAATGGCGGCTATTCAGGTGAAGTAGGTAAAGTGCTACTTGACCAGGAAAAATAAACAAGCAAATATCTAACTATATTTATTATATATCTCTTAAAATTTAAGTTTTTGCAATCATTTATTTACCTAATTGAAAAAAAATAAACTCCACATCTCGAATAAATATTTTACTTTACCGTTGGCGGCATGTCTTTTTAAAACTTTCAATCGGACTTTATTATAACAAGTATAACAGTGGCGTAAACCGCTTCGACTTTGCTGGAGGTTCTATGTTTAGTTTACGATTTTCCTACTACGTTGCCATGACAACGCGTTCGCGATGACGTCGAGCACATGGAAGAATAATGTTAACCAGCGCCATACAACGCTCTCGGTGAATTGCTAACGCAGTACACTACACCCACGTGTCGTTTAGTTTGGTTGTTTACTTTTATTTTCGCGGATTTCGCTGCAACCGGTTAGTTCCTTTGCAGTTTTCTTGACTGTTTTGTGTTATATTTATTTATGGTGTTGTTACAACTTTATTTGGTGTCGAGTTTATTAATTTGCATTATTGATGAATCCTATCACGGATGTGGTTGTATTTTGTTGGAAACTCCATTTAACCGATGGAAGGAACAAGATCAGAGTTTTAATCGTCATCCTGGTTTTCGGCGTTCAAATGGTTATGTAGTAGTCAAATATTACAAAAATTGTTTTGCTGGCCTTGTTTACTAGTTTCCAATAAATATTCAGTGGAATAAGGAAGGATTTGCAGGTATGTACTATGTTACAGATATGAAGGTCTTTACATAAACATGAAGACTCGGCGGAGCATTTAAAATACGAATTAATGCTAAAAACATTTGTAAAAAAATCAAAGCACTATAGCTGACACTTTAAAAGAAAATGCTAAATTTTTTATTTTTTTTTTTAACGAAAACGTCTTATTAAATAGACTATTTATGTGCTGGGTAATTGACGCAGTTTTGTACCTTACAAAACAAGAGTTAGTCTTTAGCGGCTTTGATGAGAGCAGCGAATCAATAAATAGGGGGAATTTTAAAAAGCTTTTAGATTTATTAATATCCCATGGCCCTGACAAAATTTTGTTGAAAATATTCATATTGGAAATAAGTTATTTTTACACAAAAAGTTAGTGCTGTAGGTTGGGCTACTTGTGACACAGGATTAAAATTAACAATGTAAACACAACTGCAACCATTTTCATATACGAATAGCTATTAAACAAAATTATTCAAAATATATCCTTCATGTATATGTTTTATAATTTGAGGTAGGGGGCTACAACCCCCCCGGGCTGCCGCCCTATAGCCCCCCCCCGGTCCTGATTGAGCCACTGTTCTAAAATCTAAAGCCTGGGTTATAGATTGAAAAGTTTGCTTCTTGCGACCCCGTTTGCTCTGTCTGTGAAGTTTACTTAACGTAATCGAGAAGTTCCCAAGAACTAAAAGATCATCACGAAAAAATTAAAAATGTTTTTACTGGTGACTCGAAAACTATTCAAAAAGAAATAATTGAATGCATTTCTGATTATTTAAATGATCATGTAAAAAATTAAATAATGAACGCACAGTTTTTTTCTGTGCATGTGGATGACACCACTGATATTACGCAAACCTCCCAGTGCTCCATAATTTTAAGATACGTTAATTCAGAAGGTTCAGTAGTCGAGAGATTCTTAGGATTTTATAATCTCAGCTCCGATAGAACGTCCGAGAATTTATATTTTCTATTGGATCAAATTTTGGACCAATTTGAGTATAAACATAAATTAATGGGGCAATGTTACGATGGCGCAAGTGTGATGTCTGGCCATCTATATGGCCTTCAAAAAAAAAAAAAAAAAAAAAAGCGCCGCAGGCTGTATTTGCCAATTGTCTTGCTGCTATGAAGGATAGGAGAATTGATTTAGTATACAAACTTTAGGTAAGTCGTAAAAAAATATTCTACCCCTTCCACATATAAAAAAAATTCTGGAAAAAAATTATTGCGATATTTTCTTGCTTCATTTGCACTTCACTTACTTTTTCATCCGCGAGCCGTGATAGACATTGTAGTGACGAAGAAGAACGTTATTCAGAATATGCAAACAAAATTGAAGACTAAGAAGATGTAGGTAGGATGGATACCATCCCCGATACATTTGACCAAACTTCTTTACTGAAATTAGTTTAACACTCTATACATCTACAAAGTATACTAGGTCATAATATCATATCAGTATAAGTACTTACTTTGTTTATAAGTTTTAAAATATATTTTGTCATATCAGTTGCATTAAATATGCATTACCGCAGACAGAGACAATACAATTTAACGGACCAATTTGTCGCCAGATATCACCCAATGGGTTTGTCGTCGGCCGACCCGCATCGTAAAGGGAGCTGCTTGTCGATGCGAGGTGCAGTGACTTAGTTTTAAAAGTTATTTCCGCCGATAAATTCGCGCCACAAATAGTTAACTTAATTGAAGACAAAAGAGTTTGACATGGCTGATCTAGAGAAAAAGTGATAATATATATATATATATATATATATATATATATTTATTCCTAAAAGAAATTAAAAAAAAACACTCAAAGAAGGGCAAACCGTACGACACATCCGTTTTTTGCATAATTTTATTTTTTAAACAAAAAAAGGCCGAAGTTCGTACCATCACACTGAACATCGGCAACTCTGCCATGTAGCTATTAAACCCACAATAAACTAATTAATAAATCATCTGCTCAGATGTTTCTGACAAGGGACAAACTATTTGAACTAGTCGCGGGAACTACTTCATTAACAAGAACGATTAAGCACACCTCTAAATGGGGGGGTTCCGGAGATTTGTTAAAAGCAGACCGTTACTATAGATAAGTAAAGCTTTAGCCAATCACTAATGAGTAATGCAGCGTTCTATAGATATTTGCCTTCTTTTCATAGCCTCAGATTCGTGCGCCAAACTTTAAGTATATCATCATGAATTTTGCATAACATAACAATTCAAAATCCACTTTTCACAAATATCTGAAAATCTAATAGGAAATCGAAAAAGCCTAACTGTGGAATATCTTTCTTCTATAAAAGATTAAAAAGCAAGGTCGTTGTCCCTCGAATATTAAGTATTATCCAGTATAAATGAGGCCGTTGCAAAATTACCCAAGTTTTCCGAACACGTAAACCGGCTTTCTTTAGTCCGTGTGTCCATGAACATTTCATGCCCCGCGTTTTAACCGTAAGTTTATCTATCTGCTGCGTTTAAGCCTTAGAGTTAGAACGACACTCTTTAGGTTTAAGCTATATTTTCTGTGGTATTACTTAGCCTTCCAAATGTATTCCTATAGTAAATAGTGTACCATTTAAACAGACATTTTACAACTGTGTCACATTTAAACTTAAAAAGTGACACAATTATCAAAAGTATGGTACCTACAAACCTGACAAAAAAATTATGAATAGACAGGCAATTGCCTATTTTTGTGATCAAATAATTAATAATAAGTTTAGCGCCGACTTCAGGAAGTATAATTTTCAAGGTGGAATAAGTTATTTTTCACTTTTTAGTGTATTTTTTTGAAGTCGGTTTCATTTTTTTATAAAAAATGTTATTTCATTTAGTTTCATTAGTTTTTTCTATACGATTTTTATTGTAAAAATCAGGTTTGACAAATAATGGTCCACTTTATATTTTTTTCCTGATATAATGGTGGACGCATAGAATCGGGAAGCGAGAGTAGAATATTCAAAAAACTTCTTGCTATATATCTTGGCGCGAAAAACAAAATGGCGCCATTCCACCAATATCCTGAATATCCCTTGAAAATTTCATCTCAATTGGTCAAATCATTGCGGAGTAATCGATTTACAAATTTAAAAAAACCCACAAAATAGCCGCCATTTTTAACTTTTTTTAAATATGCTTGATATGGGATCATTCCGGCAATATCTTGAATGTGGAATGGAATGAAAATTTCATCCAAATTGGTCTAACCATCGCGGAGTAATAGATGTAAAAAATACATAGGGTCAAACGGTTTTATTCATACGAATGTTAATTTTTCGAAAATATCAAGTAAAATACTAGATTTTGAATATTTTCATGGTCACCCTGGATACATAACATTACATAACGGGATAGCAAATGACATACCTTTTAGCAATTGGGATTGTATGTCTATTACACACCTCACTGCTTTAGTTTGACTCATCAAAATCGGCCAAGCCCCTTAGACAATATGGACGAACAAACAAAAAAAAGTACATACAGGTCGAATTGAGAATCTCCTCCTTTTTCGAATTCGGTTAATAATGTAAAAATCTTAGCAAAGAATTTTTAGAAAAGAATAATTTTATTTCAATTAAAAATATAAAGGTGAAAAGGAGTGGAAGGAATGACATACTGACTGAGTTTTTACCAAAACAAAATCTCGTATACAAATGATTTTTTTTTACTACCTCTTAAAATATTTGGTGGGGGAATAAAATGGTAACATTTGGTGAAAATCCAGTGGAGTCAAAGAAAATATTCGGCTAACATAAAAAAAAAGATCCATTAATAAGATTTGGTACAAGGGAGGTGCCTTTTAAATGGTATATTACTGCTCCTGGTTTGCTTCAAAATTTGTTAAACAATAAAAATGTCACAAGGGAATTAAAATGGTAGCATTTTGGTGAAAATCCAGTGGAGTCAAAGAAAATATTCGGCTAATATTTAAAAATAAAAGATCTATTAATAAAATTTGGTACACGGGAGGTGCCTTTTAAATGGTGCAATACTGCCCCCGACTTGGTTCAAAATTTGTTAATAAGCTCAGTCACAAGGGAATGAAATGCAAGCATTTTGATGAAAATCCAGTAGTTTCAAGGAAAATATTCGGCTAACATTTTTTTTTAAAATACCTATCCAGCTGACTTCTCAAATTTTATACAAAAATCAAATGTAATATAAGGTTGAACTTTGAACTGATAAAATTTAACAAAATGGCGGCCTAATAAAATGTTTAAAACATAATTATTAAAAACTTTAATCCGATTAAAAGTCAAGTGTCATACAGGGATAAAGTTGTAAGATTTTGATGTGAATCCAAAATTGTGAAAGAGAATGGTGGAATTATAAAATATTTAAAAAATCGGTAAAATTCTAAATAGTAGAATAAAACCTTCGTGACACAATATTATAAACGATAAAAGTAAAATTATTAACAATTAAAAAAACAGAATATATATATATATATATATATATATATATATATATATATATATATATATATATATATATATATAGGTAGAGGCACAGAAATCATGATCGCAGGAGGGTACCCTGTGTCTACGTAACTTCTCTACATATGGAAAACTTTTAGATTAGTAGTTTTACAGAAAAAGGTTACTCTTTATAAAAAGTTCTGCTGTCCGTCAAAATAATATTAAAATATTCAAACTTGAGATTGCATATACAGGGTGGTCAAAAATTGCACAAAATCTAAATTGACTCAAGAGAAAAGTACCTTTAATTTTTATTTTATAGCAGAATGTAATACAAAATTTTTCTTAGAATAAAAAAACATATCTAGCACTAGATTCGTTGCGTCCTATCTGAAATCACTTCTTAAGGAATGTAAAACTTTGGCTTCTTACTGGCAAGTCCAGTTTCTTACTTTTGTTCCTACCTACATACCAGCAAAATTTCCTTATTTATCGATTTTTGATAATGGTATTGTCACTGCCATTGTCAACCACAATATTGTATTACGTTATTGAAACATCAGTTTGAATATTATAGTGAAAAGAAATGCCGCTGAAATTAAGCAAAGAAGATAAAATTGAAATAATTTTAATTGTGGGAGAAAATTATAAAACATTTCGAGAAGCTGAAGACATTTTTAACAACAGACACCCCGATAAAATTATACATTTCACAAAAGTGGGGAATATTCTAACTAAATTCAAGATTTTTGGAAATGTAGAAAAAAACTTTAACAAGAAACGGAGGTCAAGGGTTGCGAATGACGAAACTACAAATCAAGTAATGCTCTCTGTGATAGAAGACCCTAAAAAGTCCCTACGTAAAAGGTCAGCAACATTGCCAAATAACGTAGGTAAAGATACAGTTTCAAAAATGTTGAAAGAAAACGGTTTTCGACCTTACAAACCAAAATTTATACATACCTTGAGATCAGGAGACTTTGAGCGACGGTTCGAGTTTTGCTGATCCTGATGGGACTGTAAGTTTGCAAAACTGTCGTTGATAGAGTGACGTTAATCCTAATTTTGTTATACAAACTCGTGATCAGTATTCATTCAAAACAAATGTGTGGTGCGGAATTTATAAAGATAGAGTAATTGGACCAGTTTTTTTTCGACATAATTTAAATAGTCAACTCTACTTGGATTTTCTAAATACTTACTTGTACGATTTTATTCATGAACTACCCACAAGTGAGAGGTTCCAAATATGGTACCAACAGCATGGCGCACCATGCCACGGAGCAAGGGAAGACAATACTTAAATTTTATCCTTAATGGACAAGTAATCGACAGGTATTCTGATATTTTCTGGCCAGCTAGATCTCCGGACTTGAACCCTCTTGATTATTTCTTTTGGGGCTACTTAAAAGAGAAAGTGTATCTAAAGAGGCCATTTCAGAATGTTGATCATTTGGAGAGGGTAATTAGGAAAGAGATACATGCCATAACGCCTGCTATGATTAGAAACGTTTTAAGAGAATTTTCTGTAAGACCGGTTACCTGTATGAAAAGAGATGGTGGATATGTTGAGAGAAATGTGCAGTGACGGAACAGTTAGTTTTTATTGTTAATTAAGTTATTTACATGTAATGTTTATTAGAATTAAAATTAGTGAAGTTATTTTCTACATTTCCAAAAGTCTTGAATTTAGTTGGAATATTCCCCACTGTTGTCAAATGTATAATTTATTTGGGGTGTCTGTTGTTAAAAATGTCTGCAGCTTCTCAAAATGTTTTATAATTTTCTCCGACAATTAAAATTATTTCAATTTTATCTTTTTTGCTTAATTTTAGCAGCATTTCTTTTCACTATAATATTCAAACTGATGTTTCAATAAAGTAATACAATATTGTGGTTGACAATGGCAGTGACAATGCCATTATCGACAATCGATAAATAAGGAAATTTTGCTGGTATCTAAGTAGGAACAAAAGTAAGAAACTGGACTTGCCAGTAAGAAGCCAAAGTTTTACATTCCTTAAGAAGTGATTTCAGATAGGAAGCAATGAATCTAGTGCTAGATATGTTTTTTTATTCTAAGTAAGATTTTGTATTACATTTTGCTATAAAATAAAAATTAAAGGTACTTTTCTCTTGAGTCAATTTCGATTTTTTGGAATTTCTGACCACCCTGTATATGCAATCTCAAGTTTGAATATTTTAATATTATTTTGGCAGACAGCAGAACTTTTTATAAACAGTAACTTTTTTCCGTAAAACTAGTAATAAAAAAGTTTCCCATATGTAGAGAAGTTAAGTAGACACACTATATATATATATATATATATATATATATATATATATATATATATATATATATATATATATATATATATATATATATATATATATATATATATATATATATATATATATATATATATATATATATATATATATATATATATATATATATATATATATATATATATATATATATATATATATATATATGTATATATATGTATATATGTATATATATATATATATATATATATATATATATATATATATATATATATATATATATTATGTATGTATATATATATATATATATATATATATATATATATTCGGCACCCCAAAAATGCGCCTGCGGCGCTATTTTTACCTACGGGAGTACACACATAGCTACGCTATGCTTCACCGGTTCCTTGAATCCAGGATCCGCCACTGCTACTTTTATATTTTGATGTTTATGTAATAATATATTATTTATTAATAGCAAATGCTAATTTAAAAATATTACAGAATAATATTAACGTATAATTATTGTAACTTAAATGTTACAATTTTCCACACAAAATGGTTTTAACGTTTTTTTAAATTTAACAATCAAATTTAATTTCTATTGACAATAGGGTTGCCAACCCTGCCGATTTTCTAAAGCCAATGGACAATATATATATATATATATATATATATATATATATATATATATATATATATATATATATTTATATATATTTATATATATGCATATTTTCATATATACATTTATACAAACATACATACATACACATATACATTTACAATTTAAAATTTAAGCAACAAAAATATATGTAAATCAAAAAAATACATATTTATAACAATATACTTTATACTTAGTCCAATCTCTCAGAATAATATTCGTCAAAGTTGTAATATGCTTTCTGAATTAATACCCTTTTTGTATTTTTCTTAAATTTAATAAAATATGACTCTTTTTTGAGTTCAAGAGGAAGATGTTTAGGCAAGTGTTATATTTGTGGGTATTAAATTTACAATTTAAAATTCAAGCAACAAAAATATATGTATATAAAAAAAAATACATATTTATAACAATATCCTTTAGACTTCATCCAATCTCTCAGAATAATATTCGCCAAAGTTGTAATATGCCTTCTGAATTAATACCCTTTTTGCTTTTTTTTAATTTAATAAAATATGACTCTTTTTTTGAGTTCAACAGTAGATGCTTAGGCGAATTGAAAGCACTTGAAATATTTTTAAAGACAGCTTGTCCACCTCCCAACCATAAGAATTCGAATTTTTGATTTGGCTAAACAAAATCTTAGATTCCACATCACTTGTGAGCATGAAATAATATGATTCATGAACTGACTCATGGGTTAGGTAAGGTTTAGGATCTTCAACCTATGTTAAGTTTTGAGATAAACTGCCAGCGATACTACAATAAAAGGAGTTTAATTCATTAGCACTCAATCTGCTGTGAAGAGGAGTGATGATTTTGCATGTTTCTTTTGAAGGTTTTCTAATTTGATCTCTAAAATATTTCTTTTTTGCAAGTTTTTTAGTGTTCTGGTATATTCTACGATTATTAAAATAATATAAAAAGTTAATATTATTATTTACATACTTCCTAATGTAGTGTAGAGCACATATGTTTACCAGATATACTCAACCTTTTTGTAACCAAAGTTTTTGCCTCCTTTTTTTAAATATTGACAATAGGAAGTGTTTTTATATGCACTTGTTAATACAGAATGAAATACTTGTAAAGGGTTGTCAGCACCCATAACATTATTCAAGTTTGTCCTTTCACATAATTTTACAAATTTGTTATAGTTTCTCTTGGTAAACAATCTACCATCTCACACTAGACCTAACAACGTTACTACTATTCTTAACAAGAAAAGTACAAAAGATTGCTTCATGATCTGATAATCCGGCATTAAGCATTAAACACTGTAACAAAGGGCTTTCATAATTTGAACATACACAATCCAATAAGGATGCAGAAAGAGAGGAAAATCTAGTTGGTTGATCGATGTGCATAATCAAATTAAATAAATAAAAAAAAATTAATAAAAGTTGAGTAATTCTATAATCCTTGTTGCACTAATTGGTTTGTCAATTAATAGAAGTTCTAGCTTTCCCAAGAAATTGTTATTTTCTGAGGATAGTGATCTATACATCCAATAATATAAACACGCTGTTTAGAACAGTGTATAATTGAAAACTCAAATACCTTTTCTTCTAACAAATTATTAAATTTATCAACTCAAAGGTTCCAAATAATCCTTCATAATCATAATCAATACACATCCGTGTATACTCAGTGCTCGACAATATGCTGATATCAAGACATATTCAGACAAATAAAATAGTCTACATACCTTTAACCAGTGTTTAACTAAAGTACCAAAATATTAGGTCAATTTAATGTATCCAAAAATAAAGACAGTTCATCAAGTTTTGATCTGGGGGATCGGATATTCAAAACCATTAAGGAGATATTATTTGAAATGTCCTAAAGAAGACATATTATTTACAGAAATACTCTCATGCTCACAACTCAAACTACTATTACTCAAGTTTACATTAACATTCTCTACAGCACCAATTATATCACTAATGATAGATTAAATTATGCCCTCCATATTACATTTATAGTTCACATTTTTACTCTTAACAGAAATACTGCTAGGCCCAGTATATAGTGTTTTAAGAGGAATTTTACGAGAACCATTATTATTACATAATACATAAGACCTCAGAAGAATACACATTGAAAAAGTGTTGTGCCTGAAGTGATTTATATTTTTCAATTTTTCTTATATTTAATTTTGAATCATTATTAAAACTACTAAATTATATATTTTTTTACATAGATTGTTAAAATAATTATTTTTAATCAGAATTATAACATTTGTAAATCTAGCAGTATTAAGGAGAGCTTTTATGTTTAAAATGTTATTAATTTTTATTGTTCTTAAATCTAGTGACACTATAACAAAGTCTGTTCGAAAAGCTTTGAGTATTTAAACATGTCATTTTTTAATTGTTGTATAGTAGCTCCAGGTGGCACAATCCCCAAAGTCATAATTCTTCATTGCTTGTTTTGTATTAAGGCAGGTTACTCAACATTTTCAGTTCTGATGCTCATTGGTATATACCAATATTTTATTGAGGTAGTGAATAAAACCTTGTGGTTTTACAAACATATAAGCAACAGCAATCAATTAGCTAATAAAGAGAAAACGCTAGTTTTGGTGGATGCGCTCTTCAGGCAGGAAAACCCTGATATGTTCCTTGACCCAGGCTATCTTTAGGCAACAGTACATTGATCCAACTTGTCGAAAGCCTTCAGAAAGTTATTGGACACAATATTAACTTGAATACCCGGGTTAATACCTTTATATATGTATTCCAAAAATTAAGCCAGATTGTATGTGCAGGATATCTGCTTATTTTTCAAATGTTACCCTAGAGACTTTCTTATAAGATTTATAAAAAAAGAGACCAGAATGTTAACAAATGGGCATCACCTTCATTACTTTAAATAAAAAACCAGGTATAATATTGTTTCAATAGGTGTTTCTTCTTGCTGATTTTAAATAGGTATACCTTTATCTTTAAAAACCAGGAAAAAATTGAAAAAACCCTGCAATACAAAGCAATGTATAGTACTTAGAGTTGGAGAACACGTCACTACATAGTGTACTCCATGGGAATACATTGCCACTTATGGCAGAGTGTTTCTCAAATTTCACAAGTATCTTTAAAGATAAAGGTATCAAACCTAGCACATTTATACTCAGCAAGAAGAAACCCATTTAACGGACATATATTATATATGGTGTACCATTTAAAATGTAGAAGTTGACTCTCATTAGTTAATTTTCCAATGTCTTTTGTTTGTTTTTTTTTTTAAATTCAAATGATTTGTATAAAACCAAAAAAATTTTGTATTCAAAGTTTTTTTATAGCTCTTATAATAAAGTCTCTAGGGTACCGTTTAAAATACAACCAGACACCGTGTACACAATTGACAATTTTCTAGCATGTATAACATTTCTTAAGAATAACTTTTCATTCGATCTTCGGGAGTCATAATCATGCTATTACAAACAAAACAACATCTTTCCTTTTTTCGGTTTTTAATAGTTTCAGGATGTACTAAAGTTACTTTAGTATTTGGAAGTCTTTTTAGAAGAACTTTGTGTAGTTTAGATAGTGTTACAGGCACAACTCCATCATTTATATAGCATGTTCTATTGTTATCTTTCTTTCTAGATGTTTTTAAAGCTGTTGTATCAGGCAAGTTGTAAAAACTCTCAGCTTTTGATATTCCTACGTTATCCATAAACCAACAAAAATACTTTAGGGTATTTTTCAAAGCTGTAACTCCAGACACAATCTCAAGATTTTCTAATCCAACATCTAGAATTGTATTGTAAAAAAGTACTCTGCTTATGGAAATTGTGAACCTTTCAATATTATGACACTGACCCAAAAGTCTTCCAAAGTTACTCATCCCTGCTCTAGAAATGGTAACATTATTTAATACAAGCTCCTTTACATTGGGCAACAGTTTTATTTTATCCAAAATATCATATTCATGAAAGTAAGGCAAGTTATTTATTTGTATTTTCTTTAAATTTTTAAAATCCTTGATGTAAAACTTTGCCTCAAAAAGGGCACTAATCCAAGTTGACATTAAATCAGTTCCCACACACAAAGACTCTAAAGATTCCACCTTGACAATGTCTTCCCAAATAAATTCCTCACAAGGGGCAAGTAATGAAAGATGTTTTAACTTTTTTAACTTTTTCAAAAATTTCACATCAGTAATTGTGGTATCTGTAACAATTTCCAAGTGAGTCAAATCTTTAAAATTAATAAAAAAATTCATTATTCTTTGACCCCAATAGATTTCAGCATAAATTGTCTGTATGTTTTTATTCTCTTCTGCTAAGATCTCTAATTGATCTATGTGACAACCATGTAGCGCAATTTCTTGTAAATTTTCCATTTTCATGCAAATATCTCTGAAATGTCGCTCTGATATAAACCTTGGACCCATTATTTCCAAGTGCTTTATATTGGTACTATAACCATCAATAGCTTTATCAATATGCTTGGAACAACAGCGTACCACAATATATTTCCACAGGCAATCTTCATTTACAATCCAACGCCATATAGAGCAAACTTCTGCACAATTTAATAAATCTTTGAAATGTAGGTACTTAAATACACAGATTAAAGTGTTATATGCAAAGGACTCATCAGTAGCTAGTCTTATCCCCAAAGGAATATTATTTGCATTCTCCATTTCTTGTTTTATTAACTATGTTTGCTCTGTACAACATATTAACTGTACCCAATACATTATCCCTATTTGGAATGTAAACTTTGATTTTGGGTCCCCAATCACGATTCACGAATTTAGTCAGGTTTCCTCAATCAAGCTCGTAACGTTTTTCCATATTGCACTGATATTCTGAAGCTGCGTCCACAGTTTCCCAAACTATACCCAAACTACAGGCTATTAGATTTTTTTTCTGTCCCCAAACTTAAGGAAACAAAGGTAATTATTTACCTTTTGCACCATCGCCGATTTTGATTATTTCTTGTACATACATGGATTTTGGGGTCCTGTTCACGAATCCGAGGTCAAATTTGTTCGGTGAGGTTTCGCTTTTGAGTTATTCATATTCAAAATTCATGGACATTCTAACCACAATGTTCTGAATTTTCCCCTCGTTTCTTCTTATTCATTAAAATTGACTAGTTCTGTATGAAACCACTACAAACAATTATAAAAGTCGTAACTTGTAACAAAACCTTCTTCTTGATTTTCTTGCCTTATTTTATCTAAAAAAATAGGACAATGGGAACACTCAAAATCAACCATACCTCATACTTTTTCATATCCCAGATAGGAAAACCAGTCGGGTTTTAACTGGGATAATACCATACATATAAAAAGGATAATACTATAACTATGTTAATGTAGTATGTATTTTTTAGACTAATAACTTTAAATTTAATCCCAATGTTGCCAGGCCGAAAAAATAGAAATCACCAGATTTGCTTAAAAAAAGCTGCCAGAAAATCACCAAATGTAGTAATGGGGGAGTGTAGATAATAAATAAATTTCGAATTAAAAAAGAACCACACATCAGTAAAAAGATCAAATGATCAAGTACCAAGACAATGTTTACAAAAAAATGTAAGATATAAACTATTATAAAATAACGTTGGTGTATTTACTCAACAAAGAGATAAGTTGAAGGAAAATCAAAACAATTTAACAGTTAAAAATCGGTGAATATTAACGTTCTTGTTATGTAAAAGTAAGTGAAGTGCAAATGAAGCAAGAAAATATCGCAATATTTTTTTTCCAGAATTTGCTTTATATGTGGAAGAGGTAGAATATTTTTTTTCCAACTTACCTAAATTTTGTATACTACCTATGTTACCCTATTCTTTTATGTTTATAGTCAAATTGTTCCAAAATTTGATCCAATAGAGAATATAAATTCTCCGACGTTCTATCAGAGCTGAAATTATAAAATCCTAAGAATCTCTCGACTACTGAACCTTCTGAATTAACGTATCTTAAAATTATGGAGCACTGGGAGGTTTGCCTAATATCAGTGATGTCATCCATTTGCACAGAAAAAAACTGTGTGTTCATTATTTCATTTTTTACATGATCATTTAAATAATCAGAAATGCATTCAATTATTTCGTCTTGAATAGTTTTCGAGTCACCAGTAAAAACATTTTTAATTTTTTCGTGATGATCTTTTAGTTCTTGGGAACTTCCCGATATTAATAAATCTAAAAGCTTTTTAAAATTCCCCCTATTTATTGACTCGCTGCTCTCATCATGGCCGCGAAAGAATAACTCTTGTTTTGTAAGGTACAAAACTGCGTCAATTACCAGGCACATAAGTAGTCTATTTAATCGGACGTTTTCGTTAAAATTTATTTTATATAGTTTAGCATTTTCTTTTAAAGTGTTTAAATGCTCCGTGGAGCCTTAAAACTCTGATCTTGTTCCTTCCACCGATTAAATGGAGCATCCAACAAAATGCAGACCACATAGACCAAATAGAGTTGTAACAACACCTTAAATAAATATAACACAAAACAGTGACGCAAACTGCAAAGGAACTAACCGGCTGCAGCGAAATCCGCGAAAATAAAAGTAAACAACCACCCAAAACTGAACGACACGTGGGTGTAATGTACTGCGTTAGCAATTCACCGAGAGCGTTGTATGGTGCTGGTTAACATTATTCTTCCATGTGCTCGACGTACCCGTTGTCATGGCAACGTAGTAGGAAAATCGTAAACCAAACATAGCACCTCCAGCAAAGTCGAAGCGGTTAAGCGGTTAAGTAAAATATTTATTCGAGATGTACAGTTTATTTTTTGCTAATTAGGTGAATAAATGAATGTAAAAACTTAAATTTAAGAGATATATAATAAATATAGTTAGATGTTTGCTTGTTTATTTTTCTTGGTGAAGTAGCACTTCACGTACTTCACCTGAATAGCCGCCACTGCAAGGTTGTTTAAAAAAGTGGAATACGCAATTTAGTTTTATTCTTGTCTTCAAAATCCTATCATTTCTAGAGAAATGTCAAATATATCTAATATCTTAATAATCTAAATTCCCTATATTGATATCAATATCCATATTTAGAAACACAGCGGCCAAGGTCCCAATGCTAGCATTAAGTAAGGGGAACATTAACTGCCCTAATTCAATGTACGTGCATTCAATAAAAACTGCAATTTTCGGTTTTTGCTAAAGAAAAATTATCAGAGATCGGCTTTTAAAAAAATCACCAAAAAGGTACTTTTTTGAAAAAATTTTCACCAATCACCAGGTTTTGCATAAAATCACCAGATCTGGTGAAATTTCACCAGACCTGGCAACACTGTTTAAACCTGTGCTTTTTACTTTACCTCATTAACATTAAGCTACATTTACATTCACTTCGAAATACAGGCATTGAAAAAATAACTATTCGGGTACTCGTTACTTACCAATATTGGTAGTAACGAATGCCGATTCCAAAATGAAATCGTTACATTGATTATTTTCAGTAATCTGGCTACTCTAAATGCAGATATTGTACTAATATCGGTATCGATACGACATGCGACCGACGAGCCAGTCGCGCTACTGCTTGGCAATACTCGCATCGATATAGAAAATATTACCCGACAAGAGAAGCAACACAGACGGATTTGTTGTGGATTGGCTGCGGCATTTAATTTTTGTTACTTCTTGTTATGTTCAATATTACCTTTTTCTTTGGTCTTCCGTCGTTGAAACTGTACTGGGGTTGCTTTTAAATACTGCATAATGGTAATACAAAGACAACACTGAATGATTATATATCTGGCTGGCTGGAGGTAAGATATATTTCTAGAGGAATGAATTTACATTTTGTTTCCATAGTTTGAAGTTGTTTTGTAGTTTCTTACTTTGATGTGGTTATTCCAAGTGTTTGCTTCGAAAGTGTGGTTCACTAGTTTTGACAGTTTGATCATTAAATTTTATTGTATGCAAAGAGCCCAGAAATATTTTGTTTTTACTTCCCTCGTAAAAGGGAAGTATTGTAACTGTGAAAACAATCACTCTCCGAGTTTTTTTTAGATCTTTACGTTTCGAGGTTTCTAGATGACTAAAAACATGTTTTTTCAATTCCGTCGGTCTGTCTATATGTGGCATAGCTCAAAAACTACTTACACGATCGACTTAAATCAAAAGTCATATGAGGATGACCTGGCAACATTTTGGAGAAAATCCAATATACCGAAACACAATGGCCTCCTAGTCAAATGTTAAGAATATTATTACTAAAAACCTACATATCCAATTTCGAATGTTGCACAAAAAACAAGTATTACGTAGTTATTAACTATTAAAATTTGGGTACGAATCTAAGATGAAGAAACGAATGGCGGCTTAATAAATTAATTAAAAATTTAGCCTGAAAAAACTACTTAATAGATTAAGTACTTAATAATTAACTGTGGAATAGAGATGAACTGGTAAAACTGTAATACGAATTCGAGATGGGGGCCAAATGAAATATTTGTAATCGTGAAAAAAATTCCAGGTTTTACATATTTTAACATTTTAGCGCCCCTAGATGCCAAAAAATATGTTTTCATTTCCATTGATCTGTGTGTCTGTCAGTTCGCGGCATAGCTAAGAAATTAAAATTAATTTCTTAACTATTCTCAAATTTTGGTAAAAAATTACGGGTTATGTAGAGATGGCCTGGTAATATTTTGATAAAAATTCAATAAGGCAGAACAAAATGGCAACCTAGCGAAATTAAAAAAAATTATTACTGAAAAATTATCCAATTTACCTCAAATTTTGCACAAAAGTCAAGTCTTACAGGAATCAACATGTAATATTTTTGTATGAATCCAAAACAACAAAACAAAATGGGGGCCTAATAAATTATTTAAAAAAGCAGTCTGAAAAGCTATTTATTAGATTAATTTTAAAATTTGGGCATCCATTAATTATGATATAGAGATAAACTGGTACAATTGTGATAATAATTTAAGACAGGGAAACAAAATTGGGGCTCAATAAAATGTCTAAAAAATCAGTGTAAAAAATCTTCTTATTTAATTGACTTTATATCTTGCAACATGTTTTTAGGCATCTAGAGACCCCGAAACGTAAAGATCTAAAAAAATCTCGGAGAGTGATTGTTTTCACGGTTACAATACTTCCCTTTTACGAAGGAAGTAAAAACAAAATATTTCTGGGCTCTTTGCATACAATAAAATTTAATGATCAAACTGTCAAAACTAGTGAACCACACTTTCGAAGCAAACACTTTGAATAACCAAATTAAAGTAAGAAACTACAAACAACTTCAAACTATAGAAACAAAATGTAAAATCATTCCTCTAGGAATATATCTCACCTCCAGCCAGCCAGATATATAATCATTCAGTGTTGTCTTTGTATTACCACTATGCAATATTTAAAAGCAACACCAGTTTCGACGACGGAAGACCAAAGAATTAGGTAATATTGAACATGACAAGAAGCGACAAAAATTAAATGCGGCGGCCAATCCACAATAAATCCGTCCGTGTTGCTTCTGTTAACGGGTAATAGTTTCTATATCGATGAGAGTATTGCCAAGCAGCAGCGCAGCTGGCTCGTCGGTCGAATGTCGTATCGATATCGGTATTAATACAATATCCGCATTTAGAGTAGGCAGATTACCGAAAGTAATTAATGTAGCGATTTCATTTTGGAATCAGTATTCGTTACTACCAATATCAGTCAGTAACGAGTACTCAAGTACCGAATAGTTACTTTTTCAATACCTGTACTTCGAAGTGAATGTAAATGTTAATGAGGTAAAGAAAAAAGCACAGGTTTAAACAGTGTTGCCAGCTCTGGTGAAATTTCACCAGATCTGGTGATTTTATGCAAAACCTGGTGATTGGTGAAGATTTTTCTGAAAAAAGAACGTTTTTGGTGATTTTTTTTAAAAGCCGATCTCTGATAATTTTTCTTTAGCAAAAACCGAAAATTGTAGTTTTTATTGAATGCACGTACATTGAATTAGTGCAGTTAATGCTCCCTTACTGAATGCTAGCATTGGGACCTTGGCCGCTGTGTTTCTAAATATGGACATTGATATTAATATAGAGAATTTAGATTATTAAGATATTAGATATATTTGACATTTCTCTAGAAATGATGGGATTTTGAAGACAAGTCTGTTGTACAAAAAGAAACGATGAAAATCTAGTTTTTTCGTACCACTACATAGATATACATACGTAACGATTTTAACGGCAGTAATCAAAGTAACGGATATAAAAGTACCGGAAATCTGCATCTCTATACGGAATAAATACAAAATCAAATCAGCTGTTCAGGAATATCATTCCCAATGTAAAGGCATTTTTACGAAATGACTTTACCATTTACCGATTCACCGTTGAATTGATTTGATTCAGGCCATCCCTAGCAAGAAGAATGTTTAGTATTTTAAGTTCTTTTACTCTCTTTGCAATGTTGTTAATCGGTGGACAAAAGTCCGATTTTAGGACTTTCTTACATTTCGGACATTTTTCGGAACCTGACTTATTTCGGATTTTTGCAAAGTAAAATATGCTATAGTGTAATAATAAGAATAGACACCGACTGAGACTGCTTACTACATTGTACCGCTACCAGGATCCGTAGTTTTCTGCTGCTGCTTCTATAGTATAGTATAAGTTTCTTTGCCGTTACCAAGCCATAAGCAGGTTTATTCGAGTACCGATTTTCGAGTATATTCGAGGTTCGACGTCAAATGACATGTGAACGGTTGGTGATACTGGTGGATAATATCGGATAAAATCGAACATTTTACAGATAATCCGTGGACATTTTCCACATTTAGAACAGACACGTCCAACAAGGCTGTCTCTTTGGTTTTGGTTTTATTTTATGTCTACCCTAGTCTTGGCTATGCCTTCAGAATTAACCCAAAAATATTCGTTTAAAGGTTTTTTCATTATAGCAATAAAACAAAAAAACCTATATTCTTTAAAATGTTGAAAGTTCTAAAATATTAATAATTTTGTTAACTAAAATAAAAATTATGACCCAAAAATTTGACATTTATTGAATTTCTGCTTGGCATCCGCAAGCTTCTTGCTTTAATCAGGAGTCAACATTTAGTGTATTGATATGTATTCCTTTTGTATTCTGAAGGTGCTCTCCAGAGCTACCCAAATTGGTTTTATTTTAACTGGGACACGATTTTGCCGCTTGCCGTCACAGTTGTCAATCTGTTCATTTGCACCACTTGCCACATTCTGACATAGTGTTCAAGGGGTGAGTGGAAATAGAAATGAAAGGTTTTATTCGGCAACTCAATTTTCAAATAGAACATGTTCAAGCTGTTCAGAGTTACCTGGGTACTTAAGACGAATACACTAACTCAAGTGCATTTCGACTTTTCTAATATAAATGACACCACACTGTCCGTGAAACTCTTGTCATTTGCCAAGCAAGCCAATTTCATAACAAATTCGAGTTGAAATTGAATGTAACTGTAGCTTAACTATTTAATATTTTGGTTCGTATCAGTTAGATGGTTCCAATAGCAGGAATCAGTTCTGACATTTCAGTTGCAGTTATTATAGCTAACCACCACCATGATACAATAAACAGAAGGTATGATATCTAGATGGTCTCAATTGCGTCCGGTTCGCGCAGTGACGTCATTGCGTGCGTAGATTTTTAATTTGCTTATGGAGATGCATGTCGTTTCTAGCGTTTACACATTATATTACCATTTTTTTCAATTAAAAATGTTTTTCTAAAAAAACATTGACATATAACTCACTCTATAAAAAACTCATGACGTAGTAGTTATATATTTATTAATTAAAAATACAAAAAACACGCTAAAGAAAGAGTTAAGGTTGTATAAAATCCGACAGTATTTAATCTTATACTGTTATTTTGTTATACATGTTTATATTTAGTTCAATTTAGAACTAAGTAATATCTGTGTTTTTTGATAAGTACAGGGACGTAACTAAGTCCCATTTGAGGGAAAGAGGTCTAATTAAAAAAATATATATATATATATATATATATATATATATATATATATATATATATATATAATATATATTTATATATATATATATATATATATATATATATATATATATATATAATATATTTATATATATATATATATATATATATATATATATATATATATATAATGTGTTTTCATTCCGGGTTTACATCCGTTCACTACTGTCGTTCTGAAAAGAACAGTTTTGCTGACGTTTCGCCAAAATCACATTTGGCATTTTCGAAGCTTTCTTTCTCGCGTCCGAATAGAGACTATATATATATATATATATATATATATATATATATATATATATATATATATATATATATATACTCATAGTCATCTTTAACAAAATGGCTTGAGCATATCCGCGCCAAATTTGTATTAAATTTAGCTTTGCGTTAATACAAGCGTGTCCTTTCAGGTAAACATTTTTTGTCTTTAAGGAAAGTAAAAAGCGTTATCAAAATTTTTTGCCTGATTATCCCCGTCACACCCGAACACAGCACACCTCATATTTATTGTTGTTTAATTAACTAAATACAAAAAAGGACACAGAAATCCGGAAACATTTTTAAACATCAACTGAAAATGCACTGAAATCATATTGCCGAAGGTCAATGACAGCTGGCGTTAATCACGCGATGACGTAGCAGATCGATGCGCGATATCATACCTTCAGTTTATTATATCATAAGCCACCACTATGCCAGACAATCAGGGATGTTCCAAAGACTTCTAATTGCATTTTTTACCGAATGTTGTGTGGATTTGCAGAATGTGCCCATGACGCGCCAAATGTGCACAATCAGGTTGTCCTTGTTTCTATACCTAAACAGGGTTCTTGTCTCGCAAATTATACATATGCAAAGAACTAAAATACAAAACACAAAATGATAAGATATTTTTTAATAAATGTGTATCAATAGTTTCATGTCGCAAAACTTTTTATGAAGTGCTATTAGCAAGAACGTAATAGAAATTTATATCCATTTTTAATTTAGCTACAGTTTTTGTAGTTTTAATTTAACTGTTCATTTTATTATTTAATTTTAGCATGTATGTTTAACAAAAATTACTTAATTTTTTAGTAGCGATTTATAATAAAAAATGGTTTTGTTGTGTTAACTTACGTTTTGATTTTACATATTTGCAAAATCCAAAAATAAATTATAACGTTGCATCGGTTTTCATGGCTACTTGGCGATATGGTTTAACCAAAGTTTTAACCTAATTTAGGAAGTGTACATGTACCAAAGTGCACAATTTCCGCGTTGTCAAATGTCAAATGCACAACTAGAAATATCTTAGGAAGAACCCTGCAAACAATCTAAATAAACATTATCAGCTGACAGTCCAGCTGTTGCTGTTGATGTTTTGCTTTAAAACAGGATCTTTATAAAATATAAAAATGGCACAAGAAAGAGAGTATATTGTGAAAAAAGTTATTCATGCAGGTACCGCTCCTATTTCATTTAGAGATGGCACTAAGGTACATGTATATAATTTATTTTATTTGCACAAAACTAGAAATACAAATGTAATAGCATATTAAGTTTACTTATATTAACTATTAACATCATATTTATTTAGCGATAATCAATTATGTTGGGATAATCCTAAAATAATTCGTGTAGCATCTAAGTTAAAATTATTTAATAACACACCAGAAAACCTTAAATGTTAATATTATGTACTATTCAATTATCAAGAAATAAAGGGTTCTGCAGTGACATGAATGGGAATAGTACATCAATATATCGAAATATAGACCTAGTTTGTTTATTTTTAGATGTGAGTTGTCATAGCTGAATGACTAGAGCATTAGACTTGCAATATTGGGTTCTATTCTACCTATCTATTGGAAATATATGGTATAAGGAATATACCATTTTTATGGTTTAAATCATAATTGTCTCGGTGTGTACAAAGTGTTGCATTGGCAAATAGGGAGTCTGAGCTCATTAAAGTTTAAGCAGGTGTTCCACAGGGGTCTGTTTTGGCCCCCTTACTCTTTCTAGTATATATTAACGAACTTGCTATGTTGTCCATGTCTGGAAAATTCACAATGTTCATTTTATGGAGCAGTAGGGATCCACAGGTTTTGGAAACATCTGTGAGCGAAGACCTGATTGACCTGAGGCCTCTGAAGTAATGACTTGTGTTCAAGCAAACAAATTTTTTGGTGTATATATTGACAAAAAGTTAAAATTTGACTAACCTATTTAACAAATTAGTGAGAGGGTGTTTTGCATTGAGAGTTGTAGTCGATGTCTCCACATCACAAAGTGTATGGTTGCCCTTATTGATATACACCTAAGTAATAATGTATGCTTTTGGGGATCCTGCTCAAAACCACTTTTTAATTCTGTTTTTATTCTTCAAAAGCATGCAGGGTGAAAAATTATGGTTCGTGTAGACCATTTTTTTGTTTCACAGAAAATTTTGATATTTCCCAGTGTTTTTATTCTCAAAACCGTATGCATAGTACATCAAAAATTTGTAAGCAATATTCGCAGAACTCCTCTAAGTTCAACATGCCAATTACAAACAATTCCACTTCCAATTCCAAAGTCTTCGTTGATTAAAAATTCAATTATTTATAATGGAAAAAACTTTTTATTTTACCTTCCAATTAGTTTAAAATTTACTTTTTGAATTAGTGTTCATTATTTTAACAATGTAGGATGCCGGTTTGTATATTGTCTATTAGATATTTTATTTTTCATTTTACTTACAATACTCAACTGTTCAATTTAAATTTTGCAAATATACTAACTTTACTTTGAATATTTTCAAGTGCCTTTGTAGGTTAGGTTAAGTTAAAAGTGAGTCCATCATATCCAGTTCCCATTGTGATGCTTCGGTCTACTATGCCTCACGCAGTTATATTTAAGCATTCCCAAGCAACTGAATGTAATTTTGAGGTATGTTCCAGGACCATTTTCAAAAAATGGGAAAGTAGGGGAAAATTGATATAAATATATTTTTTTTTAGTTTTTAAAAGTGAGAGTGGGATAAAAGTTACTTTCAAATTATAAAATGTTTTTTCTTTAGAAAAAGAATGACAGTGTCTACTAATCTTAAAGAAATACTTAATGTCTACTAATCTTAAAAACAAAAAATATTTATCTATTTTTTTAAAGTCTCTTAATTTTTCCATAATATTTTTACATATTTCTACATTGTGAATATGTGAATATTCTTTTGTTTGACAGTCTACTTATGTTTAATAGTTTTGAAGCCTACTTTCTTAAGTATAGATTATAAAAAAATAATAAAATATATTTTATTTGCCATTTGTAATAATTCACAAAAGTTATTAGGCTAGTCAAAGCCATAAACAAAATATTAATGAAACAAAAATTACACTCTGTCAAGTTCAATATATTTTTTTCTATTTCAAAAATATAACAACAATGTACAATTACAATAATTTAGAATCAGTGGTACAAATCATAAACTACAGGACATCTGATATTTTGTTCTTAAACAGAGAGTATCACTGGTATCAGAAGAAAATGTATATCGGGTAACAATGAAATCATTATATAGAACCAACGAACTCTACAACTAACTGGTTTTCAGATGGTGAACTTTGGCCGGAGTGTATATTCCGTGTCGTGCTTGCATAACGAAGGGTTTTTATACTTAGTTTGACAATTTTGTGTGTGTCTTATATTTTCATGATTAAGTGCTTTTGGATTTTACTATTTTTATTACCTTATTTGTGTATAGTTTAGGATTTTTAGTGGAATTACGGTTTTTATATAGGACTATTACAATATTTAAATTGAATATGTCTGGGGATTTTATTTAAAAATCGTAAAGGCGTTACCACTAATGGAAAAAAACATTACCAGTATGTTACATTTTTTCTGGATAGAAAAATTACAATACAATCTTTTTTTGTTTCATTGGATTTACTAAAAACAAAAGGTTATACCCGAGGTTGTACCTTTTACTGACAAGAAATCTATTTTTTTATTTATTTATTTAATTTATCAGTGTGCATAAGACCAATTTATAAGTAGTTTACAGTTTTTGAAGTTTAATTAACAACTAAAAACTAATTGTAAATCTAGAATAATGTATACTAATTGGAATAAGAACACAACACAAAAAAAAACAAATTTTGAGTATAACAGAGACCAGATGAGATCATCATTTATAAATGCAATTCAGCAGCTTTAAGAAAACATTCCGTGTATTAAAAAAGTCTAGGTCATTATTGAATGTATTAGCAAGCCTAGATGCTTTTGAGATAAAATAATTCTGCCCATAGTTTGTTCTTTGTGTGGGAACCCTGAAGGTAGCTATTAAACGTGTTAGTCTAGGTCGAACATAAAGACCAATTTTCCTCAGTGAAACAGTTGAAACCAACTTACTGTTAAGAATATTATACAAAGTTAAGAGATCTTTCATTTGATGGGGTTGATTTATACGTAACATATTTAAGCAGAGGCGGCTCGAGAGCTGCAGACCCCCCAAAAATAAATAGAAAGTAAGAAAAAGTAATCAAGTGTTTATGTTCAATGTTCAAAGAAATCAAGAATTTTTTTCGGCATGCAAAAACTCTCCCGTTGCATGCGGCACGGCATCAAAAGGCTGGCCGCCTCGAGACGGTGACATAGTTGCTCAGCGTAGCAAACCAAGTTTCTCCGCGTATCATAGTAAAAACTCAACAGGGCGATACAAAGCGGGCAGTGGCGCCTATTTATTTAGGCTTCTAATCTGCTTTCTTTCCTTTCACGTCGTTACTCATCTCGCTATTATGTTTTTATGGTACTGTTTTAACGGAAATATGGGCTGCTTTTTGTGCAGGCCTTTAGTATTATCTTGATATTTCTTGCGTTTTTTACGAGTGGTTTGCGTTGCGGTATCGGTGTAGTGTTTTCTGTGTGTGAAAGTTTTCGCGTGCTGTTACTTTTTTATTTATAATATTCATATTAGAAATGGATATTATCGATAATTTATTAAATGTTAAAAAATGTATGAACTATACTTACGAAGAAAAAATTAAATTAAAGGAAGATGGGCTTTCATTGCCAGATATTTCCATCGAAAAAGAAGTTTCAAGTAAACAAGTACAAAAGACAACTTAGTCGAGTAGAAAAAATGCCCTCTTTTGTTTTCCATGTCTCCTTTTTGGCGGAGAGGCACTCAAAAGTATTGTCAGATTTGGATTGAATCTGGAGTAAAGGTGGAAGAAAATTATCTGGAAGTACAAGTGACTCATTACTACATTTCACTCTTGATTTCTGGATCACAAGCCAGTTCTAAAAGATCTAAAAGTGAACCTTGCAAGTTAAAAAAAAAAACAAAATAAACTTTAATATTATCAGAGAAACATGTCTCATTGACAAAGTAACCTTAAAAATTGAAGGGTTCGATAATATCTTATGGAATAACTTACACTATGTTAAAAAAAGTAAACTATATATATCGAAAGGCTCAAACAAGATAAAATAAAACATAGATAATAACAAAACAACAGACAACAATCAGTAAATAAAATAAAAACCATACATCTATATTATAACTAATGTGAGTCAGTAATATAAAGAATTAAAAAAAAAAAACAATTTAAAAAAGAAAACAAATGTCAAGTTACAAATATTTAAAACATTATACCTACTATCATAAAGGGTTATCATAAAATTCCTGTAGGTTGTATGGTTTTAACTTAAGAATGTTTTTGAGAGTCTGTCTAAAGGACTTTGCAACAGTAATTGATTTCAGGTACATAGATAAGTGATTGTAAATCTTAACACTTTCATAAATCAATGAGTTTTTAGTTAAGGCAAATCTGGGTATTAAGAGAGAAACGCTGCTACTGTTGCAGGTAGTATAAGCACTAGGTCTAGAACAATTCCTAAATTTTTTGTGTATCGAGCAACAAGTCTCCCAGAAAAAAAAAAGATAAAAAAAGAAATAACAGTCAAAATTTATTCTCATAGGAAAAGAGGTTTACAGTGTTCCCTAAACTTTGCTTTACATATGTAGCGCATTGACCTTTTTTGGAGAATGAGGAAGCAATTGGTGGTTACAAAATCCCCAAAAAGCAATATCATATCTTATGTGACATTCGATTAAAGAATAATATGCCATTTTAGCAGCAGATGAACCTAATTCATTAGAAATTATTCTCACAGCAAAGCACCCAGAAGCAACTTTTTTACTAAGTATAGTTACATGAGTAGAGAATTTCAATTCATTGTCAATATGAATACCCAAAAGTTTTGTAAGAGATTGGTTTTTTTATTTGAATACTATTTAGAAAGAATGGATGATTTATCACAGTTAAAACTTAAGTAATTAGAGGCATACCATTCTTTTACCCTCTTCAAATCCTCGCAAATGGTATTCATTAGAGCGTTATGATCAGCTCCCCTCCAGTTCAGAATCTTGTTGGACTGGAACAAATTGTGTTATGAGCAAATTTTTGCAAGTTCATTCGCACTTGCAACTTCATCAGGGGGACCTCCATTTGTGGCTGTGGCTCTTGAGATTAAATCACATTTGTCCTATTTAACATGTGGCAAATTAAAGAAAGATACATTTGAATCAGGTATTTGAGTTGTCAGTTTGTGGGGGGATGTAGACTGTGCCCAGAATCAGATTGGAATATATTGAAACAAAAACCTGCTCTACACCTTCTGGAACACTTAAATGTTTGCGGATTATTGTTTGTGAACTGCAGTGTTCCATAACTCCTCTTATGTGCAGATTTATCTTTTCTGTAGATGTTGAAATCAGATAGATTCAATTTTGAGTCTAAGAAGGAGTCATTCAACCAAGTCTCTGTTTAGACTAGTACATTGTAAGGTAATGCATGAGCATTTAAAAGGAGGTGATGTAATTTGGTACGGAGACCTATAGCATTCATCGCGCCTGTCCATGTTTGTCCCATCTTAGATAAGGGTCCAATGTAACACCCAGATATCGAACGCATTCGGGATTCATTTCTCAATCTATAAGGTCACGTGTAGAAGAAATCATTATTTCTGTTTTAGTTGCTTTCAGTGAAAGACCATTACCCACAAACCATCGCTCAGCCTCAGATCATGCTCCACGAACTTCTTCTTTTAACAGATCTAAATTCCAATTTGATACAAACAGAACGGTGTCATCTGAGTAATTAATACTTTTTATGTTGCCAAGGTAGAACTCCAGGTCACTCAAAAAATCACAAAAAACACTGGCCCCAGAATAGAACTCTGAGGCACACCAACGTCCACTTGATCAGATCTTTCACCATTTAGATAAACTGACTGACGTCTGCAAGACAGGTAAGACATAATCAGCTCCACACAAGGCTGACCAAAACCTATTTGATTCATCTTATTAAAAAGGAGCTCGTGGGGGACGCAATCGAAGGCCTTACTCAAGTCGAGAAAAACGGCCGCCGAGTACAAGCTCTCCTCAAAACACTCCAATGTGTATTCTACATATTTCAGAATAGCATCCGTTGTACCTATTTTTTTTTGAAATCCAAATCACTTTTTCACTTTTTACTTATTTCAGTTTCACTCTGTGAGATGTGCATTAAGAATTTTTGGCTCCTAATAGTTGCTTGAGCATCTTCATTTTAGTAGAATACGATTTTTAGAGGGCGGAGTGCATTTTTGTTTGGTTTTCCTACCCTTACAGTGGTCTTGGATTACTTAGAAAAAATTTGTCTGCCAGTTGAGAAATTGTTGTGGCAATGCGAGAAATGCCAAGCCCATAGAGTTTTACTGAGGATTTAAAAAAATATTTGCATATATTGCATTTAATTCCGAAATTATAATCAAAATCGATCGAAATTTTATCACAGTTGTATTAAAAAAATTAAAAAGAAAATATAATAGTTTGGTTTTATTGTGGTATAAAATAAAACAAACCTAAATGTCCTCTTATACTATATTTTTTTTCTGAAAATACCCTACCTGCTGCATTTCGACAACGGCCGGATGAAAAACTAAAAGTAAATAGAATTTTTAAACATTTTGTTTTTATATGGTTACATTTTTAAATAAGTTAATTTCTGTTTATCTCTTTAAGTACTGCCTGTATTAAGATGAATAAGTACAAATAGGTATTCACTAAACACTTTGTTCTTTTTAATTGTACATTCAAATCTTGGGATTTATAAAAAGTAAATATGTATTAACATTAATTTAAGAATGAAGGATAACTTAAAGTTTGAGACGAAAACAATAGCATGATTCATATAGAAACTAAGCATTTTAACTTAAATGCCCTACATATATTATTGTTAACATAAATTTAACAATATACTTTTAATTAAAATATTTTTTCGAATTTACTTGAAACTATCATAAAATCGAAGTTAAGAATGAACTGAGTTTGATTAATAAAAATATCAGTGATAAGATTCGGATTCGTAATTCGAAAATATGTGAAAAAATATACAGGATGCTATTAAAAATTCATGACCTAATCTCACTTAAAATTAATTTTTCATGGGAATCGTACATCTCTATCGACCATATACCCCACTAAAACAGGGTTCTGTATAATGATTTCATTGTCACCTGGTATAACTACTCAAACCTTGCTTATGATTAAAATAACAATAGTAATAATAATTAAAATTATAAATTGAGGATGAATCGTGAGTGTATGAATGTATATGGGCTGTCAGAAATATTTCCTGCTATCCAAACAGTCATCAAGGCCTTTCAAAAATTGTAAATAGTTTGGCAACTGTTTTATATGCAGAGGTATTAAATTATAGGTGATAGCTCTTGACAATGGCCCAATTGCATGTTCTACAATGATAGGATTGCAGGTGATAGTCAGGGCATAGTAGATTTATTTTCGGAATATTTTTCTACTGTATTTTCTGTAAAAAGAATAGTAACTTTAGAATCTCCAATATTAAATTAGCCAATGTCTTTAACTTTAAAAGTTTCGTCTGGTCCAGATGAAGTACTTGTTGTATTTGTTGTTTAATCTCAAATTTAGTATATCTAAGCCCCTATGGCTGTTGTTTAACAAATCCCTGGCTGAAGGTAAGCTTCCTGGAGTGTGGAGGAGTGCTTTGTGATACATATTTTTAAATTTGGGGATAGGGAATGTGTAAATAACTATAGAAGTATCTCAAAACAGTTGATAATTCCTAAACTTTTTGTTTGCCTCATCTGTGATCAGTTGACTTGGGAGTGCAGAGGCTTGGTTAGTGAGTTTTAGCACGGTTTCACCAGTGGCCGATCAACTACTTCCAATTTGGTGTCCTACGAGACCACTCTGTTGAATGCTTTGGAACAAGGAGGTCGAGTAGATTTTATCTATACTGACCTCTCAAATGCATTTGACAGAGTGAATCATAACCTACTTATAGCTAAATTGCAAGCTCTGGGATTTTTTGACCTTTCCCTTAGGTGCTTTGGAAGTATGTTGGTGGGTCGAAGGCAGAAAGTCAAAGCAGGTAGTTTTGAGTCTTAGTAGATAGATGTAACCACAGAAGTTCCACAGAGGGGCATTGTGCCCATTTTCTATTTAATTTGTTTGTTTATAACATAATTTGACGACATTTTCTGAATGTTCAGTCAAGAACTGTCTTTCTTTAAATGCGTCTAAATGCGACTCCATTAGTTTTTGTAGGCACAAGAGACATTAGAATTTGAGTATTGGATCGATGATAAAATCCTGAATATGGTTAATGTCATTAAAGATTTGGGTGTAATTGTAGATTCCTAGTTAACCTTTCATGATCATTATGAATACATTGTAGGGAGAGCTCTACAAATGTTGGGTTTCATTATAAGAGCTTGTGCTGATTTCTCTGTTGATACTTTAAAGCTTTTGTATTGCTCACTTATTAGAACCCATGTAGAATATACGTCCATGGTCTGGTTCCCTTTCTAATATGCGTAAAGAACAATTAGAAAGAGTGCAGGGGAAATCTGGTTAGGTTCTGTGCTTTAAAACTTAATATGTGGCACCAAATTGATGAGATTTATTCAAGACTTCATCTTGAACCATTAGTAATAAGGAGACAGTTTAATGATTTGCGCTTTGACTTTCAGAACCAGTTTAACCATTTTTTATTGTGAATGTTAAGGTATTGAAGTAATGTTGTTACTTTTATGTTATTATTTGTATGTTTGTAAAATTGTAAATGGGGTATCCCGTATATTGTTTAAATAACTAAATAAAAAAAAATTTAAGGTCTTGTTAGTTCTAGTTGGTTGAAGATGCAGTTTTTTAATCTGGTATTGTGATTATGAATCTGTTCATATAATAAGTTTGGAATTAGATTTCAGGTTTCCATTTCAAATTTTATATATTTGTTTACTCTGCTCCAATTTAAGGATGCAACTGAAAAGTGTGTCCTTGGATCTCCGATAGTCTAATTCAAATTGTTACTTTATTTTGAAGGATTTGAACCTTTTTGAAATTAATTATGTTACATGTACCCCATATGTTTATTAGATATCTGATATTAGAAACAAAATATGTATTATCTTTTAATTTTCGATTCCAGTTATTCAGGTAGATAAGAACATCTGTTTAGGGCTCCCAACATGGATATAAGTTTTTTACTAAGAGTCAATATGATTTGCCCATGTTAATTTATCGTCTATTGTAAGGCCCAATTACTGTATTAAGTGGAGGTTGTCTAAGTGTAGTGTTACTCTGTTGAAATAAATACCATGTTGTATACTATTTTTTGAATGTTAATTGCAACCTATTATGCAGTAATCATTCATAATATTCTTTCAAGTGATAATTCGCCATGTTCTTTACTGTCATTAGATCAGAGCCAGTCTAAACAATAGCTATATTATCAGCAAAGGTATAATATTGCCCACAGAGTTAGACTTTTTGCATACAGAAGTCTCAAGAGAACTTTGAGGCACATTGCAGTTGCTAATTGTTTTATCACTAATATACAATAAGGAACAATTAATAAATAATAGTCACAAACTCAAAATAAGTTCTTAATTATAGATAGTGCCCTTAGTGATTGAGGAATTAGTCCACTTTTGATACCCATAAACTCTGGTGATTTTGGAGATAGTGGCATTTGACAGAATGGCAAATATAGGTCTTGTTTATTTCTAGTGTTATGTTGGTGAAGATCATATTTTTTTCATATTTGTTAAGATTCTACAATATGTAGACAATAACTTGATAAATATAAATCTAGGGTAATTTAGGGGAGGACAAGATTTTAACAAAAAGTTAAACATTTTGGTAATTTATAGTGTTTTTTATATATAATATTAATTAGCGAATGTGGCAAAAACTAGAATGACATAAAAGCAAATAACAAAACAACGAAGGGTCTTTTTAACGACACCAAATTTGCTAAATTTTATTTATATAAACCAAATTTATCAATAATTAAATTTTAGAAAGTTGAGTTTTCCCACCATTTTATTTGAAGAACTAGAGAAATAAGCATTAGAGCAAAATTGTTCATAATTTTTTGTAGATTATATTGCTGATATAGCTTAACACTAAAAAATAAAGAGGAAACACTGTTATTATAGGTAACCATTAGGAACTTGAAAATAATTTCCAGCAATTTCTCTTTCATTTTTTTTCTTAAAGCTGTGCGATGAATGGTTTCTGAGCTATACCCGGCCTCCTTCCGGCCCACCATGTATAATGAGATGCTTTAATGCAATTAAAATACTTTTCAGATATTTTTCCACTTCCAAACGAGATTATGTGACATAAATAAAACTTTAATTGACGATTCGAAGAAAATGGGTATAGGTGAGCCTTTACATATTGTTCTCGGAAAAAAATTCAAACTTGATGTATGGGAAGCCATTCTACAAAAAATGGCACTTAATGAAGTAGCGCAGTTTAAAGTTGATAAAAGTGTAAGTTTGTTTTAAAAGGTGCTGAAGAAGCATTCAAAAATTTCCATAATCTATAATTAGACCAGGAAAATAATACAAAAATCATATATGGCTTGTTTTAAGGAAAATGACTGGAAGACTTGTTTAAGTGCTTCTATATATTATTATTTTCCAAAAACCCATTAAGAAAATAATTCAGGAAAATATATAATCAATGAATTGCCTAAAGTTATGTAACACGGAACTCAACAATTCGGTAATATTGGTTCTCCGTCCTTTAACGTTTTGATACTAAACCCAAATTTCTTTATTAAGGTCATGGTTTCCCAAAGAATCTAGTTTTTTTACCAGCAACCTTGACAATTTTGGGTGTATATGTATATACCTAATTTTAATATCGTTTTCCCCGATGGCCTTGCGGTCAAGTTGCTTGTACAGACCCTTTAGGTGTTCCCCTTGTGAAATATATAGTAACATCTGCGGACATTTTATTTATTTATTTATTTACAGGCGGACAGCCTGTAACACTCTTACACAATAACAGACATAAGTTTATGCAATTAAGAAAAAAGATAAATACTTAAACTAAGACTAACTTATACAATATAAAAAAAAATAAAGAGTAATATAAAAGGAAAAAAAAAGTTGAACAAGACTAGCAAACATCACGAAAATAATATTTAAAAAAAAAAAAATAACAGGAACAATAAATAACAAGCAACCAGTGCATAAGAACATCAATTAATAAATGATTAATTAATTAGCCAAACTATATGCACTTTACTGCCCTTAAAACTCTGTATTAGAACCAAAAAAATTTATTGTTTGATTCTGATTTGCCAATCTAACTGCCCGGTTAATAAACGAATTACTGCCATAGTTTGTTCTCTGAGTTGGCTCAAAAAATAAGTCACAATTACGTGTTGGTCCAGCTGGGACATGTAAGCCTATTGGATGAAGAAGGACAGGACATGATCCATCAGTTAGGACCGTACGCAGAAGTTTCATGTCTCGCTGTTTTCGACGCGTGTTTAGTGGGATGAGGCCCAACTCTGCCTCAAGCTCTGAGAGACTAATTGTCCTGTTAAATTTAAAGATAGATACCTAAGGAACTTGCTCTGAACACGATCGATTTTAATTATATAAATTTGGTATATAAGTTGACCACATCTACTACCGAATTGAAGATTATTATAAAAAACAGTGTCAGGAAATCCGTTCGACTGGCAGCTTGAGTTAGCAAAATTCCAAATCTGCTTCAAGTTGTGACTTAAGGAATTCTCCGTAAACGTTACGTGTTCGATGCAGCATTCTCTGGTAAGTCTTTTACATTGTGCTCTTAAACCAGAAAAAACCTCATAATCGGCGTGAGACGGGGATTCCTTAAACGTACAATGGGCCTTTTTCTTATTTACAATGAGCCTTTTTCTTATTTACAATGACCGATTTCAGTTCAGGTGAAAACCATCTGGGAAATTTAAGAGAAGAACTTTTAAAGGTACAAACAGCTCAATCGATAAATGAAGAACTTTGTAGAGTATACTTGTCATAGTCTCCAGACCCTCCATTTTAATTGTTGAGCATGATATTTTTTACTCTTACGAGACGACCTTCAAATTCACTGATGAACGAACAGTTTTATGTTGCTGATCGTAGTTGACGATAGTAGTGGTAGAATTTAGATTCTGACAGATCATCTTTGTAATAACATAAGACATCTGAGTTTCAAGTGACTTGATTTGTTTCTGTATCACAGGCAACAAACGAAATGCTTTAGAGTATGTTTTACAGATTAGTGTCTGTTTGGATTTTAATTCCATTACTCTGGCCTTAGAAGCTGTTAGATTCACGCAGATGTCATGGTAAATCTGCCTACAGCCCTACAGCCATCACACTTATATGAGTCAGTTGATGTATCAACACCCTCATTGTACAAAAATCACACATTTTAGGTAATAATGAAAAGGAAAAACTCAACCAGTCTCTAAATTTTAAAGTACGACGTCAGAAATTTTCTCAATATTACTAAAATGCTATGGTGGCAACAGCGGGTACAAAATTAACCTTCAAACTAATTTTGTTTACAATTTAAATTTGTTGTTTATATGCCGTTTTTTAGCTGTCTGCTATAGACTGCCGATATTACATACTAAACAATACTACAACACACACTGCTCTCCTTTTTAGCATAATTTAATCGATGCCTGCCAAAATAACCAAATAGTCATAGCTTGTTCATAAATGAAGTCAGCTTCAATATTATACACTAGCCCTCTCTCTCATACCAAATATTAATCGATAGCACTATCTTTTTCGTTAGGTCAAGAAAGTAGGCGATCCTAACAAATTTCATTTTTCTACTAAGTTTTAATAAAATAAAATTAGTTAAAGAAATATTAACAATTATAAATTAGTAAAAATATTTGTGGAGTAAATTTTAACCCTATTGATTAGACACGCAACTAGATTCGGTGATGACCAAATGAAAAAAAAACAAATTAGACTATAGATAGGTAGTTAGGTATGCCTACATAATCCTAATAAATAAAACAGATAAATATTTAGACACAAATTAAATTTACGAAGTTTAATTGAAATTAAATCTTTATCCGACATGTTTCGAATAAAGATAACTACATCTCCAGGTAGGTATATTTTAAAAAAAGTAAACGTGATATTAATTATATTTGTTGTTACAATCAATGTATTCAATATTTCTGACGATTATGAGATTTCTCTTAGAAACAGGTTGAATAGATATTTAATTCCAATTAAACTTTATGGAGGAAGACTTCATGTTTTATTTATGTCTATAATATTTGAACTCCACTTTGAGACTGGAATATTTTGCCAAATAGATCTTTATTTTAAAAAAAAATATGAATTTTACATATCAAAACAATTAAAATTAAGTAAGTTTTATAACTTTTTCGTCTGTATCTTCGCTCGGTACTTCCTGTTCAATCTTCACTTGGTCCTGTTGAAGTTTGGGGTAAAGCTGAATTGTTGTCAGTTACTTTGCTTAACATAAGTGAAGGTACAGTTAAAATAAAAAAATACTAAACCGCTTAAACCTTAAAATTTAACAAAATAAAGTACAAAACAACTATTTTGGGAGGTATTTTGGTTGGATGATGATTAATAAGATGCAATTATAAAATGTAATGTAATGTAAAACTGGTGTTACACATTTTTTTTTATATAAAGGGGCAATGTTCTTTAAAAACATACATGAGAACAACACAAACTTGCTTGGAATGTAATTGTGTATACATAGGTCAAACAGGTAGATACTTAAAAACTTGAGTAGCTGAGCATTAAAGGAGGGTGCTTCCTGTGAAACTGGTGAATGATAAGAAAAAAACGGTCTTGTCAGAACATTTCGAAAACTTACATCTCTTCAATTTTGATAAAACCATTATTTTAGCTAAACAAAACAACTTTCAAAAACGCCTGCTAAATGAAATGATCGAAATAAAAAAGCACCCAACCAATATTAATACAAAACAATATATAGAAGGCTTGTGTGGTGGAATCTAGTATATTTTAAAATTTGTAGAACATCCTGTGCAGTAAATCAGTAAATATAGTAATTTCCATCTTATTTTTATTACTGACTGCAAATAATCACACCAGAAAGTATATAAAAAAAGTATTTTTATATCACACACTGAAAATACTCAAAGTCTACCTATTAACCAAACTGTTTCAACAGTAATTTTATTGTTCTATATTAAATAGTACCAACAACCAACAACTTTCCAAAATACTTACCATCAAAATAATGTTCCGCAAATTGTATATAGTTAAGTTTTACACTGTGAAAGGCATTTGTATGTAAATATGCTAATGCCTCGAGTAATGCCTACTAGTAAAATTTTTATTTTAATCTTAATTTATTTTATCCCTATTTAAGTCATTGCAGTTTAACCGTGTTGTCCTACATACATTGTGTCTTTTGTTTTTTTTTATATGCTTACTGTGTTTTAATTTTAAGTACTTTAACTGCAGTAAGATGCTAGATCTAGAAACAAAACAAAGTATTATATCATTACATTTGCATCAACTAAAAATCTAGCAAGTATATCAATGTTAATAATAGGTTATAAAATAGTCCTATCCTACCTATAATCTATCATAAAAAAAACAAAGATACCTTACCCAGTCGTTTGTAAACCAAAATTCAATGAATTTATACTTTATTATTTAATAAGTAATTATAAAAATTGCTCTAAATCAAAAAAACCCTTCGAAATCTCACGTAAACGCATGGGGTGCATACGAACTAGGGTCGCCCGACTACGTCACTTACCTTTACCGCACCGCACGTTCCCCTTGCCCGGAAGCCCGCGCGTAGTATAACTTATTAGAGTTTAAAGGCCTTGGTGTAGTGGGAGTAGTGATCTCAGCGGGGCCTGCGCAGCAGAAAAGTTCATTTTAGCGAAAATGAATTTGTCTATGAAGTTTCTCCTAGAGATCGGTATAAAATTCAACCCGATCTGTGAATTTAAGAAACTTTTGAAATGCAGCGTGCGCGAAATTTTTACCCCTTGGGTACCAAAACGATTGGGCAGATCAAAAACTCTCTCTTTTTGCTACTTGACATACGTTTACGTTTTTTTGTCCGAGGATCAAAAACTGCGTAAATCGAGTTTAAAAAAAAGTGTTCAATTTTTTAATTTTCCATGAAAGCTCTATAAGCACTTTGACAGGACAGGGCGGACTTTTTAACTTTACATGTGTTTAGAAAGTTGCAAATTCTTTGTTGGTACTCATAATTGTCATTGTATATGTTGCTACTTCATTGCTTCCTTTTTACTTTATTATTTAACATGCTATTTTTTAGTTTTATTTTACTCTTATCATTGTATTTTTTTACCTTTTGCGAATTCATACCATAGAAAATATGTTTTATCAATTACGTCGGTCCGTCTATCGGTTTGGCTATCTGTCCGTCAATTCGCGGCATAATTTAAAAACTACACATCAGATTGACTTCAAATTGTAGTCAAAAATTAAGGCTCATATGGGGATGACCTGGTAATATTTTGATAAAAATCCAATATGCCGGAACAAGATGGCGGCCTAGAGAAACGTTAAAACAATTCTTACTCAAAAAACTAATTATCCAATTTACCTCAGATTTGGCAAAAAACTCAAGTGTTACATACAAATGAACTGGTAACATTTTGGTTTGAATATAAGATAGCAAAGCAAAATGACGGCCTAATAAAATATTTAAAAAAATCAGCTTGAAAAAACTACTTATTAGATTAATTTCAAATTTTGTGCAAGCACTTAGTGTGATATGGAGATAAAGTGGTAAAGTTGTGTTACGGATTTAAGATAGCGGTACAAAATTGCGGCCAAATCAAATGTTTAAAAAATCAACGTAAACAAATCTTCTTATTCAATTGACTTTAAATTTTGGAGAAAAATTAAATATGATGTAAGGATAAACTGGTACGAATTCAACATGACGCACGTAACAAAATCGTGGTCAATGTAAAAACTACTTATTGAATTTATTTTAAATTGAGCCCGAAAATAAAGTGTGGCATAGGAAGAAACTGGTAAAATATTGGTAAGAATCCAATATGTTGGAATAAAATGGCGTCCAATAAAAATGTATGAAAAGCCATTATATATATATATATATATATATTTTGTTTTTGTAGGTTTTCTTGGACCGTAACTTTTATATATATTTTTTTGGTTTTTTATTTTCTTGGGATTTTCTTAGGGTCCTTGTACAATTGAGATGTGTTTATGTTCTTATTCACATATTTATTAACGTTTCGGTCTATTTTGACCTTCTTCAGAATACATTGAAGTTAGAAACTAAAAAAAATTTAACTGTTAAGTCATGTTCTCTATCGTTCAATTTTTTACTTTCACTTACCTAGGAACAATAAATCTAGCAAAATGCATTGCTTGAGTCATAAACTATAAGTTCCTGGATAATTTCTCATAAAACATAAATTAGTTTTAGTCATTACACGTAAGTACATTTAACACGACGTTTAGTATGACAATCCACAATAGTAAAATAAAAACAGTAAACATATATGGAACAGAGAAATTTTCAGACTGAATGTTAATAATTAAATAAATTAAATAATAATCTCACATCGACATTCAGTCTGAAAATTTCTCTGTCCCATATATGTTTACTGTTTTTATTTTACTATTGTGGATTGTCATACTAAACGTCGTGTTAAATGTACTTACGTGTAATGACTAAAACTAATTTGTGTTTTATGAGAAATTATCCAGGAAATTGTAGTTTATGACTGAAGCAATGCATTTTGCTAGATTGATTGTTCCTAGGTAAGTGAAAGTAAAAAATTGTAGGATAGAGAACATGACTTAACAGTTAAAAATTTTTTTGTTTCTAACTTCAATGTATTCTGAAGAAGGTCAAAATAGACCGAAACGTTAATAAATATGTGAATAAGAACATAAACACATCTTACTTTTACAAGGACCCTAAGAAAATCCCAAGAAAATAAAAAACCAAAAAAAAAAAATTAAGTAAATTGGGTAACACTTCACTATTCCTAATAAAAGGAAATGTTAATAACGAGGGAAGTTCCGGGTAAAGGCAATTTACCGATTTTTTACATTATACTAGACAAATAAAACGAAGTTATTAACCGTTGAAATTATAAACAAATTACCACATCTTTTGACTTTTTGTTTTGCACATTTCTATACTGTAAACAATTGCAGGTTGCAGAATCAGTCACAGCGAACAAAATAGAGCTCTCTATCTGCTCTCATTTTTAGCATAATTATTGTTTAAGCTATGCCTGCCAAGATAAACAAATAATCATTCATAAATGTGGTCAGCTTACACATCATTTAGCATCATGTAGGCAAAGTTAATATTGCAAGAAAAGCTAATTTTTAAGGGTTTTTCGCGATTTTCTCAGAAAATAATTGTTCTACTGGACACATCTCAAAATATATGGTTTCGATATATGTAAAACTTTTAAAAAAGTAATTGTTTTATAGGAGGATATTTATTGGAAGGAAAAAAATATGTTTTCGGCACTTCAGGCAAATGTTATATATTTTCCCCAATTATTTTTTGATGTTTTTTTTTGAAAAATAACAATATGAAGATGCACTTAAACAATTTGCAAACACTGTTTCCTTTTATAGGCCTATAAAAACAATGCCTGTTATATATACTATTTCCCTGGCCTAAATATTTATAAAATACAGTATTAGGTAGAATAAGTAATTTAAAAGAGGCGATATATTTTCAGTTAGTCATGCAGTATCCTTTTGTCTCGAAAACATTACGTGACATGCATAAGCCTAAAGATGAAAGAAAAAATAGTCACACCTGTGCCATGACTTTGCAAAGTGAAGGAGTTGGTTACAATGATTTAAATGAATGTCTAAAAAATCCTCAGGATCTTGAGTTTACAATGGGTAGTCTGCTTATTTTTTTTAATGTTGGAAATCTTTAAGTTTCTTATATTTGCACAGTGAAAATTTATTATTATGCAACCAGAGTACCTTTGACATTGTGTCCAATATATTTTTTTTAAGTTATATCTTTTTAGAAATTGTCAAAGTGCAACAGCCAGAGGATTATGAAAAAGAAGCATGGCAAATGGATGAAAATGAGCAAATTGAGATGATACCAAAATTGAAGATGCAGGGTAATGAAGAATATAATAAAAAAAATTATGAAAAAGCTTCACAGTTATACGCAAAAGCAATTGGTATGTTAGAGCAGCTCATGTTAAAGTGAGTACATGAACAATTGCCATCGTATATCAGTGAATAGTCACATTTTAGGGAAAAACCTCATGATGCTGAATGGAACAAATTAAATAATCAGAAGCTGCCTATTTTGTTAAACTTTGCGCAGTGCAAACTGAATGAAGAAGATTATTATCCAGTAATAACTCACTGTACAGAAGTTATCAAATATGACAAAGGTATTTTAAGGTGTTTGGCATTCTTTTGTTAAAATTTTCATTTGCTCAATTTTTTTTGGGTTATGCTAAATTTTTAAGTCAGCACTTTATAGTATTACAGTTTTTAGCAGACGGATCAAAGTTTACAGATAACACCCATTCACATATGTTTATGCATGTGCTTCAAGTAATGAGAAAGTATTTCAATCCTTTAAAAGTATTTCAAATTTTCTGATATTTTTAAATCTAATACTTTTTGCTTCAAAAATCACCATACCAATGTCTATCATATTTATACGTATTTATTAGGTGTTAGTATCTCTAATAAAAGTTCCCATTGAAATATTTTCAATACTTGATTTTGCGATTTTAATAATTCATTAAATGAAATTTATTGTGGGTGTATCTTTTACACAACATGTATATGTAAGCTAAAACCTAGCAACGCAGCGTTGATATATTTTTTTATATTACTCTACACACCTCAAGTAGTTTGTCTAACTCTGTCGAAAAACAAAACGAAGATCGGCTATATGGTTATATTGCATTATGATACTCCGAATAGGCGATTCAATAAATGGAAAATAAGAGAGCCGTTAAATCGATCCCAGCATTGTCCTCATTAATACGTTTGTCGAAAAATCAAATATGTAAAACTGACGCATTTTCATTTTTTACGTATTCACCATCAATTTTCTCAGAAACAAAGTCTGTTATCAAAAAACTTCTAATAGCTTTTTAACTAGTATTTGCCGGCTCTATAATTTAGCTGTCTCAAAAGTTATAATTTAATTTTTTTTTGTTTGATATTGATATTGAGATGCGGTTCAGCTAATTATTGCACATTTCATTGCAAATTACCGATTTTAAGCCTGAAACTTACTAAAGCTAACAATTTATTTATAAAGGGTATTAAACAAGCCTCTTTCCAATATTTTATTTGTTCTGAAAATTTACAAAAATGATTTTTGAGGTTTAATTGCTAGATCTGCTTAATTATTGGTGGAATTTTAAAAAACAATTTGAAAATTAATTTAAAATTTGAAATATTTTTTGAATATATGATTTTTTTTGAAAAAAATAGGGTTTTCTTACACATTAAGCTGTAAATTTGTATTAGTCGTTTGATGTAAAGTTTTTCTGCTAAAGAGTCGTTAAGTCTTAATTTTTTAATAATATTTGGTTTCTGCATTTCACAGACAATATACAGGTTGTGCAAAAAATATGTTAGCTTAGTTAAAAACCCAGCGATCCTATAGATGATGTACATATATTTCAACACCCTATATGCTACAGGGTATTAAAATATACGATTCGGTATATACGATTCGATGTAAAACTCGTTCTGGGTATTAAGAGAATTTTATTTATTTATTTTTTTCACTTTTCATTTATTGGCACCGTATTTTTTTTCACAGCAATAATCGTCATAAAATTATCTTTTTAAAGATGTGTGCCATGTAACCTTTATTATAAAGATGGTGATATATAAGCCATTTTTGACAAAACAGTTTTTATTTAAAATAAATGGCTATTTTATAGACAACTCTGGTACAATTTATTTCCTTAAGATTCTCGGAAAGCCTTTCATTAAACAAAAATAAACTTATTTTAAACAGGAAAAATACTAACTTTCGGTTAATATTAACGAAAAAAAAAACATACGCTGATCATTTTTTTTTTCGTCAAAAAATAGGACTGAAAATTCGAGGCGTTTCAGAGTTACCCCAATATCCTCGTCAAAATGGTATTAAACAACAATTGGGTTTGGTCGAACGGACTATGAAAACAATATTATTTTTGAGTACTGCTGTGATTATTATTTCTGAATAACAATAATGCAATATTATTTGTCACTTTCGGCTTTCCTCTCTTCACGTCTAGAGCTGGTCCAGATTCAGTCATAATCTAAGTTTGGATCATGTTTAGAAGCTAACGAGCCAAGCAACAATATAACAGTAGAAGTAACGCGAAAACAAGTTAAACAACAAAAACAGCACTTTGTAGGTAATTAGATAACAGAGAATGCATTGGTTTAGCATTCAGAGAGACAATGAAACAGCAGTTTCAATTTCTGCCTTTGATATACTGTTTATGGCAATTTTGATCAGTCACCATAAATAAATGCCTCGAAAAAGTTGAATCCCGATACCTAGACGACTAAGTGGTCACTCTGCTGGTCGAGACATTTCTGGACATTATTATTAAACTGGGCGAGACAACCATCATGCTGATACCACATGTTCATTCTAGTGGCAATCACGTCTTCTAGCAGTTTTGTTAAATCGTTATAATGTATAAATTGCCATAAACAGTTTATCAAAGGCAGAAATTGAAACTGCTATTTCATTGAATTTAAAGGCAAAATCGATGTTTCTTAAATAACAGAAAACATTTTGAAGATTAGGATTTTTTGTTATCCAGTTACGTACAAAATGCCATTTTTGTTACTTACTTGTGTTTTCACGTTACTTTTATAATTATGCTTTGGCTTTTTGTCCTCTAATCACGGTTTCAAACGTCGGTTCTGACAAAGTTTAGACCAGCTCTAAACCTAGATAAATTGTGAAGGGAGAAAAGCCAAAAGTAACGAATAATATTGCATTATGGTTAATTATAAATAATTTAATATAGCTGTAAATAATATTCTGCCCAGTATTCAAAAGTAATATTGTTTTCATAGTCCGTTAGACCAAACCTAATAGTTGTTTTGTGTGGTTTTAAAGAGGATGTCGGAACTCTAAAATTGTAAAATGCATAGACTTTAGTTCTTATTTTTCGACGAAGAAAAAAATGTCCCGAGTAAGTTTTGTTCGTTAAGATTAAGGTCAACTGCCATATCTTTTGTTTTGCTGAACTTTTGGCTCGTTTGTTAGAGGGCCACATCGATCTCAGTGGCGGCTCCTCCATTAGGTCATATGGTCAATAATCCCCCAATAAATATTTCCAGAAAATAAATAAAATAAAACATAATTTATATTTTTTCATTTTTTTTTAATTTGGAAGTTCCCTCTATTATTCTAAGCGTTTAAACTAGTTGACAGTTCACCTAATTCCGCGACACACCATCGATCCCTCGCACCGATCTTTTGAGGCATCAATCACGGCTGACGGCCCGCGTTGACCTCGTGGTTATAAATGGAGGCGAGTTTTTCCCGAGTGCTCCCGATCAAATTCGCATAGGGCGCCGAGGAAACTTAAATATTTTTAAGTTAATCAATTGCAGTTGATGCGTTTAATGTGGATCGTGTGACAGGTTGTGGTTACGATTGCGTATTTTAATAGATTTTATTTTCAAGGCTTTACATTTTGTTTGCTGATTTTGTGGTTTAAATTAATGTTAAAGAAAGGTGGCCACAGTGTTTTAGAATATTAAGACTTTAAAAGCCGTTTTCAATTATTTTGGCTAGCTGGACTTTGAGAAACGGCTCGAATTTAAGACCAGTAGGCGACCTTTGCCGAAATTTGAAATTCAGCAGACAAGTAAAGACAAAGACAAAGTAAATCGTTATTTTCGTAAACATATGTAGGATTTATGTGCCTGGATATGCGGTTGCGAAGTAAAAATAGCGTTTATTGTGTCGTGTGTCTGATTTTTTCAGATTATTTTTTGTGGTGTATATCTATTGCCCCCCTGAAAAGTTGACCACGAACCGCCACTGATCGATTTGTCACACCGCAGATATCAGGTGATTTATGTGCGGCAGAATCGGGATATTCAAGGGCCGCACTAAGAGAGGGGGCGGGATGCTATATATATATATATATATATATATATATATATATATATATATATATATATATACATACATATGTTGACTATATATAGCAAGCCCCGCATACATTCCAGGTTTTACAATGCCCGGGTATATTGCGTGCGGGTACAGTGGCGGCTCGCCAGGAGATGCGGGTGAAGCGCCGCCTACATTATCCAACCAATTTACTTAAAAATAAAGATATTTTTAAAATATTAAGCATTTTATAATCTACATTTTTATTATAAAAATGTAGTATGTTTTATATAAATTCACATTATTTACTTAATTATACCATTATTCTCTTTTCTATCAAAACTAGTGCGGTATATAGTCAAAAAATAATAATGACTTAAAAACGTAGCGCGCTGAACATCTTTTCATAAGAGCGACTCGTTGAGGAATCGTAATCAGCAGTAACAAATTCCGCTTCAGACTCCCCCCGCACGCCGGCTTAGATTTGTTTACGGCAGTTGCTATGGCAAGGCAATGGTGAATATCCGTCAGATACATAGAGATGGTAGCGGCATCAAACTGCTGCCTCAGGGTGCAGGTGCTTGTTCGCTTGTTATAGAATTAATGCAAATTAGGGCGTTTTGCGTCGATCGAATCGAATCGAAATTAGCGTTAAGATATAAGTCCTTAACTGTTTTTTAAGAACAAAAAAATATATTTAAAATCTTATAAATTTATATTATTTCCCCTATGTATTAAAAAACGCTCCAAAGCTATGGATAATTAACATCATAAAAAGGTAACAAAATAGCCATTTGCGGCGCAATTTTTGCCTACGGCGCTGTGCACCTAGTTTCACCCGTTTTTAAATCCACGAGCCGCCACTGTGAGGTCATCGAACGCTCGGCCTCGTTGTCAATACTTTATATACAGACATTATAATATTTAGAAAATTGGCGGGCGGTAACGTGCCCGTTTTTTACGGTTTTAGTCATCTATATGATGTTGTTGCCAACTGAAATATCATTGCTACTATAATGCAGTGAGTTGTTTTATTTCCGAGGCCAATAATATCCTTTTGAAAAAGCTCTCTATGAAGCGCGAAACGTTAAGGAAATAAATAATTCTTTTAAGAAAATAACCCATTATCCAAGAATTTTTAACAAAAAAAAAAATATATATATATATATATATATATATATATATATATATATATATTTTTATATATATATATATATATATATATATATATATATATATATATATATATATATATGTATATATATATATATATATATATATATATATATATATATATATATATATATATATATATATATATATATATATATATATATATATATATATATATATATATATATATATTATTTTCTTCTTTTGACACTAGATAATGTAAAAGCCTATTTCCGAAGGGCAAAAGCTCACATAGCTGCTTGGAACCCAAGAGAAGCCAAAGATGATCTGGAAAAAGTTGTGGAATTAGACAAATCCTTAGGTCCTCTAGCTAAAAAAGAACTTTCAAGGCTTGACGAATTGCAGAAAATGAAAGATTTGCAAGACAAAGAGAAGCTTAAGAATATGTTTACTTAAAAAAGTAAATGATGTTATAATTTATTGAAACACTAATATATTTGTTTTTATCTCTGATGTATTATTATTTTATAGTATAGTTATAGGTCGTAATTCAACGGGTCAAAATATTATTAATAAATGCCCAGTGGCAATATTTGCTTATGTAACATTTATCAAAACTATTAATAATCTGAAAACTACGTGTGAGTTAACTAACCCTTTCTAAAAAGTTTTATTTTACAAAAATGTCAAAATTTCATGTACATATTTATAAGCTGCATTCTTATGACTGACTGACTGAGCTCTGCTGAGGCTTAATATTATAAACACAGCGGATTCTCTGGACCAGCAGTTCCCGGAGATGAGTCGTGACATAACTCCACTCTCCTCAGACTTAACTACACCTGGTAAGAGGTAGTTCAATTGGTGGGCGGCTAGTTTCTGACTGGGTAGTTTTTTTTCATAAAGCATTTTCTTTGGAGCATCAAATTTTATGGTGAATACCCGCATAAAACAATGTAAATAATAATTATCCACAAGCTGGGTAGCTTTGAAATTTTGTCAAATATAATTCGTGGCTGGTTTCCTTCAATCTTGTTCCTTAGCTCATCTAGTTTTATATCTTGCAAATTGACACTTAAGATCAATAGCGGAAGGTATTGCTGTGTTTTCTTAAAATCCGATAAGATTATTGTCGGTTTCGATTAGGCTCCCGTTGATTATTGATGTTTCATCAAGTCTGGCTCGGTGAGGTAATTAGGTCGTAAGTGACCTGAAGTGTACTTGCTGGGAGCATTTTATGTCGATTGTTCTAGGAACAATAAGTAACCATTTGGAAATATCTAGTTGGTTCGTGATTTGTGTTATAGTGACGTCAACTTGTTTACATGCGGAGGTGCTTTTACTGGGTTGTTATAGCTGAAGTTCATAATGGCTCCATTTGTCTATTTCTTTCAATTCTTTTTCGCAGACGAATAGGTTGGATTATATTTCTGTGCAAGGTGTTCCTCGATGTATGTAGTGTAATTTATTTTTAATTAAATATTTAACACGGGTGTGGTATGACAACCTGAATCCCTCTATTATCTTACTGGCAGTAGTTATTTTACTGTATGGGTTCAAGATTTTTTATAGGTTGTGGGGTTAATCAGAGGTGATGAACTGTCCCGTATTGGCCGGGACAGTTCCATATTTAACGGTATTTCTACCTTACGTCCTGTTTAAATAAAACGTCCCGTTTTCCTCAAATTCAATTTCGTTTTGTGCCGTGTTTAAACGTTAAAAAAATAAAAGAATATTTTATGTTTGACAACATTGTTATCACTGCTTTGATGCTTGCTAAAGCTTAAATAGCTTAATTAATTAATTAATTGCTAGATTATTGGCGCGGATACTAGTCCATTTGCCAGATTGCTCTCCGTCCGTGGCTCAGAGTCGTTAAATCGGCGACCCTCGAAGTCGACCCTGCACCTTAATCCAGTTTGGAGCCGTTATCGGTAGGATATCCGGATGGCGAGCTCGAAGCTCCTGAATACCCCAAAGCTCTTTTGTATTTCCTTTTTTAAATTTTGAAATGCATCTTGGCTTCCACTAGATGCCCCTTGAGAGTACTACTGATATCACGAGATGACCCTTTCTTTCAAGCTATCCCCTTACCCCTTCCACTCCCGCCACGTAGCGGCCGTTAATATTCTATGTAGAACTGCGGCAGACGGACGGGATAGAATGCAGGAACAACTAGGCCTCACACGTTCACAGCGTCTGCTCCCTTTTTAGCGGGGTCGTTAGTTTCCACTCTGAGCGGTTGAGTCTCCCGTTTCCCCCCGAAATAAAGCAGCAAAACCGAACACGTGGCACCACTTATGTTAACAACACAGAGGTCTGCATTCGACGAGACGAACCGGAAGACTCCTTAAATAGCTTGTTAGGGCTGTTTTTAAGTCTTATTTTGATTACTTTAATAATAACAAAAGGTCCTATTATAACCAGATTAAACCTTAAATAATGCATATTTAGTCCCGTATTTCGGCTTTTAAAAGTTGGTCCTTAACAGGTAGTGAATATTTGTTTTTTTTTCGGACGTCACGTTTCATAGATCGAATACTTTACAGTGCCTGTGTGTTAAATACTATAATATATTGTCTCAATAGCTATCTAGGTAAACTGACAGACAATAGATTGTAATAACACGTTGGGAACGAAATTTAAGAGTTTCTTATGCGTCCGAAATATTTCCTTTCTTTTAACGTATTATCTTATCTTTTTCTTAATAACATTTTTTTTCTTCACACTTGTGCGTCACGGGTGTGGGCATTCACCCGGGATGTTCTCCCACGAAATTAGAAACGATACTAATTTTTTGTCGTGGGCGACTCGTTTCTATTCAAAGTCCCTAAATTTAGCATATCCGTGGAAATAGCCTATTTTTGACAATCCTGCCACTTTCGTCGTAGCCCAAGATCCATTTGGCACCCTATAGATGTATATCACTAGGTCATCACCCCGACATTGAAAACACATCTGGAAATCAGTTAATAGGTGACGAACGACCCAAAATCCCCGGGTGAACACCCATAAGTGAGAACCAGCCTATTCTTCAGAGGCTTCACTTCTGAATTATATTTTTTGAATGAAGATATATATATATATATATATATATATATATATATATATATATATATATATATATATAGCTATACTAATCCTTTATTTTTTTTGCCATCCTTAAATCCGAGGTAACATGTCTTTTGTGCAATGCTCCCCCGTTACACGGAAGCGAGAAGAGTTTCACTCCTTGTAATTTTAGTATTATAACTACCATCACGAGTCACACCATATATGTTTCAATAGTTTGTTTTTATTAATATCAAAAATTGACTAAAGCAATAAACATGTATGGTATTTTCAAAAAAAAAAAATGTTACACTCTTGTAACTTTCAGGGAGCTCGCGATCCTGAGGTTGCGCTGACTTGGGCTGGAGAATGGCGCTGAAAGTAAAAACTTTCCACACCACGTCACAGAAATGGCTTTCTGTGACGTGGCAGCTGACTTTATTGTGAAGGAAAGAAAGAAAGGCTCCGCTTTTTTGAGCCATTAAATGACTAGTAATTCCGTTAAAATTTTTTATTAAAAAATCTTGTTTTAATATAGACTCGTAATTTGGTTGGCGCGCTTTCTTTCCAGCAAACCTAATAGTATTGCTTATCAGTGGTACGATAGCGCAATTGGTTAGAGCAATGGACTAGTGATCCAGAGGTAATTATAAATATTTCTAAAAAATATATTTCACAGTTTAAGAATAAACTGATAAAATACTTCTATTCTAATAGTAGTTAATTATAAATTTTGTTAAAAAAGTCATTGGTCAAACCAAGATTGGGACTGAGACCTTCACATTGCTAATCCGAAACTCCACCTGTTAACATAATATCTCACGAAAACTTGAATGAACTCAACGAACTTTGTTTATACTTAGCCGGAATAAACTTATAATATCGGAGTCACAATCACATAATTTCTAATCATTTAACCGTTGACTGCCTAACAGCAGCAAGGTTCTTAAGCCCAGCAGGTTTAGAAATGTAGCTTAACTATTACAGTCAGTCTTCCGGTTCGTCTCGTCGAATGCAGACCTCTGTGTTGATAACATAAGTGGTGCCACGTGTTCGGTTTTGCTGCTTTATTTCGGGGGGAAACGGGAGACTCAACCGCTCAGAGTGGAAACTAACGACCCCGCTAGAAAGGGAGCAGACGCTGTGAACGTGTGAGGCCTAGTTGTTCCTGTATTCTATCCCGTTCGTCTGCCGCAGTTCTACATAGAATATTAGCGTAATGGCCGCTATGTGGCGGGAGTGGGAGGGGTAAGGGGATAGCTTGAAAGAAAAGGCCATCTCGTAAGACCAGTAGTACTCTCAAGGGGCATCTAGTGGAAGCCAAGATGCATTAGAAAAGTTTTTAAAGAAAGTTAAATTTAAAGATTTGAAATACACGGGGTGATCGGGAGCCCAGAGCTCGCCATCCGGACATCCCACCATCTCGCTCCGAGGGTTAAAGCGTGTAAGCTGAGCAATCTGGCAAGTTGCGAAGTGCAGTGCCAAAAACATATAATGGAAAGGGAACTATTACAGTCAGGGTTGGGTACTTTGAATATTGAACGACTTGAATTAACAATAAACATTGGTTTGTGTCTATAATAATAAAAGTAAACATGAGGGGTGAAGGGAAATTTCTCCAATGGTTTGCCAGATTGTGGGATAAATATAGGGTTCAAATATATTTAATTTGTTTTAAACCAAATTCACTTTAAATTTTGGCATGGTAAAAATAAACATTACATATGACCAATTTTAAAAGTTAAATATATTTTGTCCGCAAACAATACAAAAAGTCTTTTGGTTTAGTATAATTTAATTTTGGCCTCCATTAGCAATATTATCAACGTTTATTTTTTCTGACTGCGTTTAGGTTAGCTCTGGTTAGGTTTTTTTTTGGGGATGATAGAAAAAAGCGTATCTATATAAAAAATTGTATCTATGTTAAAACAAGGATTGTAAAATGAGTTACTCGACAAGCGGCGGTACTCGTGCGGATGTTTAAGAAATAAGTGTTGGTCGGGCAAATGATTTTTAAAGGTATTGAAGGTTTGGGCGAGTGAAGTTTAGGGTCAAATACAACGAACCATGCATTTTAACCAAGACTCGGCAAAAATGCCGGGACTCGTGCATATGTTTAAGTATAAAAAAAACCTGCCACGCGCACGGGGTGCCTTTTTCTTGTCATTATTAGTAGAGGTTATGTTTTGTCTAAAAAACACAGAAATTGGAAATAAATATATCAACACAAAATATTTGAAAATGTAAACAAATGTGGTTTCATGGTTTAGTTAAATTAATTTTAGGCGGGGTTACACTAAGATGACCAAGTAAGCTGCAGCCTTTTATGGAACTGTTCGATGTGTTTATAGATAATTGTCATGACTTGAAAATATTTCTATCCTTTTAGAGAAACAACCATCATTTTTGTGTATGACACTGAACTCTTGAAAAGGGAAGAAGATGATCCTAATTCAGCAATTCTCTACTTTTATCCCACTTGGGTTTCAGACCAACAGAAAACTGCCTTATGTGGTCAATTGATGGGTACAGTTATGTGTTTACGAACAATTTTTTCATTGCCAAAGATTATATCTCTTCAAACTGGCAATTTTTTTCTTATTGAAAATAAAAGATATATATTGGTAAGGTTTTGTTATAATTTACAAATATTACCTTAGATTCACAAAAATGTAAGATTTAGAACAGATATATTTGCCATGATAATAAAAAGGTTTAAGCCTAGGTTATAGATTAAAAACTTTGCGTCTTGCGCAGTCCGTTTAAGCTAGTATTTACACTGGTTCTTAGCTCATCTTATAGATTGAAAATGTTTGCACTTTGCGTCACCTATGGAACTAACTTTACTTTTATGTTTATATTTATCACTGCTTTGTGTAATGCAATTGTCTGGCTAGTTTTAAAGTTTTTGTGTGTTTTTTTTTATTTGCTGAGAATGGATAATCAAAACAAATGATGTTACTAGGCACTGTGGGCATATTAATGTGTACCGCAGCTGTAAGGTTGTTGAAGAAAAGATGGCAAAGAAGGTGGCGAATTCGGCATGTTAATAGGGGTAGAAATACTTGAATCTCCTACCAGTATTTTCTTAAAATTAAAGACAATGACTTCCTGCAGTTTTTTAAATGGACAAGGATGTTATGCATATATATAATTGCCAAATTTATTATGGAGGATGAACATTTTTAAAGGCCTTCTAAAATCCATCAATTCCATTAGTTGCAGCTTAATGCAAAAGTCGATTTACACGACTTTTCTATCAAGGTTAAAGATCGCCATCTCTTTGACGGCAACGCAAAACGGAAACATTTTCAATCTATAACCAAGGCTTTCTTAGTTGACAAGTTATTACGTAATTAAAAGTAATAGAACTTTAAACCTTAAAATGCCAGGGGGTACTCAAGGCAATTTATTTGAAAAGAAAGTTTGCCTCCTTAAGTGAAAATCACAAATACCTGATTTTTTTGTAAGAGTGCTTGATGGAATTGGAAGTGGCAAGTTATGCCACTGGCGAGTGTGATATTGGTAGTTGGTAACCGCAAACTTATGATGATATTTAAAAATTCTCCTCAAATATCCTTGGATCTTGAGATTTAACAGGTTCAGATGAGACACACCTCAAAATGCAATGCCATATCTTAAGTGAGATTCTGTGAGGGCAACCTTAACCGCATAACAACCAGAAGCTAATTTTTTACTTAATTGCATGATATGATTTTCAAAATGTAGTTATCTATTACAAGACCAAGAAACTTTGTGTTAGAAGATTTTTCCAGTGGGGTATCACCAATAACCAAACCATCCACATCACATTTAAAACCAATTACATTAGTTTTACTAAGATTCAATAACAGCAGATTCAAATCAAACCATTTTTTTATCTTTATTAAATCTGAGTCAATAATATTACCCAATGCATCAACATTTCTGGAGTGCCACAATATGGTGGTATCATCGGCATATAATGTAAACATACCTTTAATATCAAAAAAAAGTTGACAAATCATTTAGGTATAGAAGAAATAGTACTGGTCCAAGTACTGAACCCTGTGGCACATCCCATTCATTTATATGACTCTTCGAAGATGTGGCACCCACAAATACTCTTTGACTCCTTCCGTTCAAGTATGATTCGAGCCAATCCAGAGCACAACCCCTAAAACCATAGCATTGAAGCTTACGCAGCAGTATATCATGACTCACGCAATCAAAAGCTTTCAATAAGTCACAAAACACTGCCACTGCATCCTCCCCTTCGTTAATATTTCTATACACTCCATCCAACAATGCAAACATAGCATCATTAGTACTTTTGTTGCACTGGATTCCAAATTGATTTGGATCCAGTATATTATTACTTTTAAAAAATGACATTTTTTAAATAATTTTTCGATTATTTTAGAGAGTGTCGAAAGTAGGGATATGGGTCGGTAATCGACGGCTGGTTAGTGTGACCTCCCTTCAATAGAGGGATAACCTTAGCTGTTTTCAGACAAAGAGGAAATTCGCCAGTCTCCCATGAGTTGTTAATGGCTAAAACTAATACATTTAGTGCTGTTTCAGGAAGATTTAGGAATAACTTGGCAGACAATCTGTCTTCACTTGTAGCATTTTTATTGTTAATTTCCTTTAATGTCTTCTTAAGTTCTACCAAATCGGTGGGAAAAAAGAAAAATGAATTTTTTACCTCGTTCAAATTTAATTTTGTTAAGGGATTTTCCGTAGGAAGCAGAATCTCCGTGAGGCTTCCAGCAACAGATCAGTAAAAGTTGTTTATCTCATCAGCAGACAACTGCGGACAACCGCAATGAGAACTCTTATTTGCTTTTCCGCGTATATTGCTCACAATTGACCAGCTTTTCCTATGTTTGTTGTCAGATCTTTCAAGACGCTGAGTGTAGTATAAGTCTTTGGCAGTTCTGATAATTTTACGGTACAGTAACCTATATTTAATAAAATATTCATGAAAACATTCATTATTAGTATGTTTTCTTATTATGTGCAGTGAGGGCATATTTGCAGCAGAGACTTTGAGTCCTTTAGTAACCCAAGACTTCTTATTCTTATGTTTAATTTTTTGTTTGGGAAATGAACTTTCAAATACATGGGTTAACTTCATGTGAAAGGAATCTAGATAATGGGATGTATCAAATATGCTATCCCAACAAACATTTTCACACATTCGTCAGAAGCAATTAAAATTATTTCCTGCTAAATAACCTGCCGTACTTAAATTTAGGACCACGACACTTATTAGTTTTTAAAGGGACTGAGGCAACAATAGCTTCATGATCTGACAGACCAGCATTGATCACTGAGCATACGAAAGAACTAGTATCAAAGTTTGAGCACATGTAATCAATAACAGATGAAGAAAACTGTGAAAAACGGGTAGGACTTTCCACATGTATAGTCAGATTGTGAGATGCTAAGATATTACATAACCCCAAGGTGTAAATGGACTCTTTATCTTCAAAGTTAATATTAAAATCCCCACCCAAAATAATGTTTGATGAGTCCGGCAATTGAGATAAAACCGCATCCAATTTAAACAAAAAAGTATCTACATATGCCAACAGAGAACGATAGGCACACAAAATATACACATTGAAAAACTCTGAAAATACAATAGACAATTCGAAGACCTTTTCAAGACACAGTTCTTTAAATTTTGTAACATTTATAAAACTGTTATAATTTAGTAAACACTCACTCAGTAGTATCATTGTACCTCCGTGAACTGACTCTAATCTGTAGTAAGAAGATAAGGTAACATAATTAGCTACGTACACAATTTCAAGGGGTTTTAGAAAGTGTTCAGTGACTAATATGGCATTTGGATTTTTTTGGTCCTCTAAAAACAACCACAGTTCATCAGTTTTATTTCTCAATGACTGAATATTAATAGCTAAAATTGAAAAATTTAATTTGTTCTGTCCGGAGACCAATCGGGAACGAGTTTGTTGGAGTGGAGTTCGAAAAAAGAGTTATTTCCAATAGATTCCAATTCTGTAGAGATTATTTCAGGTGTAACCTGAGTTAAGGATTTATCTAACTTACCAACGTCCAATCCAGACATGTCAGACTCATGGCTCAAATTAGTATTTTCGCTCATGACACCCATCGATTCTGTAACTGTTTTAAGAAATATTACATTTTTACAAGAATATCTATACTTAATTGCTCTAAAAAAATTTGTACAAATGTCAAAATTATTTAGCCTAATACCCCTTTTGGAATTCAAGTCCATGAAACAAACATGACCTTCAGATACTCTATTAATCTTAAAACATAAATCGTTAACTTTATATTTCCCCAAAATCTCCTCGAATTGCTCCAGATCAACTCGAATTTACTTGGATCTCCCTGAATCTCCCCAAATATCCTTGGATTGCCCAGGATCACCTCAGATCTTCCTGGGTCTCTTGGGATCACCCAGGCTCTCCTTTGATATCCTCACATCATATTTGTATCAACCTTGTTCACAATATTAGGAAATAAATAGGAATAAAAATTCAGTAAAACGCGGCAACGTTGTAACAGTTTATCAGAAATTGTCGAATTTATACCATAAATTTTTGATGTTTTTAAAGAAATATAAAAATTTGTAAAGGTGTCTAACTAAAGTGAAAAAGTTGTGAAATAAGTGGAAAAGAAATTTCCACTTTATATCGCCTATATCAAGAGTATACGCGAAAAAACGTGCTGAAATTCCAAAGTAAACAATAACAATGGAGTAAAAATATCCAACAGTGTTGCCAGTGATAACCTGCAATAATCATGGATGGAAATGAAAAGTGCCTAAAATACAATTTATTAATTGAAGGCGAGTGTTATTGTTGTGATTGCTGTTTTAAAAAAATACACAAACAATGTCTTTAGCTCCAGTCAAGTGAGACAAGAGTAGTACCATTACAGAAACGTATGCTAACGAAAATTTATGACAAAACTTCCAAAAATGGCTGAGATGATTGAATCAATTACTGCCAATCTTAGTCATATTAATAATAAGCTTCTAAAAACAAATGAAAAAGAAATAAAGCTACTTCAAGAAAAAATAGAAGACCTGAAAGTACAGAACAAAGAACTTATAAAAAAACTAGCAGAACAAAATAATAAAGATGGTGACCTTTTGGAGCAGAAGATACATCAATGCTTGCGGAAAAGTAGTTTTGAACAAAGTTATGCATCAGTATGTGGTAGTCAATCTAAGTCAAATGGTCAAAATAAGATAACAAATTTACCAGGTTTAATAATTCAAGCGAAAACTCAGCAACATATGAACATTACTAAAAGGGATATAGAAAACTGCATAAAACCTGAAAACATGGGAATTCAAATTAAAACCAGAATAGAAAAATCTAATGGAAAAGTTATTATAAAATGCACATCAAGATCTGACCTTAGCAAAATTAAAGGGGAAGCTGAAAATAAACTCAATGGTAAATATGATATTTCCGAAACTAAATTAATAAATCCAAAAGTAAAAATTCCAGGTTTTAATAAAGACCTAACAAATACTGAAATAGAGAATGCAGTTAGAAGTCAAAATAACTTTTTAGAAGGAAACGACTTTAAAGTTCAATACGTAAAAACACATAGAACCAATAAATTAAAAACAGTATATGCGGAATGTTCACCAAGGGCTTTTGCCGTGTTGATGTGTAGCGGGAAGGTTTTTATAGCTGGGAACGATACCCAGTATATGAAGATTATAACATTTTACGATGTTTCAAATGTCAGCAATTCCACCATAAAAGCAACAATTGCAGCAACAATCTGTCCTGTCCGAAATGTGCAGGTCACCATGATCTTAAAGACTGTAAAAGTAACAATGTGAAGTGTTCAAATTGCAAATTTGCAAACGAAAAGTATCGTGTGAGTTATGATGTCAATCACAAAGCTTCTGATATTGATTGCCTGAGTTTTCAATACCAAATAGAAATTAAAAAATCAAAAACAAACTATAGTTCCTGTGGTTAATGAACTACGCAACAGATGTATTAGACAATATTAATACGGAAGAACTAAAAATTGTAACAACGGGTCCAGAAGTGTTTGTGGACACTGTGAACTGTAGTAAATCCTTTAATATACTTCATCTTAACATACGAGGGATTAAAACCAATATTGACAAACTTATGGTCTTTATGCAAACATATAACCTTACTGACTGTAACATAATAATTCTGTCTGAATGCCATAAAATAGATAATTATCTACAATTTAATATCCCGGGATTTAATCTTTACTATAATGAAGGCATTTATAACACCTTTGATGGACTTTTAATTTATACCAAAATATGTAATGTTGTTAATGTGGAAACTTCTAAGCTTGCCCACTCTAATGTTAGTATAAGCAAGATTGATTTTGGGTTGGATTTACTAAACTTTAGTATTATGGCATTGTACAGATCACCCTCGACAAGTATCACTGATTTTCTTGCAGATTTAGATACCTATCTCGATCAAAAACAGGCTTGCGATGTAGATTTTCTTCTAGGAGATATAAACATCAATATTTTGGATAAAGGTAACAATGATGTTAACAGCTACCTATCAACTTTAGCAATGCACGGTTTTACTTCCATGTACTATGAAGTCTCACGTCCAGAATCTGGCATGTGTATTGATCATGTCTTCCTAAAGAAAAAAAATACGACAAATCAACACAACATTGATCCATATATTATTAATCATGACTTGACGGACCACCAGTTTTTGTAAATATAACACAAAAAGACAAAAATGCGGTGACTCACGAAAACCAAACCAAACAACAATCAGTAGAGTATAAAATTGATTATAATTTAGCACAAAATTTGGCTGCCCAAACAAATTGGAATAGTATTCTTAACGAACATAACCCCGAAACTGCTACAAATCTACTTATATCTGATATAAACAAAATAATTGACAAATCAAAACTACCATTAAAAAAATCCTGTTTAAAAAAATTAAAGCCATGGATTACCAATGGAATAATAATATCAATAAAAAAACGTGACAAAATGAAAAAAAGCTTAACTAATCCGGACCAAATTAACAAATACAAGGAGGACAGGAATAAATTAAATAGAATAATAACTCAAACAAAAATCAATTTTTATAAGACAAAAATTAATGAAAGTTCTAATGATATCAGAAAAATATATAATATTATAGCTGAAGCAACAAATGAATCTAAAACCAAAAATTCTTCACTTCTGCAAATAAAATCAGATAATGATACTCTAACAAACCCAAAAGACATAGCAAACTTTTTTAACAAGTATTTTACTAATATTGGGATAAATATGTCACAACAAATAAAAAATCCATCCAATATCGACCAATTTTTTCACAATCAAATCAGTCGATTTTCTTAAAACCAGTGACACGGAACAAAGTAATTGAACAAATTAATAGCCTAAAAAATAAATGTTCTTCAGGAATCGACAAAATTTCAACTAAAACCATAAAGAATTTAAACCATTTTTTAGCTGATTCTCTGGCACACATCATTAATTCTATTTTTAAGACAGGTATTGTTCCCACTAAATTTAAAACCTCGTTAATTACACCAATTCATAAAACAGGCAATAAAAGTTTAAAAACTATCGCCCTATCAGTATTATCTCTAATTTGGCTAAAGTATTTGAAAAGACCCTTAAAAAGAGGCTAATAAATTTCTTTGAAAATAATAATATCATAAGTGACAGCCAGTTTGGCTTTAAATCCGAGACAAGCACTACAGATGCTATGTATGAATTTGTCAGCAGAATTACTGAGAGTTTAGATGGGGGTGACGCCTGTATTGCGGTTTTTTTAGATCTTGCAAGGGCGTTTGATACGGTCTCTCACGAAATCCTTCTGGAGAGGTATGGAGTGAGAGGCATTGTGTTAGACATCTTTCGAAATTATCTCTCCAACCGAACTCAATATGTAAAGGTAGAAAATGTTCTAAGTGAACCAGAAACTGTTAAAATAGGAGTACCACAAGGCACAATCTTCGGATCAATATTATTTAATTCATATATTAATTCTCTATTTCACCTTTACGTGGAGAATAGCATAATAGCATATGCTGATGATACGGTGCTTCTTTTTAGGGGGAAAACATGGAATGAAGTCAAACTAAAATTAACAACATCACTTGAAAAAGTTATACATTTTTTTAATTCATTTAAACTATCTCTTAATATTCAAAAAACAAACTATATTGTCTTTTCTATTACTGAAGCAAATAGATCTGCCTTCAATACTATCAGAATTAACAATTTCGCAGATCCAATAAAAGAGGTACAAAGTACAAAATATCTAGGTATAATTATAGACTGTCACTTGAAATGGACACATCATGTGTCATACTTGTGCAACAAGATGCGATATCTTATTTATAAATTTTATCTTAGGGAAATCTTACATCGGAAACTTTTAATAATGGTTTATAAAGCGCTAGTAGAACAACTTCTTAGATATGGTTTGCTGGTATGGGGTGGTCTGTACAAAAAGGCATTGGAACCTCTTAAAGTAATTCAAAACAATATTGTTTGTGTGATGTTGAAGAAACCTAGACTATACTCAACCTCCCTATTGTATTTAGTGGATATTTGTAGTATCAGGAGTTTGTACATAATAATTTCTTGTCAATTTGTTCACAAAAAAGATAAAATTAAAAATAATTTTGTACAAAATCCATTTGGGACTGGAGTCAAACTGATCCCTTATTAAATATTCCTATTAGTAGGAGAAATATTAATCAGAAATTTGTAAATTATCTGGGACCAAAATTTTATAACCTTCTTCCACTAAGAACTCGCAATATAAGGACAACAAATAAATTTAAAATTGATATCAAGAAATATATTCATGAAAATATTCATCAATTTCTTTGCCTTGTCTAAGCAGCACTGCACGCATCACAATTTTTTCTTTCTATTAAACTAATATTCTGATAACTGTAATATTTAAGTGTACCCATATAATATTTAAACCGACATACAAATGAAAAAGTACTTTAGAATTGTATATTTGCACATACAGGTGTTCTGCACCTAGGTGCAACATTAGTCCTAGAGTTAAGTAGTTATACTGTTATGTATTATTTAAATGCATGTATTTGAATGTTAAACAAATTGAATTGAAATTGAAAAATTGAAAATTGAAATTATATTAAACTTAAGGTAATTAAAACTTTTTAAAAGCTTTTATTTAACTTCACTTGTATGTTAGAATGTATGTATGTTTGGGTCCAATCATGCAAGTAAATTTTGGAGCAGTTCCTGTTATCGGAATTGACTGAGATTTGGTATACAGGCATAAACCCGATGACACTACAATATTATAGTGTCCAATCGTGAATGTCTTATACAGAGTGCTTAAAAAATAATGCTAAAATGTACAAAATAAAATGAACGTAAAAAAATATTTTTTTTTACCACCAACTATTTATTATTTGGAGCGCCAATTAAATGTACTATTTCAGCTTAATTGATCTTGGCGAATTCGACTGGTCAAAAACTGCAAACTGTATTTTGTTGCCAAGAGAACATGAAAATAAATAGAAATTAACTGTATTTCTACATCTTGACCAGTCAAGTCCGCTTAAAGATTATAATACTTTTCGGCTTAATATATAGACCGATCGGAATAACATATTTAGAGGTAAAAAAAAGAAACTGTCACCTAAACTTTTATAAGTCCAAATGGTAAAGTGGCTTAATAAATGTAAAAAAAAAATAATTGCAATGGTGAAATTGACGTCCTATAAGAAAATATTCTATACAAAAGTTGTAGATAATGCAAACATCTTCAACTTGTGTAGAGATCATTTCTTAACATAACCTCAAGATTTTCGAGAAAAATGCAAAAGTTCGTTTAATTTTTTTTCTTTTTTTATTTTTCATTTTCACAAAAATAGTTTAATTTTAACGGAACTTGATGAATAATACAATACAATCTCTTTATTTCACAAAAGTATCATCACACAATATTCAATTCAATTTCAATCTATGTTTTTGGCACTGCACTTCGCAACTTGCCAGATTGCTCTCCGGCCGGGCCGGGGCTTATTTAGAGCTGGAGCGACCCTTCCAGATAATTTACACCTTATTCCAGTTTGGAGACGTTATCGGTGGGATGTCCGGATAGCGAGCTCTGAGCTCCCGGTCACCCCGTGTATTTCAATATCTTAAAATTTGTCTTTCTTTAAAAACCTTTCTAATGCATCTTGGCTTCCACTAGATGCCCCTTGAGAGTACTACTGGTCTCACGAGATGACCCTTTCTTTCAAGCTATCCCCTTATCCCTCCCATTCCCGCCACATAGCGGCCATTACGCTAATATTCTTTGTTGAACTGCGGCAGACGAACGGGATAGAATGCAGGAACAACTAGGCCTCACACGTTCACAGCGTTTGCTCCCTTTCTAGCGGGGTCATTAGTTTCCACACTAAGCGGTTGAGTCTCCCGTTTCCCCCCGAAATAAAGCAGCAGAACCGAGCACGTGGAACCACGTATGTTAACACAGAAGTCTGCCTTCGACGAGATGAACCGGAAGACTATCACACAATATTATGTTCAATGAAATTGAAGGAAGTGGCGTCAAAGAAAAATTACATAAAACTGCACAAAATGCAACCTACTTCGACATAATTAAATTAAAAATAGCAATAAAATGTCACTAATATGTGCACAATGCTAACATATATTACATCACTACATAAATGACTGACAAAAGTACAGATACACAATAATTTTAGAAGTTATAATTTAAAAATTCTTCCACAGAATAAGGTTCCACAGTTAACAGAATTTCAAGGACTCTACATTTAAAATACTTATAGTTTACCTCAGTTTTAATCTCACTGGGCAATTTATTAAAAAACTTAATGCAAGAATAAGTGGGGCACCTTTCAGTTGCTGTGAGCCTATGTTTGGGAATGTTGTACCCAACTGTACGAGTATTGAAAAGGTGTTGAATTACAATTGATTAAAATTTGTCTTTATTTCTAAAAAGAAAAACCAAACACTCACCTATATATAACCCAGGAAGAGTGAGAATCCTTAACTCCCGAAACTTACCACGACACGAATCCCTAGATTTTAAGCTTAACATTGTTCTTATTGCCCTTTTCTGAGCGACGAAAGCTCTATGAGCACCAGAGCTTGATCCTCAGAATTTAACTCTGTATCGAAGGTTAGAGTGAATATTTGTAAAATATACCATCTTTCTGCTTTCAAGATTCACATATTTAGAGATAACTCTAAGAATTTAGTTCAGTGGATAGTTATTTAATGACATATATATACTGTCTTTTCAAACATTTTTGTTGAACGCCATTTTGTCTCTACCAATATTTTACCAGTTTCTACCTATGCCACACTTGATTTTGGGTATAATTTAAAATTAATTCAATAAGTAGTTTTTACATTGACCCACATGGCAATTTTGTTACGTCATGTTGAATTCACAGCGGTTTATCCTTATATCAGATTTAATTTTTATTTTTTCTCCAAAATTTACGGTCAATTGAATAAGAAGATTTTTTAACATGTTATTTGGCCGCCATTCTGTTCCGCTGTCTTGAATTCGTAACACAACTTTACTAGCTTATATCTATATCACACTCAATGCTTGCACAAAATTTGAAATTAATCTGATAAGTAGTTTTTTCAGACTGATTTTTTAAATATTTTATTAGGCCGCCATTTTGTTTTGCTATTTTATACTCATACCAAAATGTTAGCAGTTCATTCTTATGTAACACAACAATTACAAAATTTGCCCTAATGGGCATCATCAGACCATAAACAAAACACATTTTACAAAGTACGTAAAACTTTTTGTTTCTTTTATGTACTAGTCAATGGGGTAAGTAGTTTTTTGGTCATGCCGCGAACAAACAGACCGACGGAATCGAGAAAACATGTTTTTCGTCATCTAGGGACCCTGAAACGTAAGGATCTGAAAAAATTTCGGAGGTTGATTTTTTTACGTTTACAATACTTTTTATGAGGAAAGTAAAAAAAAAAATTCGATCGAACTTTTGCATTTTTCATGAAAATTTGAAAAGGCAGGTTTAAAAGTGATTTCTGCAAAAGTTGTAAATTTTTGCATGATTTATAACTTTTCTATGGGATATTTTTATAGGACAACAATTTTTGATGGAGATTGCAAAAATACCATTTTTCAAGCTCCTACATCAACCCTCCACCATCACTGAGGTTGCAGTTATTTTTTATTAAAAGCCCTTTTAACACTTGTACTTATAAAAATCCAGATAACCATTTTTTTTGCTGTAAGTATAAGTTAGTTGGTTTAATAATTAAAAATGCTGTAATATTAATATTGAAAAAGGTCTTGATTTTAAATAGTACAGATATTTTGAGTATATAGTAACAATAAAAATATTTTGTTGATTTCTTAAATTTTATTCTTGGTAAATTGATGCATAAAAAATTAATTTAGCAGCCTTAAATGTTAAGTTAATTATACAGGGTCAGTTAAGAATAGAAAAATTAGGTTTTTCTATTCTTAAAAATAAAACTTCAACTTTTTTAACATGGAGTATTCGAGACATTTGAATTATCTGAAACTTGAAAATTATTTTTTAGGTACTTGGTTAGACAAAAAGCTTAAGTCACCCTGTAATTATGCATTTTTCGATAGATTTGCTTGTGGGATCTCCTCAGATTTCCTCTGCATCTCCCTGAATATCCCCGAAATCTCCCTAGAATCTGCCCGTATCTCCTTGGATATCCTCCGAATATCCCCGTATCTCCTCGGATATCCTCTGAATATCTCCGCATCTCCTCGGATATCCTCCGAATCTCCTCGGATATCCTCCGAATCTCCTCGGATATCTCTGAATCTCCTCGGATTTCCTCCGTATCTCCTCGGTTCTCCTTCCCTTGGGACATAAAATATCCTCAGTGAGTACCCCCTCGTTAAAATGTTTGACTGTTTTTGCCAGATCTAGGTTTTCTACATATTCTACTGTTTTCGTGATGTCGAAAACATAGAAAACTGTTTAATACATGTCAAAAACTAAAATGGAGGTAGATACCCAACCTTGGTTAATACACATAGTAAAAAACTCAAAATGGTATTGGCTTTACATCATAAAAAAAAACTTACAGCTACATTTAAACATCAAAGAAACATGTTATACTTATGTCACTGTCATAACTTGTAATGTGACAAAAAATATTTGTTTCCTTAGACAATCAAAAGATACATCAAATTGAGTTTGCTATCCATTGTCTGATGACAGATAGATGTTACATATGCTTAATTTAAAATAGTTTCATATACTGACTTTTATATAAAATCAAATTAATAAATAAATATTATTATTAAATATAGTTTATATCATCTGCTGATGATGTTACCTTGGTTAGCGAAACGCGCCTCCAGAACGTAACAAGTTGTGGTGTAGTGTGGTTAGAACTCTTGTATTTTGGTCTATCGTCCACCACAGGTTCCAGTGTTAGGAAATGTTTTAAGATTAAAATAATAAATTTAGAAGCAATAGTTTCAGTAGCATAAGGAAGATACAATGAATGCTTAATGTTAACACTAAGCATTCATTGTAACTTAACTAACCACAATACTGAAGTAACATCGAGGAAAAATCTAATGTACCTACCGTAATTAATTATTGTTTAAAAAATAATATCATATATTATTTGAAATGTTTTCAGGTAGTAGGTACTGATAGAAATATATCTGACTGGGTTTTAGAACACAGAGCTAATCTTATATATTCCTTGGTCCAGTTTTTTCATAAAGATTTCGAAGAATTGGCAAAACTTTACAAATGTGAGAATCTTAATACAAAGTTGTATCATATTTTTGATACTTATTTGAAGCTTCTGTTCCTAGAAGGGTGCATTTTCAATCATATGCCTTTGTTTGATTTATCCAAGGTGAGTATTTTTTCAAGCTTTATTTTTCAAAATCAGAAACTAGGAATATATTCTTGATATTTTTTTCTTGTTATATTTATATGTAATAGTTAGCAAAGTTAGCAAAGTATACAGCCATAAAATATTCAAAATATTTTTTTCTGAAAATATATGTAAAATCATGTTACAGCCATTGTTGACCTATAACATTTATGGGCAATCCCCGGCACTCCACCAGCTACAGGTTTAGCACACATAGTTTATTTATAATTACTGTCAACCAACCTAAAACTCTATTCTTCGAGTCATGAAGACTAAAATCCATAAATAATTTTATTAAGCGTACGCAGTGTAACGCCACAGATCGAGTCAGAAATAGTCGTTAGAAAGAGCCAAATAGATAAACATTCGGGAAGCCGCCCGATGACCTTGAAGCGCTCCGAGCGATGCGTTACTTGTATCAGCTCTGAGCGCTCGCTTCTCATATTCGCGTATGATCGGGACTCTCGATTCGAGAGTATTCTAGTTGCCTATTGCGGGTAATATATAAACCGCTCAGCGCGCGCAACTATTTCTTAACAACTGATAAGAAAAGACGCAGAGAATATTCAAGTAAATTCAGCTCAGAAGAAAAAAATCTATCAAGATGTCTGGTTTAAAAAAGCGGAAAGTGGAAATAGAATGTCAATTCCAAAACAAATGCTTTTTTATCATGCACAGTGGTAAACCTATGTGTTTGTTGTGCAATGAAACAATTTTTGTTTTAAAATAATACAATATGAAGCGGCATTACTCCAGCAAGCATTTCACTCAATTACAGGCCAGTTAAGAAAGGACTAAATTAAAAAAATCATTAACGATTTAGGGAAACAGCAACAAATGTTCCATTCACAAAGATCAAATCTAGACTGTGTTGATAAAACTAGTTTTATAGTTAGTTCCAAAATAGCGAAAACGTCGAAGTCATTTTCTAAGGAACAGTTTGTTAAAGAGTGCCAAGTAGATGTTGCAGAACTTGTGTGCCCAGAAAAGAAGAAAGAGTTTGAGAAAGTGAGCTTATAACAACGTACTGTTGTTCGACGTAGAGATATGATTGGCTGGTTTTACCAGTACCGATTTGTCTGACACAGTCCAGTTAGCTATTTTTACGAGGTGTTGATTGATGAAGAATTTGTAGTGAGAGAGGAATGACTGGCTTTATGGCCACTACTAGGGACCACTATTGGAAAAGATATTTTTGCCGAGGTACAAAATACTTTTGAGCAATATGGTTTGTAGTGGGGTAAATTAGTTGGAGTGTGCACAGATAATGCGCCTTCAATGGTCTGTTCATGAAAAGGTTTTATCGGAATTCTGAAGGAAAGAACAACGGCTCTGAATGTGCAAGAATGTGATTTAATTATTTTGCATGCATTATTCACCAACAAAACTTATGCTCTAAGTCCATCAAGAACGTTATGGATGTAGTAGTAAGTACCATCAATTTCATTAGATCCCGCGGTCTTAACCATCGCCAATTTAAAGCATTTTTGGATGAACTCTCTTCAGAACACGATGATGTGACATACTATTGGTAAGTGGCTAAGCAAAGGTAAAATGCTAAAAAGATTTTATGACCTTAGAGACGAAATTGCTGATTTTATAGAAATGAAAGAGGAAACATTGGTGCGAATTTGTGTTCTTTGTGACTTGGCATTCCTGGTTGACATCATAGGACACTTAAACGACCTGAACTTGAAGCTTCAAAAACAAGGGCAATTGGTAAATCAGCTGTGCAGTCATCTTAGAGCTTTTCAAAATAAAATTTGCTGGTGGGAAACTCAAAGGAGAAGTAAAAACTGTTTTCATTTTCTGAAGAACTGAAACTACAGTCAGAGCAATTCACTGAAATCGGTTTTCCGATTTTAAGAATATGGATAGCACTTTCAGAATTTTTGCAAATCCTTGTAAGTGTCATGTGGAAGATGCTCCGCTTCACATACAAATGGTTGATCGAGCTTCAAGAAGACTCATATTTGAAGTCTAAATTTGGAGATGTGGTTACTTTTCCAAAGAAAAGTAACCACAGTTGAGGGTTTTCGCACGAAAAATAATTTGTATATTCAGTAGCAAGTATAAATGTGAGTGGCTTTTTTCAATCATGAAAATTAATACAAATAAGCGTATGATGCTTGGCTTACAGATTTTAATTTAGAAAACTTTGCGCCTATGTACTAGTGATATTGACCCCAATATTGATCATCTTGTTTCTCAGCTTCAAACTATGGCTGTGGTTAGTATTGCTAGTAAGCATGACAGTCTTGTAGTTATTTTAAATTTTAACCTTTTCCCCTTGTGTTATTTACTGTTCTTTGTCAGTTTAAGTGTTCAATGTTAACTCTGACTATGCTGGTAACTAATTGTTCATATTTCTATGTATTTTTGTAATACTTGACAACCCAATGTTATTTTTTTTAACCAAAATGGCAATAAATGATTCTGATTGAACTCAAGTCTTATTAATTTTCATTTGATTTTTTTATCTGTTTTTATTAATTTGTTTTTATATGTTTGATAATAATAAATAAAAAAATGTGTGAATTTTTATCGCCTTTTTATTCACTACTACCTACTTATTTCTTACGTACGGCCCGCGACCTGATTAATACCCGAAATTACGCCCTCAGCTGAGCATATAATTTTCAAAAGAATACATCCTGTGTTAGTGGATGTACACATTAATGAATTTTCTCCCTGGTTTTGTTTGTTAAAAAATTTAAAAAAAAAATATATTTGACCTCTGGTAGATGATGCCGTTTTTTACTTTTTATATATTTTTTATTTTTTAAGCTGATTTGATTTCGGATATTTTCAAGCAAAGTTACATCGAACAGTGTAACCCGTATTTAAAAATTTTAAACAGTTCAATATTTACAGAGACGAAACAATTTTTTTTGATAGATGTCCAAAAATATTCTTTTTAAATAATTATGTCACTAACAGTTACAAAGAACATACGCTAACTATGGAAACAGTATTTAAAAATGAACAGTAGTCCAAAAGTTATGGTGAAAAACAGTTTTTTTGAAAGATGTCAAAATATTTTTTAACCGGAGAAGGATTAAAAGGAGGATGTTCTCAATTCGACCTGTATGTATTTTTTATTTTTTTTATGTTTGGTCGGGCATATTGTCTAAACGGCTTGGCTAATTTTGCTGAGTCAAACGCCAAATTGTAGAGGACATTTCCCTGGTGGTCCCACATTTTTTTTTAATAATAATATTTAAAAAGAACGCAGGTATAAGGAGACAAAGGCAGCGAGTTTTATAATTAAATTTACATTTTTTAATAGCGTCGTTTATTCTCTATTTGTCACTTTTTGTATTATGTTATATATAATTGGATATACATATACTACAAATTATAATATTCTCAAACATTTTTGTATTATGTTATATATAATTGATATATATATATATATATATATATATATATATATATATATATATATATATATATACTACATATTATAATATTCTCAAAAATGAAACTTGTAAAAAATCACTGAAAAGTTTAGTAGTGAGTATAGGTAAAATTATAAGTTATGTATATTTTTTTGATATATATAATGTATTATTTTTACTTTTTAGTGATTTTTTTTCTGAAGTCAGTTTTATTTTTGTTTAATATCTTATTCAAATAAATTACGGCACAAAAAGCTACATGGAAGTGTGAAATCCACATTTAAAAATTTTATGTAATTTAGAAGTTACAGGAAAAATACTTAGGATTTCAGTTTAACATTTCAGCCAGTAGAATATGATCAGAGCGAAAGGTATAGTTTATTAGTGTTTCTATGGCCCCTACCATAGAAACACTAATAAACCGAGTAAACATTGTTTACAAAATTTTCTAGGTAGTTAGTAACAAGCAACTTACCAATAAGAAAAACAAACTCAAAATATAATTTTATTGCAACTGAACAATCCGCAAGCACTTTTGCTGCTATTAAAACCCAGTTTTTAGCAATAGCCTGTTGTCCTTAAGTTTTCATAAGGATATAGCAACAAAATGCATCATTGCTATAAAACAAGGTTATCGTCTTGAAGAAGTAAATTAAACAATAAACAGACGCTAAGTCTCGGTCTCAGTCAAAGTTTATAATAAAATAAAACTGGTTACACGTGTTTCGCCCGGTCGGGCATCATCAGACCTATCACAAAAAATATATCCTAATTACTAACTAAAAGCCTTTAAATTAAATAAATAAACAATATCTTTAAAATAATACAACACGTCACATATACAACGTTAAAACAGTAAACAAACAATCACGTTACATAGTTCGACGGATACTGAAAGAGGTTGAAACGAAATGTGGTCAAATGCATGTATAAAAACTCCTTATGCTTAAATTATAAATAAATAAGATAGTAATACAATAATGAAAAATTAAAAAAGAAGGTATAGCAGTGGTGAGATTTGAACCCGTATCTTCTGGGTGAGAGGCAAGAATAATAGTTTTACTGCTATTCGTGACTATAACAATATTTCGTTTTGGGTTTTTAGTTGTTAGGTAAATTATTAAAGATGAGGTTCGGTTCAAAATTAAAAATATCATTCACGCAACATAAAACAAGGCTCCTTTTAGCTTTGGTTATTTCCATCTTCTCCAGAAGGTCCAATTTTTTAACCTTCTGACATTCATGGATAACTGTTACGTCATCCGATGTAGAAAATCGGTGGCCTGTAGATAGAAGATGGTTAGCGAAAGCTGATTTTGTCTCTGTGATATCTGTATTTTTATGTTTGTTGACCAAATGAACGTGTTGTTGGACCATGGTTGAGATCTTTCGTCCTGACTGTCCTATGTACGTGGCAAGACAATCTCCACACCTCAAAGCATAAATACCCGACTTTGACAGAAATTCAGGTTTATCTTTCATAGTCACTAAATATCTTTTCAGTTGGTTGATAGTTTTAAAGGCGATAGAAATATTTAACCCTTTAAAGAATTTAGCCAACTGGGTTGAAATATTTCCAAAATAAGAAATATTGGTTAATATAAATTTGGAAATATTTCAACCCAGTTGGCTAAATTCTTTAAAGGGTTAAATATTTCTATCTAATAATATGTTTACCAAATTATCGTAATTAAAAGATAAAAGACACAGTGTAAATAAACATAAACATATTTATTGAATCCTTGGACAGTATAAAATACAAGTATGGATCAAGTCACATATGGTTCCACTGCTTCTAAGCAATGGGATAGAAAATTTTTAAATTAGATATACATTTTATACATTGACAAAGAGTACATAGAAGAATTATTAAAAGGTACAAAGTGTAACCTATATGCCTAAGATTCTAAATATTCATGAACACTATAAAAACATTGAGATATTAGATATTCTTTGACAGATCTTTTAAACACATTTTCGTTAAGCACAAATTTATAATTATCTGGTAATTTGTTGTATATTTTGGCTCCATTATAGTAGATATTATTTTTGGCTACACTAAGAGAGTGAATAAGATACACAAGATCCAAACGGCCACGTGTTTCATAATTATGAAAGTGTTCCGACAGAATTTTTGAAAATTTTTCTCAACAAATAGAAGCACCTCAAATGTAAATCGAGGGTAGCGTTACTATCCTGTATCGCCTAAATAGTGGTCTACATGTGGCCAAACTACACACTCCAGAAATTGTCCGAAACACTCGTTTATGAATTTTGAATGCTCGAATTAAGTGGGAATGAATTACCCCAAAAAATTAAACCATATTTTAAGCGGCTGTAAAATTGTGCATAGTAATACAAAAAAATAACTTCCGTGGTTGAAATCTGTTTTAATCTATAGAGAGCATAGAATGAAGTGGCCAGTTTTTTACAGAGCTCATCAACATGTGCGTCCCAGCAAAGCCCGTTATCCAGGTGAACGCCTAAAAACTTTACACACGAGACTTGTTGTACTGACTTACCATTAATTTCTGTTAGATATGACTCATTGAGAACGCGAGTTCGAGGTGTAAAGCTCACAAAATTGGTTTTATCCACATTTAAATACAATTTGTTTGCGTTAAGCCATTCATAAAATATATGAAGCAATTCTTGAGTTTTCCGAATAGCTTCCTGCAAAGTATTACTGGCCACCACATAACTGCTGTCATCAGCAAAGAGAGTAAGATTCTTGTTGTTACAGACATTTGGAATATCATTAATAAATATTAAAAATAAAAGGGGACCTAGGACAGATCCTTGAGGTACCCCACAAGTAATGTCTAATTCAGAAGATTTTTTATTAATTTCAACAACTTGATGTCGACCATTCAGACATGACTGCAACCACTCATGCACCCTACCCCTCAAACCACACTCAAAAAGTTTTTTCAAGAGAAGACGATGGTCAACCAGGTCAAATGCCTTACTGAGGTCCATAAAGAGGCCAATACATTTATTTTTATTATTTAAGTTTTCGTACACGTTGTTTAATAATTCAGAAATTGCGGAATGTGTAGATCGGCCACCAAAAATCCATGTTGACAGTTTTTAAGAATGTTAAATCGCCCCAGAAATTTTATAATTTGGTTATAAACAATACGTTCTAATAGTTTGCTAAGTACAGGTAAGATGGCTATTGGCCTATAGTTTTTAAGGGCAAGTGATTCCCCTTTTTAAAAAGAGGTACTACCTTAGGTGTTTTCAAAATGTTTGGAAAAATGCCGTCCATAAGCGACCAGTTAATTAAATATGACAGTGGAAGTAGTAGAATATTAGCAACTTTTTTGAAAACAGCTGATGGTGTTATCTGTCCCAACAAAGGTAGTATTTTTAGTTTCTTAATTTTTGTCATGATTTTGTATTGATTAACAGGCTGCAGTAACATTGTGTTTGGAAGTGATCTGTTTTGTGGAACATCACTAGGATTTAATAAAGTAATAGAAAGTGACCTAGGAAGATTTACAAAGTATTGATTAAAGCAATTTACAATTTCATTTTTATTGTTCAATATAATCCCTTGTTCATTTTTTATACTAGAAATCGTAACTTTAAAGTTTTTATTATTATTTATACTACTATTTATAAGTGTCCATGCCGCTTTTGACTTATCGGATGCAAAAAAATATTTATCATTATATAATTGCTTTGCTTTTTTAATTACTTTGTTGTAAGTTTTTTTTATAGATTTTGTAATAGTTTATGTCGTATTCTGATTTAGTTTCAATTTTTCTATGGAATAACCTTTTTAATGTTTTAGAAGATAGCTTCATACCCAATGTTACTCAAGACTTAGATTCATGTTGTTTGCTTTTGTCTACTTTTTTTAAGGGAAACGCTATGTCAAAATTGTATTGAATGTATTTGGTGAATGAATCGAATCCCTGGTTTATGTCCGCTGCTTGTAGAACATCCTGCCAGTCCTCCCTACCCAAGTATGTTTTAAAAGTTTCTATATTTTTTTCATTGTAAAATCATTTGTAATTAATTTTTTGAACTGGCTTAGGTTTGATAGGAAAATTCATAACTTGTGCAGAGTGGTCTAACAAGCAATTAACATAACACATCGTAATTTGTACATACGTAGTCAATTGACGTTGATGAGTTGACCGTTATGCGAGTGGGCTCGCGTACAATATTACATAACCCGTAAGAATCCAATATGTCTTTTAAATCGCTTACACTGCTCGACGGTTCAAGAAAGTCAATGTTCCAGTCGCCGCATAGTATTATTCTATCATTTAGTGACCGAGACAAATCACGAAGAAAATCACTCAGTTTTTCAAAGAAGATATTTAGATCAGTATTGGGTGCCCTGTAAATGTTTACAATTTGATAGTTATTATTATCAACATTTTCAAGACGGATACCACAGGCTTCGAATACAGAATCACATGCATACTTTTGAGCTTTGTTTAAGTTTTTTACAGGTAGATTAAGTTCTGTATTGAACAGAATCATAACTCCCCCCCTCCCCCGTGAACCATCTCTACAATAAAAGCTGCCCAGTTCATACTTAGATATTTTGTATAAAGAAATATCTGTTTTTGTTAACCAGTGTTCTGATAAACAAGCTGTTTTAATATCTTTAGAGGTTAAGATTAATTCTATATTATCAATTTTATTTCTAAAACTTTGAACATTTTGGGACATAAAATCGAGATTGGATGAAATAATATTTTTTTTACTAATTGCTATTCATTTGTAATGTAGTTAATTTTTTTCTCATATAGACAGGGCATTGAATGTCAAATATCGAATGAATAACGTCGTAATCAGTGCATTGATTTAAGTTAGCTTCTATGCAGTTAACACATTTATAGTTTTTACTTACGCACTGACTAGTAGCATGAGATTTATCGTTGCAACGCAAACATTTCTCTTCATCACTGCATTCACCTGAACTGTGACCATATCTACCGCATTTGTAGCAACGATATACTGGAACGTACTCAAATTTCAAATTCAAATTCAAAACATGCTTTATTATCGTAAATACATAGTATTTGTGGACAAAGCTTAGTATACTATAAAACAATATATATATAAAGAAAAATAGACAAAAAATAAAGCAATTTGTGACTAATACTAATGGAAGTATCATGAGTAAACATTTTCCAAAAAAAAAAAAAAAAGAACACATTAAAAAATATATATATAAAAAAAAAGAATATAAAGTAAGTAAAATAACAAAAGAATATAAATACAAACAACAAAGAACAGATAACACTATGTCAAAATATTAAAATAGAACAAACTCGAAAAAAAAAAAAATTCGATAACTCAAGTTTTACTCCCAGTTGCACTCAAAATATTCATTCAGATTATAAAATGCCTTGTCTTTAAGAAGTGATCCAACTGACTTTTTGAAGCATGTTAGAGATCGTGCTGTTTTAAGAATATTTGGTAGATGGTTGAAGATCTTAATACTTAAATATACTATGGAGTTCCTAGTCAATTCAGTTCGCGGAATTGGCATTGGAACACGACATACAGAAAAACCTATACAGAGTTTAAGTCTTGACTCCATGATTGATCAGAACGTTTTTGGATCGCATTCTACTATTGCCATGAACTTAGTTTTCATTTTTTTCAATACTCTTACTTCGAGGTGTGTTTTGTCATGCATACATGACTGATTTTGTTTTAGTATGTATGCTTCTATGTCTTCTTTATTTAGGTCTTCTTCGATGTCTACAATTTTTATTTTTGGATTTTTTGGTTCTGGTGCTTTTATGTCATACTTATTTTTCATTTTTTTATCCACGGTTTGTTTTAATTTATTCATTTCTTCTTTGGTATCACATCCCATTAATATGCCACCATCTTTAACATCTTTCATTTGCAATATTCCAATACCAAGATCTATAGGGTTAATAGAAGTTCTAATTGCTTCCATTGTTTTGATAAAATGAGGTGATTTGCTAAAAGAATTGAAAAAAGAACTCACAGACTGTTAAAAACGTCTAAGGGAATTGTTAGGTAGTTGTGCTGTATTTCTCAGCCAAGCCTTGACCATTAAACAAAATCATATTGTCTCACTTTTAAATACCCTTTAAGTACGCCCCTGAAAAATAATGAATAACACTGAATGACAATTATTATCTATATCCTTTTTTAATCAAATTGTCGTGCAGCTACAAAATAAGGTAAACTTAAAAAATCCAAAGATATGGTGATTAAATGCACCATTTTAATAAAATAAGATTATCTTTTAGAACAAATAAGAAAAATTCATAATTCCAAAAATATTTGGGTATCATCATAGTGTCGACTCATGCCTAGACAAAAAAATCGTAAATTAGTTGAGCTTAAAATAGCTAGGTAAACTTTTACTAATATGCAATCCTTTCTTTAACGCGTTGTATAATTGACAGTTAATAAAATTTCGATTAACTTTGAAAACCAGATTATACTAGAAAAACAACTCTTTTGAACAACAGCAGATTTAGCTATTGATTACGGGAGGGATAATTTCAAGTGACAATGGAGGTTAAAGGAGCATGCTAAAACTTTTGTCGAGCGAATTCGAGTATTTGGTGTCGAGGGGAAAACAAAATGGCAGTACTTGTTTTTGACCTAGACCTTTATTTTAAGGTGGTTTGATGTCAACTAAAACATAGTTTATGTATAACATTCTATAACTGACACAGTTTATGTATAATAGCTTAAACATAGTTTAACTTGCTGTAAATTTTAAATGGTTTGAATTAGGGCAAAACGGATTGCACTTTCCTGTCTTATTTTTTAATTACCTATCATATGACACCAACTACCGGTTTAACTAGAAGTTAAAAATTTTGAACTTCTGGTTAAACCGGAAGTTGGCCCCAAACAGGAATGTGCAAATCGTTTTGCTCGGATTCAAACCGTTTAGATTTTAAAGCTAGTTAATGTGCTCAAAATATCAAATTTGAAACGTCAATATTTTGAAAACAATAAATATGGATAATTACATTAAAATATAATTTTGAAATGAACAGGTGTGGATTAAAAGAAGTAATTCAGTTCAAGTTTTAGTCAAACCAGGTAAACACTTTAAATAACAATATCAATGCTAATATTATCTAAATTAATATAAGTTTCATATGCATATTATATACCAAACCATATAACCTTTATTAATCCGTATTGGCTCTTAGACATACCTTCAGTCGTTTTAAAATCGTTTATTATTTTGTGGCTGTGTTTTGTGTTTCATTTTTAACTTTGAATATACTATGGGCAAAACCACGTTCAAATCTAATATATTTACTACATTTTCTTCAAATCAGAGAGTTAATATGTAGTAATTTTTGGCTTATTAGTATGTATATGTGTCCTATATGAGGAAGAGATATATTTAAATTTAACATGAAACATTCTTCAACAAACTTTTACGATATAAACTTTTATTGGTAATGACTTTAGTACATACAGTTGAAAGTATTAATAATTCATCTTTTTATTTAAATCACCTTAATTTTCAATTTCTATTGGTTTGCAGACTATTCTGGTCATATAGTGCTCTATATTGGCAATTTCTTTACAACCTTCTAAATTTATTTTGTCCTGCTTTCCCGGTTCAGAGTCTTTGGGGTTCGTTGTTTGGGAATTCCGTTTATTAGTAGCTCTCTCTATGCCACGATTTGTCTATCCATGTTTCTTTAAAACACCAGATATTGTTATTAAGGTCTTTTTGACTCGTTTGTGTATCAGTTAGTCACACGGATCTAGATATAGGGTATTGGTTACAGCTTAAATCTGTGCTGCATAGTGGTGTGATCTTACATTTCTATATCTGTAGGTTAACATCTAAAAATGGAAGTTTGTTGTTCTCTTCTAACTCTAGACTAGGTAAATTATATTCTGGGATATACTTTACCTATAATTATTGAATATTTCTTATATTTAAATTTGTAACAAATTTTATGCAAACCAGCGTTAAATTAGCATCAACTTAGCAATAAATCAGGAATAAATGCTCCTTAAATCATTATCATGGAAAAAAGCTGTTCGGTATGAGCTCGTTAAGGATGCAGGTTTACGCAGCACATATCCGTCTCTTTGTAGATATACGGGGTGCATCAAAAATACGTGGCATATGAAAGTTACCTTTTTAAAACGATTACCCTCGATTTTATTGCATAGTTGCATAATTTTCATTCATAGCTAAATTAATTAAGGTAATCAACTGAATAATAAACTGCAAGTTTCCGAAGCTTAATTGTTTTAAATGAGACTTCCAGTATATTTTCAAACCATGATCGTATTCCGTTTTCAATCTTGCTTTCGGTTTCATGTTCCTTATTTACCGGCAATCTGAAAAATCGGTTATATACGGAACACGGTGCTTGAAAATATCTGTCAACAGTATCACCAAAACGTTCGAAGAATTTTGTTGGGTAACTTGACTTTTTTGTTTTATGGCTTTGCTGCAAGGCAATCTGGGGCTTATTCAGAGCTGGGGCGACCCTCCCAGATGATTTACACCTTATTCCAGTTAGGAGACGGTATCGGTAGGATATACTTTTTAATATTTCCTCTTTTTATTTTTGAAATGCATTTGGCTTCCACTAGGTGCCCCTTGAGAGTACTACTGGTATCACGAGCTATCCCCTTACCCCTCCCACTCTCGCACAACTAGGCCTCACACGTTCACAGCGTCTGCTCCCTTTCTAGCGGGGTCGTTAGTTTCCACACTGAGCGGTTGAGAATCCCGCTTCCCCCCGAAATAAAGCAGCTAAACTGAACACGTGGAATCACTTATGTTAAAAACACAGAGGTCTGCGCTCGACGAGGCGAACCGTAACACTTTGGTAACTGATGTGATATCTAAACTGTCAATTATTCGACGGGCGTTCCGTTTTTAAACCGAGTTTTTAAAAGCCGCTGAACCTGGTTTGAAACGGAATACGGCCTTAGTTCCTTATCAAACTACCTTAGGGTTTCCTGTATTTAAATGTAATAGTTTTAATTTGTTCTTAGTAAATGTAGTGGTATTATCTATTAAAATACTCGTATTGTATCATTATTATTTATAGCCACACCCAATATGGATGACTATAAGGTCGAATTTAATTATCAGGTGAATTAGATTTGCTCGAGGATTTGCTATACCTAACTCTTGAAGAAAATACGCATTTTATACACATTCAAAACGAATTTTAAATAATTAGGCTACCTCAAAATTTTGCAATGAGCTATGCAAAATAATGAAAAGTCCTATTTTCTAAAAACTACAATAGTTGGGTATTCTAGATAAATCTAATACAGTTAATTCAAAATTACGTTATTTATGTTCTTTACAGGTCATTACACACATGGTGTTAATAATAATTTAATCCAAGGTACCACTACACAAAGAACACACGACACAAAACTAATTGCATTTAGATATAGGAAACCCTAATAAAATGATACTTTTTCCTAATGCGAATCTATACCTTGGATCTCATTTAAAATAACGTCAGTGATTGAATTTAGGCAAGGGGTGGCACAGATTTTTGTACATTCGTATAAAATTGAATGACGGGAGGCCTTAAGAAGGTAGATCAAGCCTCCTAAACCTGCATTGTTCAGTTGGGTACATTGTTTATTTTTAGTTCAATAAAATTAAATCATCTCGAAAACATGTTTTGTTCCATGTAAATATTCATTAAATACGCCCATTATTTATACAATTAAGGACACGTTGTGCAACGCGTCGGAAAACCGAGTAAATTTTGAGGGAGCGTGAGTGATATAACGCGCTGCGACAGTAATACGCTGGGACCGCCAGATATCAGTCGAGATGAAACCACCCGTAAAGGTACATCCACCGGCTCCAATTGGAGTTCGGCGAAAACATAAAAGTGCTTGAATCTAGTCTGAGCGGCAGTCGACGGACTGGCCTGCCAGCAGCAGAAACAGTAAGTTACGACCATCACTTTAAGGTAATATATTGTTATAAGTTTTCTCTCTCACACTCCAATACACACACAATCACACTCACTTCAATATTCACACTCATCCCAATACACACCTCACATACACACATAATTCCTTTCCTGTGGCCAGATTCGGAGTCCAAAAATTGGGGACTGGTCGTTCTCGTCATGTTTTATACACCTACACACGATTCCTTTCCTGCGGTCAGATTCGAGGTCCAAAAATTTTGGACGGACTGGCCCTTCCCGTCATGTCTTACATATGCATACCCTGGCACACCTCACCATCATTCACAGGCGAGTAGTAAGGTATTGCAGTGAAACGAACTTGCACGCACGCGCATTAATTAGTGGGAACGGGTGTTGGCTCCCCCGTACTGTCATTCTTCGCCCATATTAACCGATCTGAATTTCGTCTCCACCATGTAACTGCGTTTGCCCAGCTCTCTCTAATACATACATTCTCTTTCTCTCTTATTAATTAGGGTTTTCATTAAGTTTGTTTGTAAGGCTCAGGATTTATTGTAATATATAGGGTTACTTCTGTTTTCTACATTGGTGTTTTATTTCTCTTTCTTTCCAGTATACCTTTAAATAGTCTCTGTCTATCTAGCGCATTGACCTCTGGTTAACCGTGTCCGCTGTATTAAAGCTACGTGTGTGCATTTGTGAGCCCTTTAGCACAGAAATGCAAAGGATCGCACCCGAGACTCAGTCGTTTGACAGGTAGCAACACCGCAGAAGAACAGCACCCAGAGACCGGATTCAGCTTAGGTAAGCCATCCAGCATACATAATATTCACCGAGCCGTCAAAAAATACCAGAAAAGACAAGTACGATCGAAATACCAGATAAGAGAAGTGCATACCGACCCTTTCGACTAAAAACATGAACAAAGAGAAGAGACCTAGGTCAAAGACGCTTGGTCGCTTAAGGGGACCGCTACCGAAGAATCCACCGAAATCCGCTTGAGCCACATCGTTAAGTACGAGAAATAGACGCCGAACCTTGCGCCCGGACACGCCCAATGAAGCCGCTACCCGTAGTTAGCTTTACCGACCCCAACATCAAGCATAGGCACCACCGTGTTCGCCATCTTTCTGAAGTTTCCCAGTGGGACCGTTAGTAAGAAGCTTGTAAGACAAAGATCTACCGGTATTAGGAGGTCGGAACCTGTACTTCACCGAGATCTAACATGCCCCAGATAACAGAGCAACAAAACATGACGGAAACGACCAGAGCATGCTCTTTGTTGATGCAAAGCGACCTTAATGGTACTGAGCAAAAATATGACAAACAAATGCTTATAGAAGAAATGAAGGCAATGCAATACATAGATAAAAATCACGATAAATATTGAACATTGAAGATAATCTAATCATACAATGAGTATCTGTATCTTCTGGTTCACAATAATCATTGGTAGTGGAAAGATATCATATAGGTTATGTTATATTGCACAACTTCTCAGCAATAACAATAGGTGTAGATTGGGTTGAGAATAATTTGGTTTATATGTTGGATTTCGTTGCTGTGGTTGTAGATTTGGTTTTGAAGTTGTTTGTCTAGTGACAACAGACATTGGTGTTGACTTGGGGTGTATGGTACCTTTTGGTTTCTATACGTTGTCATTTGAATTACTGGGTATACCAAAAACTTGTTGGTTAGTAAAGTATTTTTGTGAACGCAATTGCGTAGAAGTAATATTTATTGGTTGTTTAGTTGATAATTCGTTGGTTTTATTGGTGATTATAAAAGTTTGGAACAAATGGGGTTTGAAAATTTGGTAAAATTTTTCAATATGAGATATCTGTGCAAGTTTTTTCTCCGCGAGATGTTTTGTCATTATTGAAGAAACATTAGATTTCTTAGATATTGGCACCTAAAACCAAAGCTATAAAAATTTTCTTTAGCCTGCAGCCTATTGTTATTTAGTTCTTGTAATAAACAAAAAAAACGATCTCTGGCCTGAAAATGATATTCTTAAAATATATTTTATTTGCTCCCAATGTAGTCAGTTCTATGCGACTAGAAATAATTGTTAAAGCTTTTCTTTTTAATTAACCTAATATAGCACGAGGGGTAAACCGCTGGAGCATTGCGGTGTTCGAAATCAGGGCATAACTAGGAATTGGTAGGTATTAGTGGAAATTAGTCGGAATTAGTGGGAATTAGTTGGAATACGTGGGCATTAGTGAGAAAATGAGTAGGCATTACTGGACATTACTGCGAAATGATAGATATTATTAAAGCGTGCAAATATTAGAAATAAGATACGTGACCTCCAAAATATGCTTAAATGTTTAAAATACAAAGTGTAGTAAAACGTCTTTTTGAAGTTTATCTCTAATGTTCCTAAAATAAATAAGTACCAATTTTAAATTACCAAAATGATTGTCATAAATTGTTTAATAGTGGGATTACCTTCAGATATGAATAATTGTAGTAATAATATAAACAAGATGTTTATGTTTAAAAAGCTTTAGTATACTACTTGAAAACTAAAATCCTCGATATAAATCCGCTCTCAATTATTTCTTCCCTCATAAGAGGTTTTGGTAAAAATTCCATACGGCGGAACAAAATGGTGAAAATGTTAAAAAATATTATATAAAACCTGGTTATCCAATTTACTTCACATTTTGCACAAATTCAAGTATTACATTAGAATGAAATGAAAAAGTCTACTTGTTCAATTGACTTGCACACAAATTAAATGTTATGTCACTATATCTTATATATAAATTTTGGTACTAGATCAGCATAACAGAACCAAATGGCAATCTTGCGAAATTTTAATGAAATCAGTATAAAACTACTTATTTAATGTATTTTTAATATGTCCAAAAATCAAGTATTCATAGGAAGAAACTAATAAAATATTGGCTTGAATGCAATATGGTGGAACAAAATGGTGCCGAATAATAATTTTTGAAAATACAATATTTACGTTACTAAATGACGATGTGTGGAAATAAATTTGGTCACAGTTCACTACTGTTGATAAAAGGGAAGATTCATAAGAAGGGAAGTACCGGGTAAAGAAATTTACCGATTTTATCGGTTTCTATTATATGAGTAACTATTATCTAGACGAACAGTGCAGAATTCGAAAATCCGAAATGGGTAAAAAATAACGTATACCTTGGTGTTTTAATTTATACAAATTTGTCATTTCATAGCTTTCATGGTTATCTTGGCAAAAATCTATCGAATTAATTATTTTGTAGCATACCAGTTGATAACTATTATTTTTTATTATACAATAATTTCGCCATTCTCTAATAATCCTATATTTGTTACTAAGTATAAAAACAATCGTTACTTAATTTCAGTATAAATCGAGTTACAAAATATTTTAGGACAGACCTGGCATATAAGTAATTTAACCATTTAATATAAGTCATTTCGCCGAAGTGAAATAATCCAATTTTTAATTTCGATTTTTTATGCGTTTTGACATTCTTGATGACTATGATGATAACCTAGAAAAAATAAACAAATTTGCCCTTTATATTTATTTACTAATAAGGAGATATCGTGTATAATGACTAAATTCTTTGTATCCTACAAACAATAACGAGAATCTACAAAATGCCGTTGGATTTATCCAATTTCTATTTAAAAGTATATAAATTGTGTACACCCTATTTGTTTTCACCCTATATTTCTGCTAGATAAATAAAACGCATAATGCATAGAATCACAGAAGAAGCAGTACTTGAATATATCCACAAAATGTTTTTGATTCTACGAATCTGATTCTCTGTATTTATTTAGAAGTGTCCGGGGAAGTGTATGAAAATATTATTTTCTTTTTTTATTTCCCTTGCAAAAGAGAACTACGGTAAACGTGAAAAACATATTTTCTCAATTCCGTCGGTTGGTCTCTGTTCACAGCATAGCTAAAGAATCTACTTACCCGATTAACTTCAAATTTGTGTCAAAAAAATAAGAGTAATATGGGAATGACCTGGTTTAACATAACGAAATGGCGGCTTAGTGAAATGTTAAATAATAATTTCTAATGAACCACTTACTCAATTTACCTAATATTTTGCAAAAATCATGTATTATGTAAGAATCAACTGGTAAAATTTTGGTAGCAATCCACGGTGGCGAAACAAAATGGCGGATTAATAAAATATTTAAAAATTCAGTTTGAAAAAAACTACTTAATGTATTGATTTCAAATTATGTGTAATCATTAATTGTAGTCTATAGATGAACGGGTAATAGTGTGGTACGTATTCAAGATGACGTAACAAAATGGCGACACATCACAATAAAGTGTGTGGTACGAATCCAGTATGGTGGAAAAAAAAGGCTTCAAAAATGTTTGAAAACAGTATATATGTCTTGCTATGTACGGAACTAATTTGAATCGTACTTCACTATTGTTAATAAAAAAAAAATTAATGAGGGTGTTATCCGTACACTGCTACAGTATTGGTCTAGTGAGAGAAAAAAACTTTTGGAATGCCCCCCTGTGACAACTGTAAGACAGACATGGCAGCATTACGCGATGTCTTACAGTACATTGACGAACTAACCAAACTAGTGTACCATCCCTAGTTAATTTAGATAATTCAAAATAGAAAGTAAGAATGCTATAGATATAACTGTCGACTTTCGGTATAGTATAAAAGATAATAAATTATATTAAGCCCAATTCCATATGATAAAGTTTGGCATAAGCTTCAACCAACATTTATACGTTAATTACCTTGAGATGAACTAAAATAGATAAGACATGAGAAAATCTGCCATAAGCAATAACCATATTTTATCTACATAGATTGGGCTGTTATTCCAGTGGCGTGGATAGGCAGCATGCAACTGCTGTCCGAATACCGACAGTACATACGTAGAACTAATGTCACCGACATATCCTCATTTTCACAAATTGTTAGGGAAGCCGACCTACTCCTAGAACAGCCGAAGCAGGATGAAGAACTGACAGGATATCAGTGGGCAGTAGTAATCGCTATATACCTATCGGAAGGCCGTACGGACGTCTAGAACTGACTCGTACAACACGGGAGAGGCTTTCACTGACCAGCAATATCCGCAATATACCAATGATTGCCAACGAACGCCCACAGCCAACTATGTGACAAAATTTGCTAGAGATGCAGAGAACCTGGATATTTCCTCACCACATGTCTAGAAACACTAGGACTATTTTGTTCAAGATGTAGGAAAGATGAAGTCCACAACATCCCAGGTTGTAAGAAATTATTAATACCGAAGTCCGAACCATGCTTAAAGACGGTATCATTGAGCTTTTTGAGAGCCCATGGAGTTCACTGGTAGTGATAGACCACAAGAAAGATGGAAAACACCACTTTTGCTTAGATTTTCAAAAAGTTTATGCCATATATTGCAAAGATGCCTAGCCAGTACCGTATATTAATGCTATCCATTTTGCGAAGACACTAAGCCTATACCTTCTTCACGGTTCTCGGAATGGGATTAATCCAGTTCCGGGTCATGCCATTAGAGTTGCACTCTGCTCCAGCAACATTTCAGCGCCTGATGAACTGCATTATAGGATCCGAACTTTACCCCTTCTGTTTCGTCTATTTGGATAACATCCTAGTCCTGGGGAAGATCTTTGAAGAACATTAAAACCCAGAGTAGTGTCAATTTGACCACCAATCTCTTCGCTATTTACGACATCTTGTCATCGCCATTGGATCCCGAGAAGGTTTCGGCTATCTCGGAATTACCGCCTCCCATCAACCTACGAAGCTCAAGAAAATTCCTTGTTTTTGAAAATTTGTTGACTCCTGGTACCGACGTTTTGTAAAATTTTTTTTTTTAAATTTCCACTCCTTTGGACTGGAAGAACGTCAAATGGACTTGGGCGAAAGAACAACAGAATGCGTTTGAGCAACTAAAGACTTTCCTAACCGAAGCACAAGTGTTGGCTTGCCCAGATTTTTCCAAGCCATTCGTCTTGCAGACAGATACATCCGACAATGGATTAGGTGCAGCATTGATTCAACATAGATCTGATAGCGATCATGTGATCGCGAGAAGAAATTCTCCATTACCAAAAAGTAGTGTTTAGCTATTGGCTGGGGAGTAGAAGAAATGAGATCTAATTTACAGGATACCATTTTACCGTGCATACCGACCACCAGTCCCTTCAATGATTCCGTTCCATTAAAAACACTGTGAAAGATTAGCTCGATGGAGCATATACCTTGAACAGTTTGACCTGGAAATAAAATACTGAAAACGTTATTTAAATCGCATGGCTGACATATTGTCCCGAGACCCAGTCAACACTGAAGACTGTGAGGGTCTATCTGACCCGATCTTGTCTCTAGAAGACTTTACTCCTTGCTACTAGTACACCACAAAGAAAGTAGCCGTGGAAACTAACACATTCGCTTTCTCCTGCTACTGTCTGAGTTTTGGGACATGTCCGATCTTATCAAAAATAAGATGACGAATTCCTGGAAAGTTGGTGTTCTAAAGTCAGCTCATAAGGCAGTTTTAGAAGAACATGGTGGAAGAGCACCTGCTGGATACCAAGGTATACCAGAAATTGCTCTTCGATATTACTGGACAGCAATATTCCGAGATATTGCTCAATATTTCTGCCAGCGACATAAATCCTTATAACAATAACTCCAGGTAAAATGAATTCTTCGAAAAATGACTAATCGTGGGATACTGTAAGTAAGGCTTTAGTTGGACTCTTGTTTCGATCGGTGTAAGGAAACGACTACATAGTCGTTTTCAGGGCCGTTCTACTAAAGATATATAATGCTGAACGATACGACAAGCCACTGCCAGAGCCGCTAGTCAAGCTTTCTATGAAGAACGTATCCCTTGCTTAGTTGTCCAAGCAGCCTTATATCCGGCAATGGAACTCACCACTACACCAGGCAAGTTTTTAATGAACTCCTGCGAGAAATGGGTATCAACGACCGTCACGAACCAATAACTATTTGTTTGGTCTAAATAATAAAGCGCACTGCGAATACTATTTCAAAAAACATGAAATATTAACACTTCCTGCATTAGTTAGTTTAGAAACCGTCTGTTTGATGACATTTTTAATGCGTTAATGTTTTTTATAATAAATAAATCTCATTAAAATCTCTCATTTTGGGTGTCATGTTCCAGCTGCTAGCCTAGAATTTGAAAATCATTTTATAGGGGAAAGAACTGTCTGATAGTCCGTTAAAATTAATTATTTTTGTTACGTGTTAGATTAAAGTTATACATTTTCTTTTTTTTAATACACTTTAATTACTATATTAATTAAGTACTCCTTTTGTTTAACTTCACTTATTGTGCTTGTATAACGATAACAAAATAGAGTTTAAAGTCGCGTAATTTTAATTTCAATGTCATCGAAATTATTCACCTCTAATATGTATTGTTAAGGTCACCTAGATTCATTAACCGCTTTACGGCAATGTTATGTCCTAACGAATGTTATTTTTACAATTTATGTATTTGCATTGAACTATCGAAAAATATGATTTTTTTTTCGATTAATATTTCTCATTGTTATGTATTTTTTTAAGGAAAATTTCGCTTTGTCTATAAAATTGTAAATAAAATTTTCCCGCGACAATAAAGCATACTTTTGTTTTATTGTTTAACGCACCAACAAAACAATCAAGAAGATGGTGACTCATTACTGTGAAGCGGATTATAGAAAATGGAACCTGCATCTACCAGATTTAGTCTTCCGCTGGATACTTACCGGCTTTTCTTAATTTTCGACGGGAATTGAAGCCCGTAAATCCTTGTACTGGAAGTCTCCATAAGTAAATCCCACCGAAAGTACCTAAATTGACCTGGTTCAGCTCCATATGCATATTGCGAGACTCCAGAAATTCACTGAAACCTATGAGCTGTTAATCTTGAAAGAGCATTTACTACCCGAAACTCACCACTACAATCTTCGCAGCCAAGAATGGAATCGATATGTCGGTGATAAGGTTCTAAAGCGTGAGAATCATCTTTCATCAACTCTAAAAGGTTTTGCTGCAAAACTTGCTTGTATACACGTGCACACAATTTCTTTCCTGCGGCCTGATTCCGTGTTCAAAGATTGCGGACTGGTCGTTCCCGCTATGTCTTATATCCATGCACACAATTCCTTTCCTGCGGTCCGGGATCCAAAAATTGCGGACTAGCCATCTGTTATAAGGGCCGGAGTATTTGGGCTAAATTTTAATGAATTGATTGAATACTAATTTGTAAGATATTCCAGGGCATTCCATTTAAAAAAAAACTTTAATATGCCACGAATTTTGGAGCACCCTGTCCATGTATATCTTCAAATAATTTTAAATTGTAGCTCTATCTAATCCACATATAATAATAGTAGTAATAATAATACTAATAAGGCGTTTATTAGTTACCAATAAATACAGTCAACGAATTAACTTAAAATAATAATAAATTATAATAATAATCATGGTAACTAACGGGCCTTGTTTTCACATTTCAGGGGATGTTCATTCCCCGGATTCTGTTGAGACCAAATATATTTAAGAAATAAAAAAGAAATTATTAAGCAGCTAGCAGTTAATTTTTTTTTAAAATTTGAAAAAAAAAACATTAAAGCAAAAAAGCACCACTTAAAGGAAAATGAAGATGGATAAGGATAGGGAAAAATCTCAAATTTAGCATTTTGTGGCATAGGCAATCAGTTAAATTTGGTTTAGAAGAAGTAGTTTGGTTTTTCTCTTGAAAACTTTTTCTGAGACAGTAAACTCCTGTATTTTAAATTTGTTTATTAAATGTGCAATTAAATAACAAAAAGACCTTTTAGAAAATTCTTTGTTCTGTGACGGTCTAGTTAATAGATTTCTTCATCTTATATTAAGATTGTGCACATCAGTACGATAAGTTATTTTTTTGTGTAAATATGGTGGAGTCTTAAACTTATTAATTTTATAAAAAAGTACAAGAGCGTGTAAGACTCGTCTATTATGCATATTTAACTTTTTGCTTCTTTTAACTTATGAGAAAGTCTTAAACAGGAATTTTGGAGTTTTTGTATTCTATTAGCATCGGTATTATCAAGACAACGTCCATAGATGGTGTCACAGAAATTTAATGGTTTAAAGCTACTGATTTAGTAGGGTTAATCTTTAAAAGGAGCTTTTGAGTTTCACTGTATAAAGTGTCCCAATCCGCGTTAATGCACCGATTGGCCTCCACTATATCAGTACTTTTAAATGAATAATATACCTGGGTATTATCTGCGTAGCAATGATGCCTACAATATTGAAATTTATTTATTAATTGCGACGTATAGAAAGTATATAGTAATGGACCCAGAATGCTACCCTGAGGCACCCCAAACACAACATTAAGGGCTTTCGATATTTTACCATCAAGTACTACTCTTTGTCTTCTGTTTGACAAAAAAGAAGACACCAGTGCCACCGCAGAATCGCTAAAACCCCGACGCTGCAACAAAGCTAATAATATTTCGTGGTTGACCATGTCAAAAGCTTGAGTAAAATCCAAAAGAACCAAAACAATAGCTAGAACCATAACCTTTACGGAAGCCAGACTGATATTCAGGGATCAAATTACTAATATTTAAATACTCAATTGTTTGCTGTTCCATAATTTTTTCTAATAGTTTAGAGAGGACTGGAAGAATGGATATAGGAATAACATTGGCTGTTAATTAGTAGATTAATTGTGGCAGAACAAGAAAAGTAAAATAAGTGTAATATTTAAATTATCAGCTCCAAATGTTTTACTCTTTATGGTTTTTTGAATGGAAATTCTGTATCTTGCATTAGCAGCCTAAATTTAATTTCATTTTGTGTAATTCTATGTTCCTTAAAATTCTTAATAAATTCTTCATCAGGCTTATTTATACTTATACTCTCCAAGTTATATTTAAAAGGAAAGTATAGTTCAGCAGTTAGACACCGACAAGTATGGGGTGCTCTAATTTGGTAACGTTTTATTGCGGTTTTATTCCGGTTTTATTCCTGATTTATTGCTGACTTATTGCTAATTTAACCTCTGATTTGTTTTAAAATTGTTACAAATTTAGATATAGAAATTTTTTTTTTATTTAGGACTGATTGGTTGATGTTTTTTTTGGTGTTGTATTGTAAATTTGTTGCTAGTTTACTATAAATTTAAACATAATTCCGTGTCATACATTTTTTATCTTTTCATCAAAACCTAAGTCACGAAAAACCTCCCCGTATCCACGTGTTAGCTTCAGAAACTTAATAATCTATTTTTTATTACTGATCTATTAAAACTTTTTTTTATGAAAAGCGCCCAAAAAATATGGTCTTTAAAGTTTTGTCTTTTTGGAAGAGATTTAAGTTTACCTCATTTAAATACGACGATCGTAAACAGCGTTCGCGATTTTAGCGTTCTTAAGACTGGTGCCTTAATTACATAGATGTAACCTTTTTATTATATACAATATAACGTGCTTTTCTTAGAATTATAATTTTAGTTCTTTTAATTTCATAGGTGTAAAGTTATTTCTTAATTTCTTACATTTTAGACTGAAAATAATATACTTAAGGACGCAAAAATATTTTTGGAAGATTGTAGGACAATCCCCAACATTTTAGGAGGAATGCTCTTGTATAATAACAAGTTAGTATGCATTATTCCACTAGAATAATCTTATAAATTATAACTATTTTGTTAATATTTTCAAGGCATTTGATTGGATGAAAATTCAAGGATTAAGTAGTTTTCTAAAAAGAAGGCTACATACACAATATAATCTCTCTTGTAGTGTAGTGTTAAAATTAGTTGAATAGTGTTGAATATTTGTTTCGTATCGTTTTTTCAAAAACATTCAGATAAGATTTACATGTTGTTCATATTTGTATGTTTCACAATATCCATATACCTAAAAACACTTTCCCATTTCTATCGGGTTCCCCGTCAGCTTAGCGCGTCATAGTTTCAAAATTTCTAATCCAAATTACTTCAAGTTGTGCAGAACAATGAGGTGTCGAGTAAAATAAAAAAAAAACAAATAACTTTAACCCAAGCTAAATGAAATTTTTAAATTTTATTTGTATAACTATTTTATAATATTTCGTATAGAAAAACAATATAGGACACTTGGTTTTATATATTTTTGAAGGAAAATTACCAAGTTTACAACTAACTATTAGTAGTTAGGAATGGGTAATTAAGTGTAAAGAAAAATAGCACACTTTTTCGTATTTAAGGAATAATTAGTTCTGTCGACGTTTTAACGGTTCCCGGGTTACTGCCTACGTCCACTATTATTGGACCACCAGTATAGTGATACACGATTTACAAGTCCAGATTTTATAAGGGCAGCCGGCATCAGATCCAGTGAACGAGATTTATCAAAATTTTAATTTATGCAGTTCGACAAATAATCTGAACACATTTAAAAATGATTTAATTTTGATTTTTCTTGATCGCTGAGTTCTGTCATTAACGGTTCGGGGTACGTCCACTAAAAAGTGGATTTACAAGTCCAGATTTTATAAGGGCAGCCGGCATCAGATCCCGAGTTTGTCATATTTATAGTTCGACTTTCATACAGGGGCCGTCATTGTGAAGTGTGATGTTAAAGGGGGTGTTTTTATGTCCTAAAAGTCTTAACTTTTGAGATACAGGATGGTAAAGTTTAAAAAGAAAACATTTTTTTTCATCCCAATTCTGATGCTATTGTAGATAACTGCATGAAATTTTATACACGTCTTCTATGCATTAAGGAGCATACGGATTTACCCAGGTTAATTATATTTGCACGCCACTGGTAGAAATTTCAAAAATTGATTGTTAATAATGCCCTTTTATGCATAAAAAACTTGTATCACATTTGACACAGTTATTTATTTATAATAGCATCAGAATTAGGATTTTAAAAAATGTATTTTTAAAACCCTGTATCTCCAAAGGTAAGACTTTTGGGTTCATATTAAACTTTTTGCTTAAAAAGGTCCAAGAATCACCCCCCTTTAACATTAGCACGCAATTAGGAAACGCCCTGTATAGTACTTCACAATGACGCCCCCTGTACAAAGTAATATGACAGACGGAGAAAAACGGTCCCCGAATAGCCCAAAGTCCAACTGCATAAGTTAAAATTTTGATAAATCTTGTTCACTGGAAACAGTGCTGGCTCACCTAATAACTACATTGATGTGTTAATTTTGGAAAAATATGAGTTCTGTATTTTTTCAAATATTAATTGCAATACTAGATATTTTTTGACACCCGGTATTGAACAGAAAATTAATTATTTTGAAGCAGTTTATTGACAGCTACTTTATGAACAATTTTACAAAATATATGAAAAAAAAAATTGTTGAGGTTGACGGCTGTGATTCTAATGGTTCGATTCCTTATAAACCGTTGTCTTCTTTTGAAAATGATGAGATTTCGTCATCACTACTTAAAGATCCCAGTGTGATAACTAAATCATCAACAACCGTTTCAATTTTTTGCCATCTACTTCCCAGTATTTATCTTCAATAGAACGAACATGTTTAACATACGATTTCCACTTTTCACCCGATATTGAGTCAATCGCTTCTAATGTTATTTTATTTAAATCTTTAATTAAAAGTTCACCGGTGTTGCGCTCTCGAATATATTTTTTGACTCCTGCCGGGTTAGGTCGCATATGTATGGAGGCAGCCTTAAAGGTGTATGACCTAGTTACGTAAAAGACCGTCAATTTTATACTTTTTTTCTCTGGGCTTGTTGGCTAATATTACTTCATATAATTGATATTTTCTTCATGTTGGATCATATACAAGATTGTTCGATTTAAGCCACGATATCATGAGTTTTTGACGACTAATTTGGGAGGAATGTTAGATAGCAGCTTCTCGAGCAACCACTTTTCAAAATTATCTATTCATTTGTCCATGATAGTCTCCAGTTGTTAGCCCCGAGCGAAAAACTAAAGCAACACCTGGAACCAATTCGGCTTCTCAACCAGCATGAACAAGCGACTACTAGAGCGGATTCCCTGAACAACACCTGTAACACTTTCACATTGCCAGCATTTGTTCACTGTCACATCATTATCTACCCAGGTTCCGTCTAGATACAAAATATTACGTCCTTCTTGCCTATATTGCCTTACAGTTGATAGATATTTCACCCGCCAGCGAAAAATATTTGGTCTCAATGAGCAATTTTCGTTTATTTTGGCACTTGCGCCAAACAAAACCATTTGATCGTAAAAGCCGATTTAAGGTTTTTACTCGTACGGAAAAACTATTTTATTCTTTACGAAGTAGGGGTTTGCAGGTCGGAACCTTCTTCAAGTTTATGTAAAAATCCTCTATTGTTCGTCAAATAACTTGAAAATCACCATCGTCAATTTTATCTTTGTATGATAACCGGGGTCTTTTTTTACCAAGAGATTTTAAAGGTGAAGTAGAACATGAGCGATCATTATGTTCTCTTTGAATTTTTCTTACACTACTTTCCGAAACACCAGTATAAAATGCAGCGCGTTCTGTTCGATTTTGAATTGGAATAATCAAACTATTATTTTCAGCTTCTCTAGTACAGACCTTTACAACGCTCGCAATAACTTCACGTGCACCGCTTCGAATTGTTTTTCCTCTTTTGCTCGCCATCGTTACTTCGAAATAATGATTCAAATTCAACGCGATGCATTTATATAGAAATGAAAACAAATGCTCGAAATGTATAGGCGCCACTGGAAATAGCTAGCAGCGGCAAGTGCATGGAGACTGTAGGCACATCCCAATTACAAGTGGACCAGTGCGAAATTTACTAAATCCTCGATTAATTTTCCGTATCGCTTAGCTGGCGCACTTTATAGGTGAAGTGGCAAACTATTACAACAAATAAAATAACATAAAATTTATTTGCGTACACAAATTTTACTTTTCCTCTTGAACTATGACCTTTATTTTAAGGACCGCCCGGTTTCTTTCGTGTCCTGCACTTTACACAGGGTTCACTGGCCATGTCTTATTTGACAGTATGATAAATGACAAATGAATATAAATATATAATATATATATATATATATATATATATATATATATATATATATATATATTGTATATATATTGATATTATATATATATATATATATATATATATATATATATATATATATATATATATATATATATATATATATATATATATATATATATATTTACAACGCATTGTATTCCTCTCAACTTGCAAGAATAGAATGAAGTGTGATAGAGTGTTCCGCACTTTAAGTAGTAAAGATTTCTTAATTGAGTCGAGCCGTGAAAGCTTTCGTACCATTTTCCTTTACCTATTATTTTACATAAAAAAGTGGTGGTAGACGAAGATGATGTATAATAATTTGAACAAAATAATATAGTCAAAACCAAACTGTGAAACGTGGTATCTCCTGATTTATTACAATTAACCTAAATGTTCAGAATCTTACCTAAACTTCATAAACGTTTAATAGTGGAGTAAAAAACGGGGCAAAAGTCGCTTCCTTCTCGATTTTTTTTTGCGTTAGAACACACCGATATATACCTCATTTTATTAAATGGAGCATTGTACATACGAAATCACAAAATATAACTTTTTTGCGGTCTCGATTTTTTTTATTTACTGTAACTCGGAATTCCGACTTCTACCTCGGAATTCCGACTTATAGTAGTGTTTTCACATAAATGTTCCAATTTTTGCTTTGGATGCATTGTCCAGTGACTGCACATTTAATAATTATCCTTGTGATAAAGACATTTATGACTTGTGTAAAATATTAATTGCTGAAAATGTCTAGAAATACTATCTAGTATGATGAAATCTAACCCCTGAAGGTGTAGAAGACAAAGAAATTTTAATAAATGAGGAAAAAATAAAAAAATTATTAAATTCTATCCCTTGTAGCGACACCATGAGTGGCAATGCAAGCCAAACTATTTATAGGATGCTTTTACCAATATATCTATAATTAATATCAAGTATAAATAAGAAGTGCAGCGAATCTCTAAAGAGTAGACAACTTAAATAGATTTTAATAAATAAGTATATTTTACCCTATGTAGACTCCCTCGGATCGTAGTGCAAGCCAAAATATTTATAGGGGGCTGTTACCACGATGTCTGAAAATAATATATATTATGAATTAACGTACCAGCAGGTTTCAGAAAGGGTACAAAATTCAAATTAAATTTAGTAAAGTAGGAAAAATTCAATTCATTTAATTACCAATGTGTCTAGAAATAACGACTCTATGAATAAAAGTGACAGGATTAGAAAACTGAAACAAATTTTATTGAATGAGAAAAGTCATATTTTCATATTATGTCCCAGGTCCCGAACAAAACTAGGTAGTCAAAATATTAATTGGAAGTTGTTGTCAATACGATCATTGAGTTGTACCTAGAGGTTTACCGAATAGATAAAGCTAAAAGAAAGAGAATAAGGTGCTTGAAACAATCAAAATTATAATTAACTTTTCACTGTGTTCCTGTATCTGTTTTGATGGATTGATGTCCTTCCACAAAGTTAGAAATAAGAACTACAACGGAAACTTGATTTATGAGGATGTAATTTGCTAACAATTTTTTTTTGCTGAAATCATTTGTTTTCAAACTTTATAAAATATCAATGTCTTCATTTGTGGAGGAATTCTAATAAATTATAGTTTAAAAAACTGAAAAACACGCTGTAATAGTAAACTGAACTAAAAAAAAACCCTTTGGACGAGAATAAAGTGATTAACAAGAAAATTAATGTCATTGTGAAAACAGCGTCGGTCTGATGTCAGTTATAAATATTTTATCGGTATAATTTCTGAAAGTAAAGTCAGTAGGAATATATGGTATAAAGGCACCCTACGCTTTTTTACAAAAGTATTTTTTTTTCTTTTTAGTTCAATTTACTATTAAAGCGTGTTTTTTAGTTTTTTAAACTATATTTTTGTTTTCTTTTTAGTTCCGTTTACTATTAGAGCGTGTTTTTTAGTTTTGTCAAACTACAATTTATTTTTTCACGATTTTGCCAGTTTATCTCTGTATCGCACTTAATGTTAGCACAAAATTTGAAATCAATCTCATAAATGAATAATGTCAGGCTGATTGTTTATACATTTAGGGGCCTTTTTGTTTTCAGTTCAGTTTTATGTAACACTTGATTTTGTGCAAAATTTGAGGTAAATTGGATAGTTTTTTAATAATATTTTTTATAACAATTCCCTAAGCCGCCGTTATATTCCGCTGAATTGGATTTTCATTAAAATGTTACCAGGTCATCCCTAGATGACCCTTCATTTTTGACCAATTAGCAATACCGCGAACTGACAGACATACCTACATAACGACTGAAGGAATTGAGAAAACATGTTTTTTGGCATCTAGGGATCCTGAAACGTGAAGATCTGCAAACATCTTAAAGGGTGATTTTTCTCACGATTACAATACTTTTACGAGGGAAGTAAAAATTGAACATACGGTCTATGCCAATCACATTGTCTTGGAAATAACTTTTGAATTGGTTAAATATTTGTATTAAAAATGGACATATCTAGTGCACGGTCCAATGGATCCTGTATTAATAAAAATTTCTGTATCATCCAGTCAATTGAGACGTTTGTATCTCGCCGGTGTTTTTTGACATAATATCTGCACAAAAACAAATATTATTGACCATATCACGCAAGGTGTCTGGTGCAGTATCAATGGATGTTTGGTGTTATGCGAATATACCGGGTGTCAACGAATCTATTAGATAGGCCATAACTTTTAAAGTATTTGATGTATTAAAACGAAATTTGGTATAGGTAAATTGTACATAAAGAGGAGAGCTTCCGCATATTTCTCAATTTCCAGTCACTTCCGGTTTCACCGGAAATGACTCTAGTTTCAATTTTTTAAATGGAACACTATGTATTTTTACATTTTTGGATTCCTGAGACAATTCTGAATCAGAATGTGACATCTTAAAAACTTTTTACGCCTACTTGATTTTTTTATAGCCATTTTTAAAATTGCATCTAGGTGGCCATGACTGGACGCAAATTAATCTAAGGACCTGAAATGATGACAGAATAATACAATCGCTAAGTTTTAGTGATTAGTCTGATAGCTAGGAAGAAGAGAAGTTGATAAAATCAAATTTTTGTGTCTAACTATTTTTTTTTCAAATGGCGACTCTTTTTAGGCAAGCACTTTTTGAAAAGAGGCTTTTTCTGCGATTCTAACGGTACTAACTTTTTTGCGATTGGATTACAAATAAGCTCAAAAATTAAATATTACTAAGAAAAATACTCGATAATCAATTATTTACTTTTATCAAGTGTGCCATGTATAGCCATGCTTGATATTAAGTAGGGTTTTTAATTGTGACAGTTGGTTAATCAAGATTACTTACGTTGGATATATCTATGCGTCATGTCACGTGAAGTCTGTCCAGCCTATCTCTGTTGATGAAAAGAATGCACGCCTATGCTCCTAACGCTCAGAACAGCATTTTTTATACAGTTTTCCGTTGCCCCTCTTCAGATATCGTCGACAAATTTAGGCGTGCAAATCTGTATCTTTGGCTAACAAATAGTTCAGATTAAACAAAAATATAACTTCAACTAACTTCAATAACGCTGCAAAACGTAAAAGCACAATATTCGAATTATATTTAATATTTAATTTTTGGGATTATTTTTAATCCAATCGCAAAAAAGTTAGTACCGTTAGATTCGAGAAAAAATCCTCTTTTCAAAAAGAGCTTATCTAAAAAAGTCGCCATTTGAAAAAAATTAGTTAGAAACAAAAATTTGATTTCAACAACTTCTCTTGTTCCTAGCTATCAAACTAATCACTAAAACTTAGCGATTGTATTATTCTGTCATCATTTCAGGTTCTTAGGTTAATTTGCGTCCGGTGATGGCCACCTAGATGCAATTTTGAGAATGGTTATAAAAAAATCAATTGGGCGTAAAAAGTTTTCAAAATGTCACATTCTGATTCAGAATTGTCTCAGGAATACAAAAATGTAAAAATATACAGAGTGTTCCATTTAACAAATTGTAACTGGAGTCATTTATGCGAAAACTCTCCTCTTTATGTACCATTTACCTATACGACATTTCGTTTTGATACATCAAATATTTTAAAAGTTATGGCCTGTCTAAACATTTTGTTGACACCCGGTATTGTAAAATATGCGATTTTGAAGATTTGTTAATAATTAATTTTTGTTTTTGCTTTCCTCGTAAAAGATATTTTCAGACATTGACATTTCACTATCTTTAGATGCCAAAAAACATGTTTTCTTGATTCCATCGGTATGTGTCTGTCTATCTGTTCGCGGCTAACTAAAAAACTACTTACCTGATTGACTACAGATATCGGTCAAAAATTAAGAGTCACATGGGGATGACCTGGTAATATTTTGGTTTAAATGCAATATGGTGAAACAAAATGGCGGCCTAGTGAAATGTTAAAAACATTATCACTAAAAAACTATTTATCCGATATACTTAACATTTAGCACAAAAGTCAAGTACTCCATAGGAATCAATTGGTAAAATGTTGATACGAATTCAAGATGGCGAAGCGAAATGTCAGCTCAATAAAATATTTAAAAAATGCAGCTTTAAAAACTACTTAATAAATTGATTTCAAATGTTGTGCAAGAATTAAGTGTGGTATAAAGATAAACTAATGAAAATGTTGGGACCAATGACAGAACAAAATAGCGGGCAAATAAAATGTTTGTAATCACGAAAAAACCACCCACCAACAGAGGCGTAGCTACAAATTTTGGGCCTCCCCGCGGTTTTCTGGGACGGCCCCCCTTTTAGAACAGGAAAATAACTGATGATAAAAAAAGGGCCTTGTCAATAAATTAAGGTTAAAAAAAGGTTATCCATACTCTCATAATCCCCTTAAACTCATTTGAAATTATCCCCCGGCGGCCCCCTAACGCGTGGGCTGGCGGGGGTGTAGCTATGCCCCTGCCTACCAGGTTTTACATACCTTCGCGATTTAGCGTCCCTAGATGCCAAAAATATTTTTTCTTTATTCCGTTAGTTTGTCTGTCAGTTCACGGCGTAGCTAAACAACTACTTATCCGATTGACTTCAAATGGGGATGACTTGGTAATATTTTGATAAAAATCCGATATGGCGAAAAAATGGCGGCTTAGTTAAATGTAAAAAAAACTGATTATCCAATTTACCTCAAATTTTGCACAAAATTGCAAAAAGTGTTAAGTTTGTCGCCCACTTGACCGTCGCAGCACGACCCGATCCTGTCTATCGCCTAACAGCGACGGATAGTAACGTCGCCCACTTTGCCGACGGTAACCGGCTCGCAGCTTACCGTGTGCTCAGCTGTGAATGGAGGTTAGTTTTCATCAAGTGACAGGTTCCTCATCTTATTAATCGGAGGAGGGCAAATTTTGGAGAGTTCCATCATCTATTAAGATGATGCGATATTTTTCCAATATTTTAGGTTGTCGTAAATGTCCTTGTAATTTTGAACCAAATAAATTAATTTTTCCTCCTCTATTTTAGCTCTCGTTATGTGTTCTGAAATCTGAACAAACTACCAAAATATTGTAAAAATAAATACGCACGTGCCATGTTTTCAAATGGCCAGACCATCACGACACCTTCCGTTATTTGCCGGCGAGGATCGCAGACCGGCAATCCATTCCTGCGGCGTTCGATGTCGGGTCGCGCCGTGCCGGTCTAGTAGGCGTCAGTCCATTTATTGGCATTGTTTTAATTCCATCCGGATTTTGACGGGATGGGCTGTGCTGTGCCACGGGCAAGTGGGCGACAACCTGTACATAGAAATGGACTGGTACGAATTCAAGGAAGCAAAACAAAATGGCGGCCTAATAAAATGTTTATGAAATCAGTCTGAAAACACTACTTATTAGCCTGATTTCAAATTTTATGCAAGCACTAAGAGTGATATAAAGAGGTTTTACGATATTTACTTTTTTAGTAATTGTGGGGATATAATATATGTATGTTTAGCAGCACTAATAATTATTATATATTTTTTATTAGTCATATATTATTACCTTATTTCCGGTTTTAGTTGTTCCTAATAATTAACTTTTTATATTATCATCTTTTTCATGCGTAGTATTTTGTCTCAGTTTTTGTTTTGTTTTTAAGATATTGAGGGTACCGTTGTGTGTGTATTGTTTCATATAGTTAAATTAGATTACCAGTTTTGAATGTACTCAAAAAGTATGGCCAATTTTATTTTTATTATGTTTTATTCGCTTTGTTTAATTTATTTTGTTTTAATTTAAAAATCGATGAAACAAATTCAAACGAAAGTTATGGAACGGATAGAACATACAGGACATTTTTGGTGACATATTTACTAATATATATATTCTTTAGAGTAATTCATACTCAGCTCTCTGTACAAACCACCAAGAAAGTTGTCTTTTCTGATCCTTATCGAATAAGGAATCCAGCAGAAATTTCAGATCTCAGTTTTGAGCTTCCACGAGGTATAAAACTATTGCAAGTCTTTATTCCTTTTGAAGAATTTGAAGATCGATTTGAAGAATCCCGAGAGGATGTAAATACTGATAAACAAAAGTATTTGAACAATTTGGAAGTAAGTAAGACAAATTTAAACTACGGTTTATAATAAGTGGTTTACTGTAGGGTACATTTTTAGTTAAATATTTCAAAAAACAAGAGGTATCGTCAAGCGCTTGCTAGCATTTAATAGAAAAATGTTTAATGAGTAGTGTCATAATTAATAGGTGAATTTTTTCTACAGCGTGTATAAGAAGAGCATCCTAATATATTGTACGAAGTGATAAAGAAAATAACAAAAAATATTTTTTCATTCCTGGGTATTTTTTTAGATAGTAAACTTAAATTTGAAACCCACATAAGCCAATTAAATTCTAAGTTAGCCTCTAATTGTTTTGCTTTTCGTATTTTGGCTAGGGAATTGGATCCATGTATTGTGAGAAATAGCTACTTTGCATTGACAGAATCCCATCTTAGATATGGAGTATGTTTTTGGGGAGTGTGTTCAAGATAACTTTTTAGTAGTGTTTTCATTTTACAAAAGAGAGCCATCAGGTATATGTATAGGTTAGGGTTAAGGGTTTTATGTAAACCATTTTTTATTTCAAATAAGATTCTTACCTTGCCATCCCTATTCATTCTCGAGTCAGTATGCCTTATACATAAAAAGTACAAACATACTAAATTTGAAGAAAGAAATTACAGTACTTCGCAAACACATAATGTTGCCCTACCTATACCATCGACTACTTTGGTAAGGAATTCCATTATCTTTAGCAGCAGAAAACTGTTTAATCATCTTCCATTAAATATAAAGGTCACTGAGTCAGAAAGAATAATCAGAAGGGAAGTTAATTGAGAAAGCATACTATGAGGTATAGTTGAATGCGGTCTTATCGTGCGGGTCCAAAGGTCACCAACATTATGAATCAAATCAGAAAACACAGTGAATACCAAAATGTTGTGTGCTTCTTTTATCGAGCTATTAAATCTCGATGGGGTATTTACAAATATACAGGGAGAAAGAAAATAGTTTTTTTTTATTATATTACGCAATATTATTAAGATAGCCACTTAATATTATTTTATATATTAAATGCCGAGGGACTAAATAAGAAAATTCGCTAAATATGTATTTGCTTAAAACTTTTTGGTTGGCAAAAACAAAAATTCACAAAATGGCAAGCGCCTTAATAAAGTCGGAAGGCGGTTCGAATCAGTGGAACAATCCGGATATGTTCTGTTTATACAGCCACTTAATGAAAGTGAGATTTTTTTATCAATCACCAAAAATTATGAGCCCCGCTTGACCTAGAAATCTAACCACTTATACAGTGTCATTTATTTAACTGCGGGCCACCCCTGTGCAAAGAAAACTTGTTTTTTTTTGTATTGTGATAACAAAAAATTTTTATTTTGCAAAAATATTATACACTTTTGTTAAAAACACAAGATAATTAGTTAGTACTTCCCTCGTGAAATTTTTTAGGATATTTACGTTTAAGGGTCCCTAGATGCCGGAAAACATGTTTTCTCAATTCCGTCTGTAGGTATGTCTGTCCGTCAGTTTGTCTGTTCGCGGCATAGCTAAAAAACTACTTATCCGATTTCTTCAAATTTCAGTCTAAAATTCAGGGCCATGCATGCGAAAAATGCGGGCTATATATATATATATATATATATATATATATATATATATATATATATATATATATATATATATATACATATATATGTATAATGTGTTTTCATTCCGGGTGTACATCCGTTCACTACTGTCGTTCTGACGTTTTGCTGACGTTTCACCAAAATCACATTTGGCATTTTCGAAGCTTTCTTTGAATGAAAACACATTGTGTTTTTCCATCCGTGAAGGAGTAAAAATCAACACACACACACACATATATATATATATATATATATATATATATATATATATATATATACTGTATTTTTCGTTAGCCCCGAGTTTCTGGTAAAGTGATTTTACCGATTTTTATATATCAAATTTTGTCTTATAATTAATAAAAAAAATTAAATACAATTTTAAAAAGGCTTTAAAATTGGAACAAGTCTTCTATAATTATTTATTTATTGCCTACAAAATTGCAAATGTACTAAAAAAGTAAGCAAAAAAATGGTGTCAAAATATAATCCTTCAGAAACTTTTTAATATTATAGACTAAAAAATATCATCATCACTTAAAAAGTCCTCATCTTCTGAGTCGTTCTCAAATGGGGCATTGATCATTGGTGCTATTTCGACATCTAGAATTCGTTCTCGATTCCACCAATCCCATATTAATTTCTCCGTATGTTCCACAGATTTCTTCCAGTACTCCGGCGTAATATAATTTAATGAATCTTGCCAAACAATTTGCACTTCATCTGATGTAAGACCATCGTTCACGTGTTTTTTGTAATATAATTTTACCCCAGCCCATATTAATTCAGGCAGTCGTAAAACCTCATGTCGCATAGGATTTTGTTTTTGTTTTATTAGCCAGTCATAAAGATCACTTTTCTTCCAGGATGAAGTAGGTTGTTTACTTGTTTATTTAAGATTCTTGAATGATAAGATGCATTGTCCAGAATGATTAAAAATGGAGCTTCTAAATTTGGAATCAGTTGTTCTTTTAACCACTTTTCAAACAGTTCACAGTTCATATTATCATGGTAGTACATACTTTTGGATGTTGAAGAAAACAGTAAACTTGCACCTGGGAGAAATCTTGTTGAAGAACCTGCATGCAAAATGATGAACTGTTTTCCCGTCCCACATCCCTTTTTTCTCTCGACACTTTTTACAGACTCGTCCTGCCAAGATTTCGAACCACTTCCATTAGAAAATATCCAAGTCTCGTCTAAAAATACCACTTTTCTAAATTTTGAATTAACATTTTCCGTGTATTTCTTTAAAAACTGGATACTCTGACTTGCTATATGTGGCATCTCGCGTAAAAATCTTCGATTACAGTCCTTTTTATATCGAAAACCCAACATTTTTATTAATTTTAACAACGATTTTAGTCCAATTTCCAATATACCTCGATTTTTTAAAGCTTCTTTTAAAACTTGAAGGGTTATATTAGTTTTTGATGTGTATAAATAGTAAATTGCTTTACGAACATTCATTTTTACATTGTCACTTAAGTCTTCTGTCTTTGGCTTTTTTCGTGTACATTTCTTAATCTTCTCCGGTAGTAAATTATGCTTTTTTTCATGCACAATTTTCTGCACAGTCCTTATACCGATTCCCAGAGCTTTTGCTACTGTCTGCTGGATATTGGCCGGTGAATTTTAATTATTTTCACTTGTGGATGCAAAAAACCCAAAAATTGTTTTCTATTACTCATTTTGTCACTGACTTGTCAATCCGACTTTGAAGTGACATCGCTCAAAGATTTTTGCAACTGCTGGTATTTATATGTTTATCCTCTTTTTTCATATGAAAATATCATAGGTCTATTTAATTCATTTTCCGGATTTTATGCGGAGGATATGATTACACGTAATAAAAGAAAAACAAACTTAAAAAGTTTGTCTTTGATAAATCGTATGACCCGCACGACAACACTGCTTTTGATTATATCTGAATTTTTAAATGACAGATTTTAGTATTTTTCAGTTGCATCTCTTGTATTGGTGTGTGCTCTCTGCCTCTTCACTGGAATTAAGTCTAGTGGTGTAAGTACGTTCTTGTTTGTCTAAATACTTGTACTCTTTATTTGCTTTTAAGTATGTAGTATTTTAATTTTATTGTACAGTTTTTATTTTATTTATACCTTTTATATTTTTGACTTGATGATGACGAATGACTTGTTCTTCTCTGTTATTCAATGTATTTTCACTGTGCTGACAGGTTGTAGTTTTATTTTTATTTTTGTTTTATTTTTATTTGTATTTAATTTTTTTGTTTGTCGAGTAGGTATATATATGTAAATATTTTTATTGCGTCATATATTGTAAAATTTTTTTTTGGTAATAATTATTCTTCCAGTTTTGTCAATAAGTTTTACTTGCGACAATAAAGCTTTTTTGAGTTTTGAGTTCAGTTTTTGGATATATCTTTTCTTTTTTGACTTACTCCAATTTTTCCAAAAATGTGCAATTTTTCAAAAGTTTTTTTTTTAGAGAATTAGTCAAATTTCAATTTTTACTAAATATACTCTATGAATTATTAAATGAGTAGCGCTATTCACCATTTGTTAATCCGTCCATTCGTTCACATAGTGGTGAGTGTCCGGTTCGTCGGTTCGATTCCGGCGACTCCGCCCTTTGTTTTTCTATATTTTCAATCATTAAAAAAAATTAAATATTCGTCAATTCGTTCAGTCATCTAAATTGACGAATCGAATGTATGCTGATGAATGAACGAATGAACGAATAGTTAGTAGCAGGCTTTAAACTTGATAAATAGTTTTGATGAAATATTCAACAATAAAATTCATTGATTCAGCAATTCGTTCATTAATATGAATTGATGAAATGAAATCGAACCGAACAGTGAGCAGCAGAGTTAAAATAAAGGTCGAAACGGTTTTGTAACCTTTTTAAAAAGTTTATGTACTTTTAATATATTGTTATATAAAGGGGGTTCGGTTTAAGAGAGAGAACCTTTTAGGTCTGTAATATGATCATATTATAAAAACAGGAACAAAAAAGTTTCTATAACGGTCCGCAATCGCTTCGTTTTCAAGATGCGGCATGTTAAAATGTTAATATATTTTTAGTGTTTTTGATATACCTCGTACATGTCTAGAAATTTTTAAATTACATTTAGTACACCTTATACTATGACTAATATGAATAAAGCTACTAAATAAATTTTATTATATATCTGTATCTCGAAAACGAAGCGTTTGCGTAAACCTATGTATATGAACTTCTTTCTTAATTTCTTAAGATAAATCGTCTTTCAGAGTTTCAGATATAATTAATTTACACCCTATATTATAGCATACTTAACAGTTTTCTCTTAACCTGAACACCCTATATATAAAAATAACATAATAAAAGGACATATTATGCATCTAGAAACCTTCTATATTTAAATCTTTAAATATTCCTTAAAAATTGTGAAATGAGGTAGTCTGACGTAATAAAACAAAAATGCAAAACCTTTTCGAGGGCATAATTTACATATTCTGTTTGTGGAAGATCTCAGCGGGAATGTTTAGGTAATGATCTGAGAAAGTCCCACTCGGTCCTAGTCGGGGAAGTTTGAAAAAAATCGTCGCCATATTGGGTTTTTCAAATATCTCCGATTGCATAATTTTTTTCAAAAAAACAACACATGTTTTTTTTGCAGAGAATTAAATTTCAAATGTTTACCTTTTATCATTTTTTCTCTAAATTAAATAGTAACAGAGATAGAGCTATTTTTTACTGTATGTTTTATAGATTTTTCACTTTTACTTTAACTATTTAATGTTAATATAGGTAAAATAAGTATTAATTTAAGCCTTAAATTCATATAAATTAATTTAATTAAATTACATACAATTAAAACAATTCTTCTGAGACGTCATCACGAGCGTCATTCTCCTCCTCCGGGGGACCCAGTTTTCTACATCAACAGTTTTTAGAGCACTGACTATCTTTACAATTGCAAAAAATCAAATTTAATTGTAAAAAAAACACCTCTAGTCTGTTAGTATGGTAAACGTACCTAGCTGAATATTATACGTAAGGGTGGAAAACAACTAATCTCAGCGGGAATATTTAGGTAATGATCTCCTATTTAACCCCTCAAAAGTCCCATTCGGCCCCAGTGGGGGAAGTTTGAAAAAAACCGCCGTCATATTGGATTTTTTGTTTTTTTTTCAAATATCTCGGAACTGAACATTTAATTCTATAGGTATGAGGTTACGTTTCTGATCCTTTTTCGACCGATAATGCAAAGGATGTCATTTATTACCAACCAATTCTTGAATCTAAAAAACACAACTTTTCACATTTTCAGAAATTCGTTGTGTCTTTACAATAACCTGAAAGTATGTCCTGAGCAGATGTTGTTGTGCAGAGTCTTCAGTTGGAGGCAAAGTAACTAAATTAAACGTAGACTTAAGGCCTTGTGTTGATGCGATTCCATTTATAAAATGTATCTCAGATGGTTAATATCAAATGATAGTTTAATCCTAACTGAATGAAGTAATTTTTGTTAGTATTATTCTTTTAAAAATAGGTCAAGGTATCGACAAACATCATTACCTATTTTTAGTAGCGACAGGCATATTTTTATATTTATATTTTTTGTTTTTTATTAAATAAATAAAAAAGATGTATCACAGCTTGATATGGCATGTAAAACAATATGTGTATCTTCAGAAGTTCTAGTTTTTCTGGTATGTCAGATATCTCTGATATTTTGTCACCTTTTGCTGCTTTCCCCGGACGAAGCATACATATATTTTTATTTTTCGAATGATGTATAAGCAAAACCATTATATCAGTGTCCTCTGAGACAACTGTAACATGGTTTGTTGGCAAGGATAATTCCACAGCTATTGAGGTGATAAGAAAATCAGCATCCCTTGCCACTTCATGCATAGTTAGTACTTACATCTTTAAAATAGGTTCGAAGGATCTTTATAAATTGCATTTTATTGTGATACAATTACCTAAGCCTGGGCATGTATGGAAATTTCTAAGCTGCCTTTGATCTGCATCTTTGTAGACTGTAGCCCTCAGTCAGATACTGTTTATGTTATCGATGGAGGATTTCTTGTACACAAAGTCTCATGGCAAAGACCAGCCACATATAATGATCTTTTTGCAATATGTTAATTATGTAACTCACAATTATGACAAGAGTTGCGTCATAGTCTTCGGCGGCTATTGTGGAAAGAATATATCTACTAAAAACAGTCTACAAAGATGCAGATCAAAGGGCAGCTTAGAAATTTTCATACATGCTTCAGTAGTTGTACCACAAGGGGATTTTATTAAGAATAGTCGCCATAAAAAGCAATTTATAAAGATCGTTCGAACTTACTTTCAAGATCTAAGTACAACTGTGCATGAAGCGATAAGGGATGCGGATTTTGTTATTAATTCAACAGTTGTGGAATTATCAATGTCAAAAAAACATGTCACAGTTGTCTCAGAGGCCACTAATATAATGGTTTTGCTTATACATCATTCGAAAAATGAAAATATCTACGTGCTTCGTCCGGGGAATACACTGATACAATATCAAAGAAATCTGACATACAAGACAAAGTGGGACAACTGAAAGAACACATATTGTATTTACATGCCTTATCAGGCTGTCATACTACATATTTTTTATTTAATAAATCAAAAAAAAAATGCCTGTCGCTGCAAAACAAAAGAACGATTTTTGTCAATACCTTGACATACTTTTAGACAACAACGCTAACAAAAATGATTTCCTTCAGTCAAGATTAAATTATATTTTACTGGTTCACTGTCCAAACCATATTAAAGATACTAACCATCTGAGATACACTCTATGTATTTTTTTTTTAATGTGTTCACATTATTTGTTGCGTATAGATTGACAAACAAAAATCTTTTTTGGCTTTTTCGCAACTGAATAAAAATATTTAACTTCAATTAATTTATTATAAGTTAAATATTTTTATTCAGTTGCGACAAAACCAAAAAAGATTTTTGTTTGACACTCTATGTAATAGAATCACGTCAAGTCAAGGCGTTAAGTCTATATTTAATTTAGCTACTTTATCTTCAACTGAAGACTCTGTATAATAACATCTGCTTACCTACCTGATATCTATACAATCCACAGAAGATGTAGCGCCTCCTGACCTATTAAAATTGATTTTTTGCAATTGTAAAGAGAGTCAGTGCTCTAAAAACTATTCCTGTAGAAAACTGGGTCTCGAATGTTCTTCCATTTGTGGTCAATGTTATAGAATTTTAAGGCTTAAATTAATACTTATTTTACCTATATTAACATTACACAGTTAAAGTAAACATTATAGTTGATATTTGGTTTAAAATGTGTTTTAAAAGTGGAAAATCTATAAAACAGAGTAAAAAATAGCTCTATCTCTGTTACTATTTACTTTAGAGAAAAAATGATACGAGATAAAATATTTGAAATTTAATTCTCTACAAAAAAATTACGTAAACGGAGATACTTGAAAAAAAAAACAAAAAACCTCAACGTCCAGATTTACTGCGCTATTTACACAGCACATATGTTGAAAAAACGCGTATATTTCAAAGTTATGAACTCCACCGTAAACAATGGGTACTTGGGTTAGTAAAAACATTTTTAAAAGAACAATTTAAAGAGTATATATTTTCGTAAAATTATTGCCTCATGCAAAATACGAATAATTCCCTAAAAGGTGTTAAAAAATGCAAAAAATCAGGAGTATTTAAACAATAAAAACTGAATTTTTTTTCTATAAAGTAATTTACTTTATCGAAAAATAATATTAAAAGAAAATTTTGTAGAAACCTAGAAATCGTGAATATTGAGGAAAAATGCTTTTCTAGTACATATTTTAAAAAAATCACCTATTAATTTGGAAAAAATTATAATACTAATTTATTAACCATTATTTTTGTATTAAACGCTGGTAGAGGTATATCTTTACTTTTGGGTTTATGAAATATTTTACTTCTAATTTACCCTAATAAAGCTATCGATTTACTTATTATGAGCAGCAGTTTATTTTTATATTAAAAAGATACTGGAGTTTTCCGATTGTGGCTTGCATCTGCCACTTGATTTATTTGTCAAGTATTTATACCAGTCTCTCGATCGGAAAATTGCTTTATGTATTGACATGTTATATTTTTCAAAATAGAATATATATGTGTGGGTGTATATATATTAAAATTCGTATATACCTTTAATTTATATTCCAGAATAAAAATTATGAACATGCACCCAATAGTTTTACAGAATCTGGAAAAGCATCTACCTCGTTGCTAAGAAAAGATAAACCGCTGCTTTTTACATCAGTTCCAGAAGAAGCAAGTTTTTCCCCATGTAAAAAAGCCTCAAAGAATATTCAAATCGACAGAAGAAACAAAAAATCTCGACCAAACTACCTGCATTTAAAAAGTTGCAGCCTTGATTCTGCAGGGGATTTCCATTTTGGGAGACGGAAAACTCCGGTTACTCCATTTTGGAGCCGGTCTTCTACTGTTTCTACCCCTTTGACTGAGAGCAAGTCTTTTGTGGATCAGCAAGGTAATATTTATTTTCTGTTGAATACATAGAATATTTAAAACAGGCTTAAGCGGGGCAACTTCGTTACAGTTCTTGGATTATGGGCTGGAACGTGATCTTCTTGGAAGACCCAATTTGGTTTTGAGGAAATCCCAAAAACATTTCATCATTCAATGGTCTGTGAAAGAAAATTGGACCGATGACGTTCAGTCTTACTACACCCAACCGAACATTCACTCCGAAACGCTCTTGAAAAGCATCTTGTCTTACCAGTTGTTGATTTTCTTTAGCCAAATAACGAGTGTTTTGTCTGTTGAACATACCAATATTGGTAAATCTAAATTCATCTGAGAAGAGTATTTGATGGTGGAATACTCTATTAACACTATAATTTTCCAAAAACCAATTACATTTATTTAAGCGCTTTTCAAAGGCATTTTCGTATAAGTCATGGTGAATTTGATATTTAAAACACTTAAATCTATACATCTTTAAAAATGTCCGGTATCTGTCAGGCATTTATCTGTAGGTACTGTCTTATACTTAATGTTAAAGTGTATCTAAAGTAAATTGAGACAGCGGAAAATTTGGGGTACGCTAAATTTACTACACCACGTATATCAAATAAATTTATTTTTATTCAGTTAATCGGTTTACAAAAGTAAGTTTAAATTTCATCACGCCGCCCTAGCTTCACAAAGAAATCGCCGACTGTTGACGGATATTTAGTTTTTATGTTGTCTCAACTGACTTTAGATACACTATACCTATCTAAAATTTTCGATAAAATTCAACAGAAAGAATGTCATTTGAAAGAACTATTAAAACGTATTCTAAGAGGAGCTGAATCGAACAAAAAATAATCAAAGTGCTTCCTTTGCTTGCCGTTTCATTAAGTTAGCGAAAACTCGATCGGTGACGTCACACAGCCGCTATATTGATTTTAGAAACAATGTCTCCTCGCCGCCATTTTGAAAACAAATGTCTACTTGTGACATGTTGAAAAGGGAATTTTTTGCGCTATCGAATGACGTAAAAATATATACAGGGTTCTCTTTAAATTCTCGACTTAGGCTACTTCCACTTACACCGGAAGCGATGTTCAGTTGTTTTTCCACGGAATGTATGGGTCCTGAGGACCCATACCTTTGATCCAAATATCAAAACTCTAACATAAAAAAAACAGAATGATGTCTTGGCCAATGATTTCGTTGTCACTCGGTATATTACTGAAGTTGTAAAATGGTATACCCGTCTACTTTGTAGAATATAAAATAAAAAAGTTTATTCCTTTTTTTTATTTTCACAATTACCAAGAGCAAGCTGCAAATATAGAGCATTATTGTTTATTGTTATCTACATTTGCAGACTTTCGATAATAATTTTTTTTTGTTTTCAGACGTAGCAAAAAATAAAGACGATGCTTGGAAATTATTCATGGGTTTGAATAAAATTGCGTTAGGTCAAGGCACAAATACGTTCCGAGATCAAGCAATGTGTTTATCTTGTCCATTGGAAGTATTTACTATGCGTTTAGAAAAGGCAGAAAGACTGTCAACTTTCGTTCAAGCGGCCTTGAGAAACTCTTCTATGTTTCGCACGTCTAGTTTAAAAAACTTGGCGCAAATGACCAGTATTTCGAATCCTTTAAATCAGTATTATTCTAATTTCATGAACACGATACGTTCCCAGGGCAAAAAAAGTATTAATATAAAGAGATGGAAGAGTATACATGATCCTCGATTTCCTTGGTGGAAAGAAGAAAATGTAGTAGCCAGCCAGTATTATGTGGAAGATATCTTGGATAAAGACTTTTTTATTGGGATGAATGATTTTAAGGAGCTAATCCTGGAACGTAAGAAATCCCTTACGTTACCTATAAAGCCTCATAACGCCAGTGAGGTAGAAAGAACGGACGTGATATCCCCTGGTAAGTAGGTAATATTCAATATACATGATTAACTGTTAATTGCAGTTTGGTTTTATAGGTGGCTATTGTACTCCACTATCATTACCAAATTTATTCGAAGGGCGAAGATTATCTAGAGAAATTCCCTTTACTTCTTTTATAGGGAAAGACGATAATATGAAGACTGATGATAATTGTAACTTGCGAAAATGTGTTTTGTGTATGTATGGAGAACGAGACATGGTTGTGTCAACTATTTTGACCAACGAATCTCTTAAAGATGAAAACATTTTTGAAAAATTGGTAAGTCGATTTATATTGTGTTTTATTATGTAATAGAATTTTAATTCTGTATTTTCTGTAGTATCAGCATTATAATGAAAAAATGCCAGCATTAGAAAAACAAGTTAAATCTTATCTAGAGCAGACCCAAGCAGATATGTCATCAGAATCAGATCGTTACAGTGTTTTGTATTTAGATGCACATTGGGGTACCACAAAGCGTAATGGAATCTGGAATGATTCGAATTTAAGTGACTTAACACAGCTACATGGAAACTTTCAAGAGTATAAAGACATTACTGAGATTTATTTAAGGTAAGAGATAAATTATCAAATTATTATACCATATATCTAACTATTTAATGATATTTTTACTGAGCTGTGCCCTGAAACAATTTCCGCATAAGATTTTAAAAATTTCAAAAACATACCTACATAGTTTGCTCAGAATATAATGGTAATTCTAAAAACAATTTTTTACGAGAAGTAAATAAACCTGTAATTGTTCAGAAAATGATGTAAAAGTTTCGTCAGTTTAATACGGGGTACGTCAAAAATGTGGTTTATCTGGAAAATAAACACCACATAAAATTTTTTTAAATGAATTACTGTGTATTTTTTTTTGAAAAAATTATTCATTAAATTCTCAGTTGACCTCATCTGATACCTATCTTTAGCGCTTTTTGTGTCGCACAAACTAATAAACACGTATTCTGAAAAATTGTCTATTTAAAGAGATAAAATAGTATTATTCACAAATTTTATTAATATAATTTAGTTACAAATACAAAGTCATTGAATATATTGATTAATTAACAAAAACAAATAAAAATGTTTACAAACAAAAGAAATTCTATATGATCTTCATTCATTTGACGACACTTTAAAATATTTTCTGTTAAGTGTCGTTGATTTTCTAATATGATCGGGACGAAATCGATTAAAAGTTGTATTTATCTGTCTCAGAACTTATCCTCGGTTATTTATGGGTGTTCCGTCATACACTAGACTTCTTTATATGGCCCTATGGAAAAAAGATTTAAGTCGAGGGAATTATGGGTCAATTCCACGTCATTGGTACAGTGGGATGTCCAGTCATTAGGGGGTTGGGGACGTGTAAAATACTAATGCACTAATTATTTTTACAAATTGTACCTCTTCAGGGGCCTATATGAAGAGTGCTCACACATAGGCCGTCTGGTGCACCAAAAAATTGCAAAAACAGAAAAGAAAAGCGGTTTTTATCCAATATCTTCTAAAATATTGCAGATAAAACAAAACTAAAAAATGTAGGGCAGATCATTACCTACAAAAAAGGTTATAACGATTTTTTCATAAATGTAATGGTTTTCGAGATAAATTAATTTAAAGTCATCATTGATTTTCCTCTCCTCTCTTTTTGAACCAAAAGAAAAATTCTTTGCAATTACCCGAGTAAAAATATTTTTTTTTATTTATAATTCAAAATGCGTTTGGAACAACATCCTAACCTCAAATTTTTTTCAAACTCAATTTTCGCAAAAACTATGAATATTGCAGAAAAGACATAAATATCTTTTTTTAGATAATATCGTGGGCTTGATGCAAAAGCTCATTAAGTCAAAATAGGTTATTTCGAGAAAATCGAGTTTTCAAAAAAAATTATGTTTTTTGTTGTCTAATTCATAATAAAAAGTTATAATTTTCAATTTTCTTTATATAAGTAGACAAAAATAGGATATCTAATGTATTTGTCAACAGTTTTTGTACCAGATGTCTATTATTTTCTGTAATATACGAGAAAAAGGGAAAAAATTTGACTTAATGAGTTAAATTTTCCAATTAATATAAACTCTTGGGCCTAAAGAGGTTTTTGGTAATGGATTACTATAAAAAAATAGAAATTCAGCATTAAATTTATTGAATAAAACACAAATTTTTAAATTTGGTAAAACATAAAAACTATCTAATTGGTACTAAAAATGATTTTCGACGTCCTCAGATTCTTGAATTACATCTGTAGCTGTAGAAAACGTGGGTAGTGAACTTATACTACCCATGGTACTCACTTCGAATAACCTCTTTTTTGCAGAGTTTAAGAAGATCTGATTTTTTATTTACAGAAATGGGTACAACTTTTTCAGTCCAAGAACTGTATAGGTTTTGGAGCAGTACATACTTGTCCTTCGATGTTGATTTTTTGCGTAATCGCCGAAATAGTCATATCTGTATTCAATAAACTTTGGCTGAGATTTCTTAAACCTAAAACATTTAATTTTAAGCCAATTAATTCATTCGTTATCACAATCAAATAACTTATTTTTTAACAAAGTTTGCGATAAGGCTTTCAAGTCTAGAAACTCATTGAACTTAAGTTCTTTGGTAATGTATCCATAAGTTTTATTTCTGTTGCACCTAAGCCTTGCTCTTGTGAAAATACTTAGCCAGTCATTAACAACATAAACGGGTTGGTATTTCTTTTCTTTTTCAATGGCACTGTGCCACAATATTCTGGTTCCTGTTCTGACCTCCACATGTAACAGAGAAAACCGTGATGTGTCTGATTTCGGGGTTCATTCCTAGAATCCATTTGTACAAACACGTACCAATTTTCGAACTACCTCCTGTTACATTTAATTCACTCCAAACAAAACAGTATGCTTTGTGCGGTTGTGGAGTTTCATACATCGTCAGATTCAATTTTCTAGTATAGTACATAGGCGACACATCAGAAGATGGTATTTGCATAACTTACTGTAAATCGAATGTTGCGAAGAGGAAAGATGGGTCAATCTGAGATCTAGCTTTGTCAATTTCCTTTTTTTTCTCTCCATCATTCTTTCTTATTATGTGATTCCCATAATCTTCTTCTAAATCATGACTCTTTGCATCTGATACTTTATAACGATTACAAATTTGACATTGGTCTGTTCTTGGTTTAAAAAAAGAAAGGTTATAGTTTGTGCAAAATAATTTCCTATAGTATGGTAACTGCCTTGAAATTATTTTCCTGGCAGAAGAATCTATAAAGTTTATACATTTTAGAAATGCTCAGTCTTGAGTCTAAGTACAATCTTTTGGTCGAGTTTTGAGTATAATGGCTTTCCATTGTGGGGAACCTTTGACGTGAGCCCCAACTCTTTCAAAATCAATATCAGGTGTTTTATTTCCAGAGGGTTTTTTCCTCGTTTGTCTTCACCTTCATATACACCAAGAGAATTTTTGTTTTTAAATACTGTGATGATTGGACCATTGTTAATATTAAGGGTTTTTATAAAATCCTTGATAAACTCTCACTTTTTCGTTTCCCTTAAAAAATTATACTTTTTAGCATTATCTCTAATTTTTTAGTGAGATTTTGGTAACTCTATTCATAAAGTCCCCAATATTATTTGCATATTTCTTTACTTTCTTATTCTTCAAATATATTTTTACATTGAAACTAGTAGTTTCTTCAAAAGGTTTAAGTGCAGAATCAATACCTATAATAACAAAATAATATTTTGTTATTATATTATATTACTTACCAGTAATTTCTGATTTTTCTGGTGAAGTATTATTTCGATAGCAGATGATAGATTGAATTGCAAAGCGTTTTCTTCTTGTATAGGAGACCCAAGACCTTATGTTGTGATACAATTTAGGTTTTTTAATCACATATTTAGTTATTAACCTCACAAGGTCGATAAATCGCAAAACTTTTAAAAATGTACAACGTCAACAACTTTTAATAAAGAATGTCATTTTTATTTTTCGCTCATACCGGTACCTAACATTCTTACTTCCTGATTTCCGAATACGAAGATTATAATAAACCTATGATGTTATTTGCGAGTATCGGTCCTATTTCGTTCACTATTTTTCGTCATATTGCAAATTTTGTAAGACAATCTTTTAATTTCGGATCAAATTTCATTAAAAAATAACTTATAATAGGTATATAATTAGAAAAATTGACACCACTTGATGAAATAATTAGACTCCCGGTTTCAATTTAGCTCTTTTTATAATACATTAACAGTACAGGGTGTCCGGATTTGGTTGCAAAAACAGGGTATCTCGCTTATTTTTAAAGATAGAACCTTGCGGTTTACACGAACCTGAACTAATTTTTTGTGAAACTCATGAAGCCGTAAACAAAATTTTCATAGCCTTCTTCGTTTATGAGATACAGGGCGAAATAGAAAATTTTGCATTTTGGGACCCCCCTCGTATCTCTGTTATACTTTAACTTAACGCAAAGGGAAAAATTGCTGCTTATGCAGTTTTTTACGCTGGATCCAGTGGCGTAGTCATATTTTTCATTTGAGTTGTTATTTTTTAGATATGACCCAAAGTTGTGTTTTTTTAAATGGGACACCCTGTATATTTGTCCAGAAATTGATTTGTCATTTTAAAAGATTTTGATAATTTCGCACCAAAAAAGTACCACCTACCTAGATTTATGTAACACAAGAACAAAACAGTAATAAATTATTATGTAACAAGCCTTTCAGCAAAAATCAACTGTCGTATAAGAACTACAGTAACCAAGGAAATCAAAAGAACTGTTCTAACTGATTTCCATTTTGTTCTATGCATGCTTCGCACAATTTTCGTATTCGTTTTAGGGAATTAAGCAAAATAACGGGATGATTTTGTAAATAGCGAAAATTTTTTCTTATTGCATTTCCTAAATCTTGGACATTATCATAATGGTCTTTGTAAATTCTATTTTCCACATATCCCCATAGAAAGAAATCTAAAATCGACAAATCTGGGGACCTAGGGGGCCATCTTATAGGTCCATTTGTTTCGATCCATTGATTGGTAAAATTATTGTCCAGAAATAATCTCGTCATTCCAGAATTGTGTGCAGGAGCACCGTCCTGTTGAAAATAAATTTCGTTAATTTGCGCTAGAGGAACATCGTCAAGTAATTCAGGTATAGCTGCCTCGAAAATTTCTATATAGCGATTGGCTGTTAGATTTCCCTCAAATATATAAAATCTTATATGTGTTCCTAATATGAAGCAGGACACATTTAGACCAAACCTGCCCTGCTGTCTTCTGGGAAATATTTGGTGTTGATTTTCCTGGGACCAGAATCTACTATTGTGCCTATTGAGTATACCAGAATTACTGAAATGTGCTTCGTCTGACCATATAACCTTCCTTTCAAAATCCCTAACCATATCGCATCTTTCTCGAAACCAATTGCAGAAGACTACCCGACGCTCTGCATCCCCTGGCTGTAAGTGCTGCACGAGCCTAAATTTTTAGAATTTCTTGAACTCTAGTTTTTGGAATCCCTATGCTCTTTTCACTGGCCCTACAAGAGTTTGTAGGGTAAGCTTCTGCATTAGCCAAAACGTAATTTCCTCAGCCTCCCGATTTTCTTTCTTTTTTCGTACGAGGTTTGATAAATGATCCATGATTAAGTAAATTCTTTTTTATCCGATAAAAAGTGGATATATTAGGTTGCCTCCTTTTGGTAAATCAATTTCTGGACAAATATACAGGGTGTCCTATTTAAAAAAACACAACTTTGGGTCATATCTAAAAAATAACAACTCAAATGAAAAATATGACTACGCCACTGGATCCAGCGTAAAAAACTGCATAAGCAGCAATTTTTCCCTTTGCGTTAAGTTAAAGGATACCGAGATACGAGGGGGGGTCCCAAAATGCAAAATTTTCTATTTCGCCCTGTATCTCATAAACGAAGAAGGCTATGAAAATTTTGTTTACGGCTTCATGAGTTTCACAAAAAATTAGCTCAGGTTCGTGTAAACCGCAAGGTTCTATCTTTAAAAATAAGCGAGATACCCTGCTTTTGCAACCAAATCCGGACACCCTGTACATTATGACGTGAAAATAAAGAAAAAATAGTAGATAGCTATTTATTTGCTACTTACGTCTTGAGTCCTGAGCTTGAGCAATTAATGCAAATATTTTATTAGTTCGACTAGAATACGCCATATTTATTTTTACACGCCCATTTCAATATTAAAATAATAAAACTTTGTCACTTGTCACACTATTCTTTAAAAGTAAACGCACTTCAATACGAAAATAAGCAATATTTTGAGGTCACAGAACCAGCTTGTTTTGAAACATAAAACTCATTAAGTCACATTTGCCAAGACATGTCGACGCACAAAATTCGCTATGTTACTTAATGAGTTTTTGCGTTTCTAGAAACCGATAAAAATGACTTAGTGCATATTTTGTATCCTCGTTCTTTATGATTTAGTGGGTTTTTAAGTTCAAACATACTTTAATACGTTAGACTGGAACCAGACTAAGTGAAATGTATACAGATCTCTAAAGTCGCGAATTTTGACTTAGTGAGTTTTTGCATCAAGCTGACGATATGCTCTACGTTTTTTAATAAAACAATTTTGCTCTATCTGCGATAATTTTGAAGATATAGGCTTTTTTGGCCATTTTTTTTTGTGAACCAGAAGGCCTACGTGTGAGCATTCTGCACATTTCTTAACAGTTCCTCGAGAGGTACTATTACTGAAAGAAAAGTACACAATTATATTATTCTTGTGACAGTCAACTGTCTCTGGCGACTGGGCTATATTGGTATCAGATCTCTATAAAATCCAATACAACAAGAATTTCAGCACATTTTCTCAGTCTAAGGTTATAACGGTATTTTTTATTTAGTTTATATATAATTTTTTTTCATCGACTAATAAATATTAGCAGTATGTTTTTGGCCAAGTAAAAATATCTATTAATCCAACAGCTGACTTATTACTCATGGGCTATAATAATAGTATGCCATTTTTGACTCAAGACGTATCTTAAAACATCAGCCTTACTTTCGTATGTCAAATTTCGTTTAAAATAACTATCAATTTAATTTTATTGAATGTCGATCAAAATAAAGGCAGTCGTAGAAAAAGTGTAGCACTCTTGCAATACCAGCGTAGCGAGTGGTGTGATTCACAATTATATGCTCGTTGAATAATACAGGGTGGTTGCAATAAAAAAAAACAGTTGAGACTTGTTTTACAAATAAAAACTTTATTGTTTCTAGCATCGTAATCATGATTTTTACAATTTAGTTGATTTGCATTTTAAAATATATATACGGGTGACTGGAAATTCGACCTTTTCCTATATATATATATATATATATATATATATATATATATATATATATATATATATAGAAGTCCAGAAATACTGCTACTATACTTCATCTTTGTTCAGGAAATATTTCCAGTTTTCAACGACATGTTGAACTGCCTTCTGTAGAAAATACTTTTCGAAAACCTGCTTCTATGTCAAATAAAATTTTAGGTTCTTCAACAAAATACAATACTTGTTTATATATCGTTTTTTCCAATACTTTTTCAGTGTCTCATAACACATTAATTGGTCGTAACTCATTCCATTTTCTGTATTTTTTATTTGATTAATAACATTTTTTGATGATTCTACTTAGCCAATACGACGAAAAAATGTCCTTATTTGAAAAATATCATTTCATTTTTAAAATAATTAAAAAGTTTTGGTAAATGTTCACTTCCACCTACCATTGCAGATTTTCACGAAATTTGCAATACAGGAAAAAATTCCGATGTTGATCACAAATCTGGTCTCCTAAGACAACTCGTCCTAATGCAAAAACATATTTTTGAAATATGAAGCATATTAGGGGCCTTGTATGCAATTTTTATAAACGTATCAGTCGAGGTACTATTTGTAGTAGTTATAATACATGAGTTAAGTCAACAAAATTATGCAATAACAAAAGTCGATTTTTGCAGGTAGGACAACTTGTCTTAGCAGGCAGACATCTGAAGTCATTTTTTTCGGCTTTCGTTTCCCAGTTTTCCATCAGTAAAGAATATTCTTAACGAAGATATATGGATACAGTTTTTTCTAAAATGGAAAACCATACTTGAAATCGCTTAGACACCTCCGCCCGTTTTAGTTTACAGCTGTCTTTATCAAAAAGTAACAACAGATACACACTCTTATCTGAGCAAGCTGCTTTTTCAATGACAATTTTTTTACAAATAATAATAATAATAATACTATCTTTATTATAATTCACAAATCAAACAAGTAACAAGCATGTAAAAAAAATACAAACTAGAATAAGGTGTGGCCAACAGAGAAATGCATATTTGTTGTCTCGTTTATTTGTAAAGACGAAAAACTGCAACAATAAAACTGCATTTCGAAGAACAGTTTCTTTATTTTATGTATGAGTATCGATAAACATATTTTAAATGATTTATTTGCTGAACACATTTTATTCTTTATTTTCTTCTGAAAAAACATTGAACCTTGTAAATGCATATTTCTTCAGAACGTCTACTTTTCGTCTTGCTCTTGCCCTTCTAATTTTGATGAGAACACATATGTCTCCAAAAAAACTTAACAAAGCTAAACCGGTTTGTGCAGTTATAAAATATAAGAATGACATAAGCAAATTTGGATGACTCAACTTAAACAAATTAAATACAATCAATAGGATTAAAATAATATTAAAAGCTACGCAGTGCAGAGATATTAGTAGGTACATGAAAATCACTTCAGTTCGATTCAGAATGAGACCAAAAGTATATATCAAAAAAGGGATAAGGTAGAATAATTTTAGACCTAGATCGGTTTGTTGTACGAATCCAGCTTTTTCCGCAAAATCTGTAAAAAGGACGTAGATTTCCGCTACTAGAGATATGGCAAATAGAAGATTTAAAGCCCATACTAATGTTTTAAGCTTTCCAGTTTTAAAACACATTTGGTGGCTTTTAAATTTTAGCAGGTGTCAAAAAGCTTTTGTCAATGTCAAATCCCAGCCATTTATTTATTAAGGGCGAATTTTACAAGCTTCGTTTAAATTTAATATGTAGTTTAAACTTCCAAATTATGCTCTCTCATTGGGCCATTCCAAAGTTTAAACTTTAGGTACGGTTTTTAACTAAACTTGCAACATTCGCCCTACGCTGGCATTTAGAAAAAAAAAATATATCAATAATTTTTTTTAGTTCTTAATAATCCACAGACTACATTTTAGAAATGTCATGAAAACTAATTATCGTATTGGATAAAAAGGCAGAGTGTCGGACTGGGCCAGTTTGGCCCCGGAGTCTGTACTCTTTTTGTCTCAAAGAATAAACGCATCCTTTTTCGAAAAACGAAATTTAATCTTCATGAAAAATGTTTCTTCTCGAAAAATATACTTTTCACGTTGTAATAGTTTAGTCGGTTACACTTACCTTATGTGTAAAAAAATTGTATCTAAAAGTTGCTTCAAATACAAGTTCATTTACTGTGTAATTCTTAGATATTTCGTTAGCTTCTACCGATAAAAGAAAACCTTAAATAGGAAAGATACCTGGCTGCTGAAGATAGATATTTTTATGTACACAGGATGTTGCAAACACACGGTATAAGGAGTAACATAAGATTTTTAAAGTGGAACACAATATCCTATATAATATAATATACAGTGTGGGCCATTTTGTAGTGTATTGGGATCTCGGAAACTATGAAAGAAAAATGATTAAATGGACAAAGTTTTACAGAACTTTTTTGGTTTTTGAGATATTTTGAAAAAACTAAAAAGTGGCATTTTCGATAAAGCTGTAAAATCTGTAAAATTTTTTTAAAGTCATATTTTTTGTAGAAACGTTATTGCATCAGATTTGTATTTCGTCGTTTCGGTTATTCTTCACCATTATCAACTTTATTTTTTCTTAAGGATGCTATATTAGATTTTTTGCTTTTTACTTCCTTCAAAAATTTTTTCAGATCTTCAGGTTTCATGGTCCCTAGATGCCGAAAAACATGTTTTTTCAATTCCGCCGGTCTGAACTAGTAAAACTGTAGTACTACTAGATGACGGAGTAAAATGGCAGCCAAATAAAATGTTTGTAATCGTGAAAAAATCACCCTTTCGTAGCTTAAGTACTACTTATCAGATTGACTTCTAAAATTTTAGTCCAAATCAAGGGTCGTATGGGGATGTACCTGGTAATATTTTGATAAAAATCCAATATACCGGAACAAGATGGCGGTCTAATGAAACGTTAAAAAAATTATCAAGTGGTACATAGGAATGAACTGGTAACATTTTGGTATGAATATAAGATAGCAAAACAAAATGATGGCCTAATAAGGTATTTAAAAACTTTGCCTGAAAAAAAACTACATATTAGATTAATTTCAAATTTTGTGCAAGCATTAAGTGTGATTTAGAGATAAACTGGTAAAGCTGTGGCACCAATTCAAGATGACGGAACAAAATGGAGGCCTAAAAAAATGTACTTAAACAAATCTTACTCAATTGACTTTAAATTTTGCAGAACAATTTAATGTGATATAAGGATAAACTGGTACCAGTTCAACATGACGTAACAAAATGGCGGTGTGTGACAATGTATATGATGAAGCAAAATGGCGCCCAATAAAAATGTTTGAAAAGACAGTAATGACTATGTACTGAATCCAAATTGGGTCACACTTCACTATTCCTAAAAGAAAGATCCATAAGGAGGGAAGTTCCGGGTAAAGAAAATTTACCGATTTTTAAACTAAGAAAACTATTCATTACCAACAAATTTATACTTCTTAAAGAACAACTATCAAATTTTAAAAAGTCGATTTTTATCTTCTAGGCTTTAGATTGCCATGGTAACATTATAATTTTTTTTAATATTTAATAAAGATTTAATTAGTAATTACAAGAAGTACGAAAAAAATATTAATAAGCCTTAACACAAAACAATAAAAAATTGGAATATTAAAAAAAACAAAATGCTATCCATTTTGTAACGCAAGCACGACATTTGTTGAAAACAGTACTTGTTACTCGTCGAAGTGTGTTTGTGTTAATATTAGCAAACAATTCGGGCTCTCTTCGAGTACTGCGTCTTGGGAGGGTTAAATAAAAAAAACTTCCGTTTTTAACGTTCCTACAGAAAGAAATCTAAGGGTGTAATATCTGGCAACCTAGCAGGCCATGATAGGACCACCATTGAAAATTAATTTGCCCCCAAAAGTTCTTCTTAATAAATCTTTGACCGCCCTGGAATTGTTGGCGGGGCAGCCATCCTGCTGAAACCACAAATTATGAAATTCGTTTTGTGCCACATCTAATTGCTGGTAGAATTTGGTTTTCTAGCATTCTAAATATCGTTCGCTAGTTATTCTAGTGGACCTATAAGTTGATTACCTGAAAATACAAGATTATGTATAAAGGAGTTAAACCAGCTAATATGAAAAACCATTTTACCATAAATGCCACACCAAACGTTTATGCCAAATCGAGTTTGTAATCTACGCTGTACCAGAATCTAAGATTCTCTGTTGCCCAATGATATGTTTCAGTCCATATAATGCTGTGTACCAGTTACAAAAGGTAAGTCTTCTTAGAAAATCGCCCTCAAGCCCTTGAAGAATGGTTGGCTTATATGGGTGGTACATATTTTTCATTGAAACCACTCTGAGTGTTGTCCTAGGAATGTCCGGCTTTGAAGCGGCTTATTCATGTCGATAAAGTTAGGTTTTCGTTAAAGTAATTTATTACTTGATTGTCACGATTGTTATGGCCTTGTTATACTTCTTAGGCCGTGACTGTTCGAAAATTCCACACGTTCTTAAATTGGTCACAAGTTTTGAAAAATACCTTTGGTTTGGCTGTTGCCTCTCTGGGTAAGTATCAGCATAATTGTTTAATATAACACTCCAACATATCAAATTTCTCTTCGTTGGTATAATCCAAAGCCATTATAAAGAATTTAAAATAAACGATAACAGGAAAAGGGTAACAAACTTTGGAATGTGAAACAGTTCAAAACCAAAAAAATAACTAGAACCAAAATCGACTTTTGTAAAATTTCATAGTTTTTCTTTGAGTATAAACTTGTTATACATTAATGATTAGGAGTTTTCGTGCTTAATTTACAAAGCAAACATTCAATACAGCGCCCATAAGAAAAAATAAAGTTGTTGATGGTGAAGAATAACCGAAACGTTGAAATAAAAAATCATATGCAATAACTGTTTTCTACAAAAATGTCTTTAAAAAGTTTTTACCGATTTTAAAAATATTTACAAACAAAGAAGTTACAGAGCCTTTCTAGAAAATGCCACTTTTTAGTTTTTTCCAAAATATCTCAAAAACCAAAAAAGTTAAAAGTACGCCGCTGGCGTCTTTAAATTACAAACAAAATTCTGCAAAACTTTGCCTATTTAATCATTTTTCTATCTTTTATATTTCATAGTTTCCGAGATCCCATTACATGCATCACCAAAATGCCCCAGCAGAATATTTAAGTCTTAGAGAGACGTAAAATCTAAACGTCTTGACTTAGAAAAAAACAAGTTGCACATTTTATCCTAATTTTTTTATGGTACTAATATTCCATCTCATCAAAGCATATAATATTTATTTTGTATGTATCTTAACTTTTGGTTAGACTTAAAGTTAACACTAGGAAAAAGCATTTACTGGAGAAAAGTGTCAAGAATGGTTTGTCAGGGAACTTGGCAAAATTGCTTATAAAGTTAATTCAATATATTCAAAATTGATAGCATGTTAAAAATTAGTGAAGTAAAATTGGACCTCTTAACAGATATTGATATGGTCATGTTTATTGAAAAGGGTATAAGAGGGGAATTTCACACAACGCTCAAATAGATACGCTAACGCTAATAATGAATATATGGGGGCAGAATATAACCCTGACAAACCATCTAGCTATCTTATGTATTTCGATGTTGTAAATTAATATGGTGCTGCTATGAGTTATCCTTATTTACTTTTAGCAGTTCAATTTTACAGTATCTCAAGATATTAAAATTTGAATTTTTTAAGTCAGTTCACATAAACAATAAAATTGAAGTTTGGCCCTAAATACAGCAGATAATTTTGAAAAACATGCCAAAATCGGAGATTTCTTTTTTCTTATCTTCACACTAAGCACCCAACTTTTTATAGATTTCTTCGTACAGTTTTTGGTCGAATGGTCTTTTTTCTTGGTTTCACGACGCTTCGAATGGTAACTATTTCCAATTTCTATTCTACCATTCGAAACGTGACACCAAGAAAATAAAGACCATGCAGGTCCGACAGAACGAGTTTACTGAACATTCTACTAGCACTTTTTTTGATTTTGGTGGAACCAACGCAACGTAGCCATTAGCCATTGCTTCTTTTGTAGCGCGTTTTATATATCAGAATCACCATCTGAGTTGCTCATTGTAATAAGAGGTAAATGTTCACTTTCGCCTACCATCGTCGATTTTAACGAAATTTGGTATAGAGGTAAAATTTGATCAAAATTCACAATACTCACAGTTTTTCACCTTCTTTTGAATTTTTGTTTTATTTTATTTGAATATATACCTAACAAAATAATTTAAAATTCGATGGATATATTGCAAAAAAGAGTAGTAAGAACAATTTGTAAAGCGGGTTATCTTGACAGTTGTGCACGACTTTTTTATAGGTTCAGAATAATGATTGTATATTCTGTTTATTTATATAGCATCTGCTGTTTTGCCTATAAAAATAATGACCAACTTAAAAGTAATAATTCTGTAGGAAATAGTAGCATTGTAAGAAGGCACGGGCATTATCTCAGTACTTCAAGACTCTCCACAACACTTCATCAGAATGGATCTTATTATATGGGAATTAAAATATTCATATTCGCTCCCCAAATCAATCAAGTGTTGTTGTTGTTGTTGTTAGATTGTTGGCGCGGATATTAGTCCATTTGCCAAATTGCTCTCCATCCAGAGGCGAGTAGTAACACTCCCGGTCAACTATTTGTAGGATATAGTGCTCTGTGGTCTTTAAAATTTTCGGTGATAGTTTGTTTCGAAATGAGTTTAGTTAATCACATTAAAGGATAGACATTCACAACTACAGACTATAGTCCAGGTTCAAAAGTTATCTACATCGTCTTAGAAAGTATTATTATAGTTGTATTTTATTTTCATTCAGAAACTATTAAAAAAATGTATACTTTTAGTGGAAACTTTGAATAACACAGTTTGTATATGAATAGGGGTCTAAAAGCCTTTATTTATTAAATTTTGATTTAAAGTAAAGTTATGTAGTGTATTTATTGTGCATTCGAAAAATAACTGATTTAAGTCTTCCACTTGACCACCCTCGCAATGTGGATTATCTTTTATACCAATACGAAATAGATGTTGTTTAGTGAGGCAGTGCCCCGTCCTCATCCTAATTATAGTGGTAATATATCTATGACTATAAAAAGGAATACTTTTAAACCATTTCTTTTGGGAAATCGTTTGGATTCTTGAATAAAGTTTACCTTTAGTTACGAGACTTTGTTTCCATTGTTGAACAAATTTGAGGTTTATTTTGTTTTTTATTTCGTTGAAGACGTCTCATATTTCTAATCTGCAAACTTGTACAGTGTCCTGGTATCCACGTTAGCAGTATTTTAAATCCTTTATCAAATGCATTAAGGATACTGTTTTTTAATTTTAGTATCTGATAGCTATTTTTGTGGCTGTAGACGTTATTTTTCGGGTTTGTAATTGCCCTTAAAGAGTCTGTAAGAATTAAAGCTTTATGAATATTTTTATTTGTTTTTTAATGGCTTCTTCAATAGCTGTCAGTTCCGCTGTAAATATTGATAGTTCTTGGGGTAGTTTTGAAGAATAGTTATAATCGATAGGCGGTATATGTATTCCGAAGCCTACTTTATTTGAGCCTTTAGAAGCATCTGTGTAGATAAATGTATAGCAGTGTATTAATTCTTCAGAATTTGCACGAAAGGTTTGTGGGGCTTGTAAAGGCTCGTTTTTACTTAATTTAAGGTCTACGAATTTGAAAGTTTTTAACTGAGATTGATAATCGAAAAGATGGTAAGGAAAATTATTTAATTTAAGCATTTTGATTATGTATGGAAGAAAAAACTCAGCAGCTTCAATAAGGTATAGTGTAGTGTACTCATTTTTTATGCATACACTGTTAATGTAGGCTGTGCGAAGGGTGATTATTAGGTTTCCCAGGGGGTGGTTTAATATGAAGATGTGTGAAAGGAATTTAGTTGTTAGAAGAAGTGTCCTATGATGTAGATCAGTGGTCGCCAACCTTTTCAAGGTGTTGAGCTACTTCGATAATTGAGAAATAAACCGTGAGCTACCTACTTGTAACCAGCGTTTAAGCCAGCCTAAACGAAATAATGCACGTGAGCTACCTACTTGTAACCAGCGTTTAAGTCAGCCTAAACGAAACAATGCACAGTTGTATTTTGTTGTAATTAATAAATACTTAACTAATACTAATACATATCTAAAAAATAAACAAAATTTTCATATAGCCATAATGGCATGTCACATACGACTTAATAAAAGTAAACATTATAATTAAAATTTTAGACAAAAACATGTGATAAAAAATGCGTGCATTCAATGAGAAAGTTGACACTCGGACTTATCGATAATTTTTTTTGATATTCGCAGTGTAATTTGATACAGCCATTCGAACACAATTATCCAGATGTTCATCTGTAAAGCGATTGCGGTATTTGTTGTTAATAAACTTCATATTGGATAAAGAAGATTCGCACAAATAGGTTGAAGTAAATACGTCTTTCACTTTTAAGGCAACACGACATAGAATTGAATATTTGTCTTTACTTACTATAGGCCAGATACATTTTGTACTTGAAACTAATGATTTCAATGCTAAATCACTTTGAAATATAATCACTTCCATTTCAGTTGCAGCGATGTCTTCGCCAAAGTTCTGCATAACACAAGTTGCAAACTGTTGGATATCAACTTCCATGAAGTGTGAAACAACAAATTGAGCCACCAATGCCATTTTGTTGAAATCCTTAAACCGATTTTTGAAGTTATCCTTCAAGTTAGAAACTATTTCTACCTGAGATTTACTGTCATAGGGTTCTATTGGATTTTGAGATATCTTCTCTGAAAGAACAGGAAAATGCTTGACATCACGGTTGATTAGAGTTTGTTCCCAAAACCCAAGTTTTTTTATGAATGCATTTATATCGGAAAACATTACCGCCAGTTCTTTATCTCTTCCCTGAAGTTGCAAATTAAGTTCATTAATATTGTCTGTAATGTCCACAAGAAACCCAAAATCTTTAAGCCAACTTGGATTTTCCAGTCCCTGAATCGGTTCGCCGCGTTGTTTGAAAAATTGAACTGTGAGAGATAGGGCTTCATTAAATCAGTTTTTAACTGTGAAAAAATATCCTTGCTCTCACTGTATTTGCAGAAAGTTACATAGATTTTATTGCGGAAACTATCTCGTCTTTATTTTTAAAGTTGGAAAATAAGGAATTTGCATCTTCTAAAGACGCCTGTTTTATCATTTCCCCGTCTTTATACGGTTTCTTTTTTTGTGCAATTGGGACACACGGTATGATGCTTCCGTTGCAGACTTATTTTTGTGAACTACGTTTAAAAATATTGACTGTTGTCCAATTAACTGGTTCTTTATTTGATTCAATTTTTCTTTTCTGCTGGCAGCATGTAATGAGAATTATTTTTCAAAATTTGGATGTACACTTTTATGATGGCTCTCAATATTTCCTTTTTTTATCAACCGAAACACAGGCATTACATAACAAACATACATTTTTACCTTTAACTTCTGTAAAAAGTACTGTTCTTCCCATTCCGGATGGAAATTGTATGTTTTTACTTTCTTACTACTGCTTTTCATAATTTTTGTATCGCTCACTCTGTGTACTAACATATCTAATGCCTTTTCGTTTTAAACTGAACGCCTTCTATCCTCGACATGCGCATTTATCGCGTTCGTTCTCGTGTTCTCAAACATTCACGCGATGCTCGCGCTCTGGTGAATTCTAGCAGCTGTTGTCCAGAGCGCTCACCGCAGTGTTGCCGCTACTAGCTTTCATATTGTGATTTTTTTTTTCAAATTTTATGAACGCTTCTATTTCACAAGATATGTTGTGAGCTACCAGAAATGTGTTCGCGAGCTACCGGTAGATCGCGATCGACTGGTTGGCGACCACTGATGTTTCTTGATTCAGCTAGCTAGAAATATTAGTTTTAGATGTAGGATATATAAAAATGGACCCAAAATCTAAGTGTGATCTGACTAAGGCATTAAAAGCGATCAGGAGTATCTGAGGATCAGCTCTCCACCATATTCTACCGAAACATTTAAGTAAATTTAAACCTTTTTATGCCTTCAATATTATATTTTGGATATGTATATCCCAGTTTAGATTTTTTTGAATAGTAACTCCAAGGTATTTGACATGATTTTTGAGTGAAATCAGATAATTATTGATCGTTATATTGGGTGGCTGAAAACTCTGACGTCCCTTAGTGAACCATAGGGCCTCACATTTCTCAATTGAAAGTTTCAAGTTATGATTGAAAGCCAAGTTTGAATTCTTTTTAGGGCATTACTTATATTATCTGTTAATTCTATTAGGTTATGATGGTCACTTATGATTTCCAGATCGTCTGCATATGTATGTATAGTTACATTTTTCAGAGGTAAGTTAAAAATGTCTCCTATATAGATACTAAACAAAATAATACTCATTGGAGATCCTTGTGGCATCAATCAAGTGTATCAAACCGAATACTAGGTATAAGGAAAAAAAAAGTATTTTTTAAAACATCCATTTTACTCTATAGATGACTATTTTAGACATCAAAACTTATAATTATAAATTGCCAGAAATAAAAAAATAAAATTGTATCCCGGTTTAGTTTTAAGTCTTAATTCCTAGCTATTAATATATTTTAGATTTTAGTTAATAATTTAACCTGTTGAGTAGGTATGGTAAGTGTATATATGTGTGGGAATATGTTTTGTATGCATGTCCTGTATATATATTTTTTATTTTCTTTGTTTTTGTATATCTTCTACTTTTTTTATATTATTCTATGACCCAATGTTCTTTACAGGGTATATGGCAATAAAATATTTTAATTTGAAGTTATTTGAAAATGTTTTTACGTGACTTTTTAAACGTGTCTGAACTGAAACAAGAAAATATTACCCTTACCAAAAGACTTTTAAAGTTGCTATACGCCTACTTTAATACTTCATTTTCTTTGACACATACCTCTACTACAAGGTGACTCTGTTTACCAGTCTTGCAAAAGCAAGTGACATATTTTGTACAAGTTATTAGATTATATTAATTAAAATAATTTATTACCTTTTTAAATATAAAATATCAATAAAAAAATGTATTATAACACGTAATGGAACTATGTCTTTTAAGCACTCGAAGTGTTGACACATGTTGTTTCACGTTTTCTTGTACAGAAGATACTTATTTCCTAAGTTGTTATATAAATAGTATTTCATTACCAGGAATAATTTATATATTGCATTATATTTATTCATTTTAAAAATGTTTCTCCAAGCTATCGCAAACCGTCTTCGGATCTTCTCCATGTACGATAACGTTATGATGAATGAATATGCAGTGATTTTTGTTGACTTTTTAAACAGTTTGTTTTAAAGACAAAAAGTACTTATCCAAAAATATTTTTTAGAAAACCAGGATCAGTATTACACGGTCATCAAAATGGACCAACCGAAGAGTTCTATCAGGAAAACGCACCTTTGAATAGTGGCCTTCTATCACCAACTGATGTTCTGGGTACAGTTCACCAAAAAGCCAAAAAAGCAGCTACATTACATTATAATTCTGTTTGAATTGAGAGTTATAATTTTGTTTGGTAGTAGAGCTTTATAGTTCAAGAGTGATACGAATTCATTAGTACACATACATGCATAGACACATATCTGGACTGACGACTATATGGATCAGTTGTATCTACATAAATATAAGAAAAATAGTTTTCCTAATAAAGGCCCAGGCAATAATTACATTACCAACGGTTTAGGGGGGGGAGGGTCGATCGTTCTGGTTTCGAACTATAGTAGATCAATGGGGAAATTTTGGGATACCGAGACATATTACAAATATAAATGGGTTGCTTTACTGCAAACATTCTTTATAAAATTAATTTCTAAATAATAAAAGTATATAGGTAAAATTAGTACGCATATTCTAAGTGTGGGCTTATATTTTTGCCTTGTATCAATTTCCACAAAACATTATTTGTTAATTAAGCAATAATATAGTTACTAATTTGTATAGATTGTTTTAAATTTAATAGTCACTAGAATGATCTTGAAATACTCGTAGTAATAAAAATAATAAAATGCCGACTACTATAAAATGTACAAAAAATCTACGAAAATTAAATGTTTCTCTCAAGAAACAGAATTAAGAACAATAAAATTTATTTGTGTTATATTAATATTATTAATATCTATGTACATATACATATACATATACATATATATATATATATATATATATATATATATATATATATATATATATATATATATATGACTTCTTGGTGAAATTGGAGAAGTTATAATAACAAAAATATGATGATAGTTTTTATTAATGCTATGCAGCCGTCCCAGGTGGTTAACGTGGTATGTATGCAATGGTCCTTTAATTTTTGGTATTCCTTATTTAACTTTGGATTATGGCATTGTCTTCTCACCACCTCTTCTGTTTTCGAAACCGCAAAATGTCCAATTTCATGGACTTTTTTAATAATATCAGTTTGGATCGCTTTTGGAATGAATAAACACTCTCGTCTAACATTATAAAAACAAAGAATGTCATTGCGTAAAAAATAATTATTATAGTTTTCTTCTGTTTCTAAAACGTTTTTAATACTTTGAACATATTCGTCTTTATCTTGTGCAATCTGCACTCGTCTCAACGTTCCATTGTTTTCGGTGAGATCTTCACTTGTAGCAAAAATATTTGCTGGATAACGACTCAATGCGTCTACATGCGACATCTGCGTGACTTTCGTGTGTACAATTTCATACGAATATTCTAAACGAGCCGATCTTGTCGTTAGATCCTGCTTATCCATGTGCGTTGAAATGTGGAGCAATCAGTTATAATTCTAAATTTATGCCCCAATAAATATATTCAAAAATTCTTCACTGCCTGGATTACAACAAGTACTTCTAACTCATAACTGCTGTACTTTTCCTCGGCTAGAGTCGTTTTCCTACTCATAGTAGACTGGGCGAAATTTGTTATCCGCATCTGACTTTTGCAGCAAACGTACTCCGTAATCGTGTTTGCTAGCATCAGTATGTAATTCTGTCTCGTTTTCTTGTTTGTACAAAGCTAGTACCGATTCACTTGTTATCAATTCCTTGAGTATCCAAAATACCTCTTTTTCTTTGAACTGAAATGGCTGATTTTTCTTCAGTAGATCACTAAGCGGCTTTGCAAATACTGCATAACCATCGATAAATTTCCTAAACTAACCCGTAAGGCCTAGGAAAGACTGGATCTGCTTACATGTAGGTCCCGGTAATTTGCACAAAAGTATATGTCATCTGTCTTTAAAGAGACTCCATTTTTTTGGTAACACTTCAATAGTACTTCCCGTGATGTTCCTTTCTTTTCTTTGGGCGTTTAAAGGATGAATGACCAAAACTGTTGCACCTAAAACATTTTGTTTCTTTTTGCTTGTCTGGACCACCACTAGATTTACGACCCTTTCCACCACAATTAAAACAAATACTTACCTTTGTTCCAGAAGTATTTTGGTTTTCACTCCCATCACCATTTTTTCTATGGTTCTTGTTCGAAAATTCATATATTTCTTTCCCTGCAATGGAACTTGCAGATTTAATTTGTTCTTAGAGCTTCACTTTTTCCTTGAAATCTGAAAAGTTTTTGGCTCCATAGAGTATTACTTTATTAGCAGGATCGACTTGTATCCAATTAATTATGCATTGTATTACAGCTTCCACTTCAATGTTTGCATACTGCCTATTTCTCTCATAACTAATTCATATTCCTGTATAGATTATTTGATGATTTAGTCATCAACAATTTATGTGTCTGAGTACTACTGACATGTACAAGGTGGGCAAAAAAGCGGCTGTATCTCGGAAACCATTCATTGTAGAAACTTGCGGTAAAAAATTGTATGTAAAGTGGCAACGAGAAAATTCTGAAAATAATTTTTAAGTTTCTAAGATGACCGCTAGAGGGCGTAATTACTATCCTTAATAAAAAAAAGCAGTGTTTCTCGAAATTTAGTCCTATTAAGATAACGCAAAAATATATGCATTTTAAAACTGAGATAAAACCAAGTCTTTTTTGTTATTAACTTTTTCTTCTATGTCTTAAAATAAAGTGATGGGGGTGTTTAAATGTATTTCCAAATAAATCTCTATAAATTGATAACGACTCAACGGATTTTAATAAACTTGATATCGCTGAAAAAACCATTCCTTGGGAATCCAACGTTATCTAACTAATTGTGTTTTTGATTTAGGATCTTGCCACTAGAGAGCGTTTTTTTATATCAAAAATTACAAATTTTCTAAAAAAAATAAATGTATCGATATGGTTTTTTTTACATGAAAAAAAGAACAAAATGAGGCAGAATCAAGCACGCGCAAACCGCATTTCGATATCTTGTTCCTAACCTAAAATTTCGGTCAATGAAAATTTAACCAACTTAACCAGACTTCCGGTTCGTCTCGTCCAAGGCAGACCTCTGTGTTATTAACATAAGTGGTTCCACGTGTTCGGTTTTGCTGCTTTATTTCGGGGGGAAGCGGGAGGCTCAACCGCTCAGTGTGGAAACTAACGGCCCCGCTAGAAAGGGAGTAGACGCTGTGAACGTGTGAGGCCTAGTTATCCCTGCATTCTATCCCGTTCGTCTGTCGCAGTTCTACATAGAATATTAGCGTAATGGCCGCTATGTCGAGGGAGTGGGAATAGTACTCTCAAGGGACACCTAATGGAAGCCAAGATGCATTTCAAAAATTTAAAGAGGAAATATTAAAAAGTATTTGAAAGATTCGGGGTGTTCGGGAGCTTAGAGCTCGCCATCCGGATATCCTACCAATAATGTCTCCAAACTGTAATAAGGTGTAAATCATTTGGGAGGGTTGCCCCAGCTCTGAATAAGCCCCGGACGAAGAGCAATCTAGCGATTGCCTTGCAGCAAAGCCATAAAACAATCAAGCCAACCACACTTAACTTTAGTAAAAAAACAGGGCTTCCTGTTTAACGATAAAATATATATATATATATATATATATATATATATATATATATATATATATACATCTTTAAAAAAAATTACTTTTTTTCCCATCTCTAAGTGGTGGGGGATATTCAAATGATTTTCCAAACAAATGTCTATGACGAAAACGGTTTAGCGAATTACAATAACTTTGGTAGCGCTGAAAAAAGCAAACCTTAGGGATCCAACGTTACCTAAGTTTTTGAGTTTGTGATTTGGTAACTTACCACTTGAAGGCGTTTTTTATTACAGAAATTGCAGGTTTGCTAAAATTAAAAAAAATTACATCAATCGACATTTTTTTGCAAGAAAAATAGCAAGATGAAACTCAAATAAGCACATGCAAGTGGCATCTCTATAACTTCTTCCTAACCTAAGCACAAAGAGCGGATTTTCGGGGAAAAACTTAAACCCGTCCATATAATTTTTTGCACACTAAAATAGAATATCAAAGCCCTCATAAGCTAGAATATTAGCGAGTAACTAAAAAATAGCGGAATAAAATGTATGATGAAATGAATAATTGTGTATGTAAGTATTTAAAATGTTTTTCACAAACGATGAAGCCCTTGGTGTTATTGCGGTCTACTTCGAGTGTTTTCAAAATGCAGCAATAGCTGAAAGACAGTACGCGTCCTGTTATCCGCATCGACAACGTTACGGAAGGAAAGTATTTCCACTCTTATTACAGCTATTAAGCGATACTGGTAGTTTCTGTAGTCCTAGTTTTTGTAGGCGTCGTAATGGAAGAATTGAGGGGAATATTATTAATGTCTTTGCTTATATATAGAGTTTAACAGACATATGAGAACTAGGGCGTTAGCTTTAGACCTGAGGATAGCAGGAAAAACTGAAACATTTTAAAAGACAACAGGTAAATTGAATACACCGTTCAGTATTATTTTGTATTATGTATCTACATGTTTTTTTAGACTACATCCTTATCACATAGTCTTGTACCAGGCCTTAAATGATGAAGATTTCGATCATAGATTAAATTATTGTCACTGGATATTAGGCATGTTTTATAAAAACCGAAATTTCTTATCACAGATTCTATTGACCGACAAAGCTACTTTTAATAGTGATAGTAGGGTAAAGATGCATAATATGCATTATTGATCTGCTGAAAATCCGCACTGGATGCGAGAACTGCAGCACCAAGGACGCTGGAGTTTAAACGTTAGATGTGGTATTATAAGAGGCAGAATTATCGGACCCTAAATTTTTGAGCGTGCGCTAACTAGTAATCTCTTCTTAGAGTTTTTGGTCAATGAGTTGCCAATTTTATTCTTTGCAATTAGATGGTTGTCCAGCGCATTTTTTTATTAACCTTCGAAATCATATCAAAGACTTTTCAAGAGCATTGGATAGGAAAAGGAAGCTTATTTCCTTTGCCGGCCAGATCGCCCGACTTGTCGTGTCTCGACTTCTATTTATGGGGACGCATGAATGATATTGTTTTCCAAACTCCACCAACAACAATGTTAGATATGCAAAACAAAATTCGAAATGCAATTCGACTGCTGCCTGTGACTGAAATTGTGGGAACGTGACGAAAGACAATTTGAACACTTTTTTGTTCAAAATCGGCTCTGTTCAGGGCCATAAAATTATTGTAATACGCTGAAACGTTTTCAAACGCTGAGACGTTTTCAAGACATAGACATTTGTTTGGAAAAACATTTGAATATCAGCCACCACTAGAGATAGGGCAAAGAATAATTTTTTTTTAAGATGTATATGAAATGTTGAAATTCCGAGGAAGACCTGTTTTTTCTACTTAAGTTGGTTAAATTCTCACTGACCGAAATTTATTATTACCAACAAGATTAAACTATAAACAATAAAAATCAGTTTTTTTAAACTTATGAATAGCTAAAAGCCCTTTTCTAGAAAAAAGTTTATAAATTGTTCAAAAGTCTTAAATACTTTTCTTTCCTCAAATTATTAATAAGTTGTCCTACCTTAAAAATCCACCTTATAATTCCAAACCAGTTTTCTCCTGCCTCAGAGGCCCTCGCTACTAGTATGGTTTTTAGATATTTTTTAAGTACAATTACACTCTAATTTTTGATGATAGCAAGAATTTTATTAAAAATTCTTATCACTGATGAGTGAACGTTTTTACCAATTTATGTATAATTAGATTTGGTAGGTTTTATATTATTCTTATGTCTCGTGTTATGAAGATGATTCATGACAGAGTCCCGAAAGAGATCCGGATTCTTCCTAACAAAAACGACAGATTCATATATATATACATGTCTATATATATATATATATATATATATATATATATATATATATATATATATATATATATATATATATATATATATATATATATATATATATATATATATATATATATATATATATATATATATATATATATATATATATATATATATATATATATTTTTATTTTAGATTTGTCGATTATTGTCTTCCATACTGTTGGTAGTTTTAATGATTCGTCCCTTTTATTCAAAATGAATGAATGAATAAAAGGGACGAATCATTAAAACTACCAACAGTACGGAAGACAATAATCGACAAATCTAAAATCGCAAAAACTCAAGCGCAATTAGCGCAACAACAACAGCACCATCCGGAAAACATAAATAACGATCAACGCCTGCGCAGATATAACCTTCGGCCCCGAGTGGGGGTATAAAAGGAAGCGTCGCAGTCACCAACACTTCAGTCTCTATTCGGACGCGAGAAAGAAATCTTCGAAAATGCCAAATGTGATTTTAGCGAAACGTCAGCAAAACTGTTCTTTTCAGAACGACAGTAGTGAACGGATGTACACCCGGAATGAAAACACATTGTATTTTTCCATCCGTGAAGGAGTAAAAAATCGACATATATGTATATATTAGCGCCACCTATAAGTGTTATACTTAGTATGTAGTACTGTTCCAGTATGATAGACGTTTCGATTTTGTCATATCGAGCAATCTGTTATTTCAGATCTCCCTGGGTACAAGCCTGCTTGATGAGGGCAAAGGCCCAGAAATCATGATCGCAGGCAGGTACCCTGTGACATAATCGAAAGCAATTCGTCTTGTAGGCCGTTTTGTACCTCCAGAAATTATGTATTTTTGCTATTCTACATATATCTTTTCCGGCCAAGAACTTTTGATAAAGGTGTGTGAAAGCGCATTTTTATTGATTTTAGTATCTACTTTCCGCATGATGGTGCTAGTGCATACTTTGCCAAATGCCTATGGGTTTACAGCCGGAAACCACCGGAGCCCCAATAGGTGGCGCTAAGTGTTATACTTAGCATGTAGTACTGTTCCAGTATGATAGACGATTCGTTTTCGATTTTGTCATATCGAGCAATTTGTTATTTCAGATCTCCCTGGGTACAAGCCTGCCTGTTGAGGGTAAAGGCCCAGAAATCATGATCGCAGGAGGGTACCCTGTGACATAATCGAAAGCAATTCGTCTTGTAGGCCGTTTTGTACCTGCAGAAATTAATGTATTTTTGCTATTCTACATATATATATATATATATATATATATATATATATATATATATATATATATATATACAGTGTTGCCAACTTTATTACAAGATATTCCACCAGAATCCCTGTCAAATCTCACTAGAAATCCACTAAATAGAAATCTAAAATATCACTAAATTCCGCTAAAAATATTTTACTATTAGGAAACTGTATTATTATTTATTTTTTCATTTTAAATTATCAGCGCCATCCGTACACTATAGCGTGGACTTTGCAAAACATTTTCAAAATTGCGGGCAAGATAAAGAAAACAAAATTAAGAAAACATCAGTCATTTTAATGTCATTAGGTATTGCACTAAAAATATATTAATATTATAAAAACTAGAACAAATTAAATAAAATATTTAACCTAAATGCTAGTTACAGCCAAGTAAATCAGTCTTTTTAAATACATATATAAATAAATGTAAAAACATAAAAAATATGAAAACAAAAAACATAAGAAAATTTGCCAAACAAAACAAGGGACTAATGATTCTTAGATATAACAGCAAAATTATTTACATAATTAATTAAATTATCTAAATTACTAAAACAGAACTGCAGAAGCAACTTAAATAAACATGTTTGATAAATCTACATCATTATACAGATTATACTCAGGAACCATATCACATGGTCGATAGGTCTCGTTTGTTTTTATTTTTTGAATAATATCATTTGGTATCGCATAGCTATCACAGCACTGTTGTGTGCTTTTGAGGCCACACCTTATATAAATCCAAAAAACTAAAGTATCAAAATTTAATCGATTTCTAATTTTATTTTTAATTAGGTTAAGTTGGCTACACAACCGTTCAACCACAGCATTTGATTGAGGCAATACCCGAAGTTCCAAAGCAAAGGAGGCTGGATTATCATCATTTGCATCCTTAAAATTGGCACCCTCATACCAAAAATGTTTGGTATTTTTTGTTTCATTCCATTTTAATAAGTGGATTTTCCCTATTCAGCTTCAATTATATCAATTTGTGTTTCAGTTTTTGAAAAATATCTTAATAATGGCACTATAGATTGCCTAATATGGCTTAGTGTGTTTGAAAACACTTATATTGACCTTTGCCTTAGTACTTTTTCTTCATCTGGCAAAATAGCATTTTTTCCCGCATATTCGTGAAGGTATTTTAAAAATTATACCCTAAATAACATTTGTGGTCTATAAAGTCTTCTATTTTGTCTTTAAAAATATCTATTTTGACATAGGGTAATTTAATTTTTGAGACAAGTGTGTCTAACAAATTTTTAAGTTCTGTTGGAAGTTTTGTGGGGTCAGCATTATTGGATTCAAACAATTTATTAAACCTCTGAACTTCTACCAAAATATTTTTTAGTAATGACATAAAAGCATAATTTTTTTCATAATTATAAGTAGCAAAAAGTGTCTCTGCTGTATAACACCATTCCTTATACCTCACCATACCAAAAAGTTCCTTTAATTCAAGCCATTGATCTAGTATTCTGGGAATTTTTCTGGGATCATGGCCATCATTTATAGTTTTGAATAATAATTTCTATTCTTCTTGTCTCATTGATGATCTAGCAAACCAACAAACCAATCGTATGTTTCTCGAATTAAAAACTTAATGTTTCTCGGCAGGTGTTCAGCTGCTGCTGAACTGATGGCTAGTTGTAAAGGGTGGCATACACACCTAAAAAAGCAATAATGTGCAGTTATAAAAATAAATATAATAACTTACTTTATAAACGTATATCAAGGCCACTTTAAGGTACTAACCTGATTAATACCAAATTAGGAATATCTTCTTTTAATTTTTGTAGACACCATTATTAATGCCCACCGTAACAGCTGCATTATCAGTGCCTATACCTTTTAAGTTTTGTAATTTGAGCTTATGTTTCTCTAATGTTGCCTTGACTGCTGGAACAATAGCTTCGGCATCCACATCTGATAGTTCAGGCGTGTCAAGAAATGTCTCAACAACTTTATTTTGACTTTTGCTATAATATATGATTATGATCCCCAAATATGTTTTAATACTTATGTCTGTCTACTCATCTAATAGTAGACTATACGGAGATTCCCCAATGTCATTTCTCAAATTATTGATGAAATGAGAAGCCATAACATTTTTAATAATATTGGTACATTTAGTCCTATTAAGGCTAAGTGCATCAGCAGCAGAGTATCCTCTAAATGAATTCTTGCATACATTGCTTAGATGGTTACATATATTTATTGAGGTATGACATGCAACGTACAAAGCTATTCGTGCTTCAGCTTGTTTTTGTTCAAAATTTTCCGAATCCTTCTTAAATGGGATTTTTGGTTGCGTTTTGCCAAAAACAATTTTGGCATTTGCCTTATGTTTTTTAGAAACACTGTGAACCTTAAGATCAGCATACCTATTTTGAAGAATATTACCACATGCTTTACATTTCGCGGTCCGCCCTTCTGCCGAGTCCACCACACTAAGCCATTCCTTAAATCCAGGGTCTTTTAACCAGGAATCTCTACATTTTTGTTTGTAGGTTTTGGACATCTGAAAAATATTGTATTTATATTTGTTTTGTATTATGTTTAACTATTATATACCTTGACTTGATTGTAAAATCTCCAAACTCGGCTAAACAAATAAATATTAAATATAAACAATATTAATAAAAACATTAAAATAAAAAAATAAAAATGACGAGTACTGCTGACTGACTGACAGAAGTGACAGATGACAGATCATGACGTACCCGCGTTGATAAAAGAATCAAATGACAATTGACACTATTAAAATTGAAGGCGATTTCTCAAGCGCCCAAAAATGACGTTGCCGGCTGAATTGCGTTATAAAATTTGACAATTTACCACCACTCTACAAAATTTCTAAATTTTACTAAAAATTCTGCTAAAAAATGTCATTCCCACTAGAATTTCCACCATAGTGGATTTTGATGACATCAGTCCACTAAATTACTATTAAAACCACTAGATCTAGTGGAAAATCTACCGAGTTGGCAACACTGTATATATATATATATATATATATATATATATATATATATATATATATATATATATATATATGCAGGTAACCATTAGAATTTTGGTTTCAGAAAATTTATTTTTTAGTTTCGATTGACCTCATATTAAAGATATTTCTTATGCATCTCTTCTGAAGAAGAAATACACGGTTTGACTCGATCCCTCTTGCCCAAAAAATAATGCCATCTCATGCCCGAGTGCACATAAGGATGGTGGGCTATAATAGCTGTTTCTATATTAATATTTGTAGCAATGACTTTAAGTGCATAACAGTACCCGCTGAGTTTTTTAGTTAGAGTATTTGTGTGACACTTCCAATCTAACCTATGGTCATTCTCAATCCCAAGGAAGGTCACAGACTCAGTGGTTTCCAACACCTTGGTATTATGCTGAAAAGTGCTTTTATCATGGACTAGTTGGTAATGGAAGTTAATAAGTTGGGTTTTGTCTATATTTAAAAGATTAGTGTCGGAAAACCAGGCTTCTAGCACATTAATTGTGTTAAAAATATGTTCTGCTTGTGGTCATTTTGATAAAAAAAAAAATAACCGAGGTAGCAACTTCAAATTAAATGACTTTTGGTGAGATCACAGGCAATTCGTTTTTGTAAATTATAGTTAGTTAGACCCTCCCCGAACTCCGCCCCGTGCCTGGCCAATGGCTGATGATAGCAGTGATTCCTCGCTTTCTATTACAACAAACTGTGTACGGTTTTAAAGATAGGACTTGATTAGAGTGTTTGCTATTCCTCTAATCCCATACCTCTCCAATTTAAGAAGAAGGGTACCGTAATCCCCACTATCAAAAGTCTTCGACAAATCGAAGCACATGGCCACTGTAGATCTGCTCTGGTTTAATGATTCCAGAACTAGGATGAGTGCCTGGTAAATCGCCCTGATGGTGGACTTTTTTCGGCGAAAACCATTTTGACAGGGAGACAAAAGACCCTTCCCCTCCAAAAAAGAAACAATTTTATTGTTAACAATGTTTTCAAAGATCCTACAAAAGTTATTCAAGAGAGCAATTGGTCTGTAGTTTTTTATACAATTTGTATTACCCTTCTTATAGATAGGCTTAAAATTTCCCGGTATTTAACATCAGATTAGCTACATGTGTTAGTGGTGAGGCAACTTGCTCACTTACATGTTTTATCACACAAATAGGGATTTCATCTTGACCCACTGATTTCTTATTTTTTAAACTGTTAATGATTTGTTTTACTGCGTGAATAGTTACAGGATGAAGAAGTTTTTTATATAAAGATTCTCTGGTATCTTTTTTGCTGAACTGACCGAAAAACTCTAGAATATAATTTGTAAGTGTATGATGAAAAAAAAATTTTGCAGTGTTCTCTTTTTTTTTGACGAAGTCTTTATACCCTGTGTGATCCATGATTTGTTTTTGTATATTCGTTTAAAAGGGAAAGTAAGACTAAAAATCTGTATACAATTATTATAGGCCTCATCTACATTTTGAGGATTATTGAACTTGCTCCAGTCAACATCCAAAAGCTTCATGGTCCGAAAGAGCATTTGAAATGACTTTATCTTGTAAATTTGCGAAATTAACAAAAATATCCACCAAGGTTGCTGTATTTTGGGTAATTCTGGTAGGTTCAAAGATGATCTGTGTCAAGTCAAAACTAGAGAAAAGATTCTTAATCTGTTGGAGTGTAAAAGTGTTAAAAAGTTTATATTAAAATCGCCACATAAAGTTTTATAATTTTAAAAAGAAAAAAAGAAGAAAGTAATGTTTAAAATGTCACATAAAATATCAAAGAAAATGTTTTCCGCTCCTTGGGGAGGACGATAAATGCAAAGTACTAGTAATTTTAATGGCCTACTCACTGTGGTTGAGCATTCAATATGATCGTCAATGCTCATATTAACATATTCCTCAATCTCATCAGCCTGAAATGTGGGTCACCAAGTTTGCCAAACCTCCATGGACCATATTTTTTCTTGCATATTCGGATATTAGAAGGTATTTTTCAACCTAAGTCATAGAAAGTCACACTATTTTCTTCCTTTGAATTTTCGTTTAGAGTTTTATTTTCAGTGATAGATTTATTTTTGTGACTGGCTTTCCTGTTTGTTCTTAGCTTTTTGATGGTTACTTAGTCTCTTGCTACAGGTTCTCTATTGATTGTTGGGGGGATGTAAAATTTTCCAATTGATTAGGTTCCCTAATTTATAACACTTTTGGAAGCCACTCATCCTTTTTACCTAATAGTTCAGAAAGTCTCTCGTCAAATCATAAACCAGAGAGCCTTACCAATCTAATAATGGGTTTGTTTAGAATTTCCAAACTTCAACTAAATTTTTCTTGCTTTCAGATATTAACTTGCTAGGTTTATTCAAGAATCTCTCATTAGTAAAAGAGTCAATTGGAACAAACACAGTGTTTGTTTTAGAGGCATGAAAGCAGTTTTTCATAAAAAAATTTAACTTGTACGTGAAGTGCAGACTTGCGGTTTTTGCAGTGATGTACATCAAGAGGATCTGACAACAATTAAATGTGTGTGCCGATGTGCATCAATAAACCTTCGCAGATAGTCAGCACTTGGCAACATGTTACTCGTTACTATCTTAGATCTACTGAATAAATCGTTCTTCAAAAACCTCTGCTCAGGTCGGTGCATATTTCCATATTCTTCCCCAGAAAAATTACTTACTCTGAATACTGGCAATTTGTGTCATATTTTGAATTGATGAAGTATTTGAACGTGGAATAGACGTAACTCGGGAAGTTATAATAGGATAAGGATTTTATCCAGACAAGTGTAACCCTTTGTTCTTCTGCAGCAGCTTGGATGGAATTTTGAGAAAATTATGTTATTTATACAGCCCTGAAAAACAAATGAATTATTACTTTTTTGTACAAAATACAAGGAATATTTTTTCGTCACACATGGAACGTTAAGAGATTTTTCGAATATAAATATAGGTTATGTCGATACCCCGCCGGTGTTAAGTAATAAATGTTATGTTAAAGCAATAAATTGCATGAAAGCATGCCCCCATTTTAAAACATCCGCGCAAGTTCCGCCACTTGCCGAGCCTTGGTTGAAATATTTTGCGTTGGCACAAAAAAAAGTTGTGTTTTAAAAAGTGGATTGCAGTTAGGTTAGCCCTGGCTAGGTTCTTGTTTTCCTTTGGGATTATCTAAAAAAGCGTATCTATATTAAAACAAGAATTGTAAGAATAAAAAAATTTACGCTCTGTTACGATTAATTATAACCAACAAAACAATATTTAATTATTCTAAAACCGTTCCAAATAAATAAAAAAATTATAGATATTTTAAAAAGGATTTTCAACACTGTATCTCCAAAACCAATAATTTGCGGACCTTTATTAATATAACTTTTCTGTTATTTTTCTAAGAGGAATCTTATCCCGAAGTGGGCGTTGTCACAATTGATTAACACCCTATATTAAACTATGTTATTGTTTTTTTGTTAACTGAATATTTTAAACTAATTCCAGTGACTATTAAATACAAAACAGCAAGTAATTGGTAAACATATTCTGGACATTTACAGCCATGCAACTAAAATATGCGTAATTTTATCTAGACACTCTATAGATCGAATTGTAATATCTAGGAATCAATATATTTATTACACAGTGTACAAAGCAACACATTGATATTTGTAATATATATATATATATATATATATATATATATATATATATATATATATATATATATATATATAATTTTATATAGTTAAAATTTAAAATCGGGAAGTTACCAGGATTAGAATGAAAAAATAATATACAGGGTATTCGATTAAAAAAAGGAAATTTTATAATTAATTTTGTCCGATTCGCGATGTTCATTTGTTTATTTAAACCTGTGGACTGTACTTTTAACATATAAATATGTTGGAATATGTTATATTTAATTGAAAGACAAGACTAAATGAACAAATAAGAAGTACCTATTAAAATAAGATACATAGGAAAATATATGTTATAGATATATACCTATCATAAATAGATCACTCATCAATAAAAATTATTAACTGCTGTTTCCACATTTTATTAATTCTACAGTTAAACCACCTTTCTTATTACCAAAATGAGTTTTTTTACTGGAATTGCAACTTTAATGAAAATTTTCTTCACACACTAAGAGGAAATTATTAAGTCGCAGTAAAAAGAGTCTGTTTGTTGTAACTGCCTTTTCTTGCAGGCAACAGGACGTTCTTACTTTCGGAAGTCTCCAACCGGCTCTTAAAAACAGGGCGATTTTTAAAATGAATAGACTTGGTCGTATGAAACCTTACAGTATTTATTCCAGAAGGCAGTTATAATTATTTTCCGAGTCAAGATTACGTTACATTATTATAAACGCTTTGGTCCATACTGAACTATAATCATAAAACTAAAATAAATATCGTGGGAAAAGATGTGGTTATTATTATATATTGCGTTTATAGTATGTGCTTATTAAAAAATGGCAACGCCGCCTACCAGCGGAAAGTAGTTTTTAGTATATTTTAAGTGATGTTTGCCATTTTATTCGATTTACAGTTAAAACTGAAATACAGCAGATATGATAACCATATTAAAATACATATTTTTCCGTGTCTTTTGTTTTTATTTTCTGGGAGAGTGAACAATATTTAAATTTCTACATACTTACATTGAATCCATAAAATAAAATTTTCATATAGAGAATATAGACAAGAATTGTTTTTATTTCTACAGGGTGTTGGTTTTTGTTCTTCTTTATGCTATTAAAAATCACCGAGTTCTTCAGTCCTTGTGTATATAACATCTTTTAGCGCTAAGAACATTTTCAAAACACAGGAAAAGGTCTACATTAGCATGTAATTATTTTCTTTACTATATGTTTATATTATCTGCAAAATCCTTTAAATATGGGCAAATATATTAAATAAGCAAATGAAGGTACTTGTTTAAAATGTTCACTTAATTTATTATAAAAAATTCATATGAAAATTTTTAAAAATCAGGCCATGTATTTCTTAAAATAAATTAAGTGTAAATTTTAAGCAAGTGTCTTAGTGTGTCCGAGTTAAAATAGATTTCCATCAAATAACGGCTATCTTCAAAATATCAGGCACATATGTCAAGTGCTAAAAATACTCTTTTTTAATCATCTGTCTTCTCTGTGAACAGTTTATTAAGAAAATTTTTGTCAAGTTTTTTACATGTCTGACACCACTTCACAGACATTTACAAACCAGCAGAACTCGGCATCCTCGTTTTATCTCTAATACAAAAGCTATCACTGTTTTTGCCAGTTGATTTTTCCTCCGAGCCTCCCCGATCCAAAGGGTCTAGGGGCACCCCTGATTAAAACACAAAAATATCACTGACAAAATACATTGCAACAGTCGCAATGTAGACGTCAAACAAAATAATTAATTTAACTCATATAAAGCCTTTTTACTTTCATCGTAAGTAATTTGTTTAACAAATAGCAAGAATGTTAATGGTTTTAAAAATTCGAGTCGAAGACGAGGATTTTATTTTTTCATTTGCGTGAATGCTATTTGTAAAACAAAGAATTTTAATTTTTTCATAGGAAAAATTAGATGTCCAAGGGATATTTGTAAGAATTATTTCCCGAGTTCAATAAATAATATTTATATAACAATATTTTTATTTAAAACAGCAGTAAGAACGATAATTATTAAACAAAAAAAAAAGAAACAAAATATAGTTGCTTCATACTCATTTTAACTTACCTTGTCAAACTTTAATAATTTTTTTGTTTTTTTCCGGAAAAAAATTTCCACTTGATTAATATGTCGTACGAATTCTTTTCAGTGATTGGTCAAAATTGACTGGAAGGAAATAATTCAGGATTTTATTCAGATCTTCACGGTTCCTGGAGACCGAAAAATATGTTACCTCAATTCCGTAGGTGTGTCTGTTCGCACTATAAAATACTTATACCATTTTAGTCAAAAATTAAGGGTTATAATATGGTGATGACCAACTCGGAAACATTTTGGTGAAAATCTAATGTGGAGGCCTAATAAAATGTTTAAAAAAATATTACTAAAAATTACTTATCTAATTTACCCCAAATTTTGCAGAAAATGATCTGTGATATGGGGATGAACTGGTAAAATTTTGGTACAAATCCAAGATGGTGTCCTGTGAAATGTTAACAAAATTATTACTAAAAAACTACTAATCAAATTTACCTCAAATTATGCACAAGAATCAAGTGACATAAAGATAAACTGGTAAAATGTTGTTGAGGAGTCTTCATGGTGAAACAAAATGGCGACCTAAATAAAAGTTTAAAACATCAGTATCAAGAAACTACTTATCCAATTAAGTTGCCCAAAAATCAAGTGTGAAACAGAGATGAACTGATTAAATTTTGTCTATTCAATATGGCGAAACACAATAGCGGCCTAATTAAATGTTTATAGAGTCTGAAAATTCCATTTCCTTCAAAAAAAAAACCTTTTTATGGAGGAAAAGAATAAAATTGATTTTTAATAGGTCTTCATTTCGTCGATCAACTTACAAAGAATAAGATATTAACTATACATAACAAATTTTGAAAAATGGTAAGTATTTATATATGTGTTTGTTTTGTGTGTATGTACGTTAGATCTGAACAATGTGGAGATGAAAAATGTATATTTAGTTTTATCTCCGTTCTAACTTGTTACTAGAAAAGTTTCAGCTAAAAGCCAATTTACCAATTTTTACTTCCCTCGAAAAAGTGAAGTATTGTATTCAAAGAAGTCCAGTCGTATTTTCTCTAGTCGGTCTATTCTCAGCATAGCTAAAAAAGTACTTATCAGATTGACTTAAAATTTTGGTCAAAAATTAAGGGTTAAATGTTTAAAAAATCAACAATTTTTTTTTGTATTCAGTTGACTTTAAATTTTCTACAAAAATTAGATATGATATAGGGATGAACTAGTAAAATCTTGGACGGATTCGACATGACGGAATAAAACCATGGTTTAATAAAATTTAAAAATAAACCAGTGTAAAAACTAATTATTCCATGAATTTTAAACTATGCCCATAGGTATCACCATGTGACTGGTAAAATATTGGTTCACATCGAATATGGGCGGAATAAAACGACGCCCAATAGAAATTTTTTAAGACAGTATTATATGTGTTACTAAATGACTATGTATAGAATTAAATTGGAGCAAACTTCCTTATTCCTAATAAATGCAAATATTCGTAACGAGGGGAGTTCCAGGTAAACGAAATTTACCGATTTTTTCATTACAAATTGAGGCTTGTTTAAAATTGAGCCCCACCATTATATTAAAAAAAATTGCTTGGATATTTTTTCTTTAAACTAACTTTAACGTTACGTCAAACGCCAAAACATTAAACACATCATCTGACAACTGGCCTTTAAGAAACGATTCTCACCCAGGAATATTTTATACACCTTGGTTGTCATAAATCATTTGGACGTTATTATATTACAGTTTTAACACAGTACCGTAAAGTTACCTAACTTTGACTCCGAATATAACATTGACCACAAATTCAAAAAATGTTTTTAACCGAATTTATGAAGCAGCAAAAGTAGATACCGTTGCGATTTTGGTCCTGATAAGTAGGGCAGTGCATCATAGATGGCCTTTAATGCGTTTTCAAACGTGCGCGAAAATATTACCGGTAAACTTCTCATTGCTGAGCAAAAACTAATTCGTTTTAATCATTAGTATTACGCAGGTAAGTGATTTAAACTATTAGGAAGTGATTGTGATAACGTGAACTGAACTGTATTTAAATAAAAATGTGAACATAACCTAAAATTGCAACTTTTGTCAATAACTTTGACCGCCGATCAAAGTTAATGGCACGGTCAAAGTTGAGTTTTATTTTAATTAAAACTTATTATTTTTTTCTCAGAAATGCCGAAAAGAAAGTACAGCCAGTACGACATAGGGGAAAATCGAGTTAACCTTGAAAGGGCATTAAACATGATAAGGTCGGGACAAATATCAAAAAACCAGGCAGCGAAAACATTTAACATACCAAAGGGTACATTAATTAATAAGTGTAAAAAAGTACACTTGGGTATGGTCGGTCGCCCCTTCGTGCTAACACCCACTGAAGAAGAAGCTATAGTTGCACATGCTATAAAAGTTAGCGAGTGGGGGTTCCCTTTTAGCCGTAAAGACTTGCAACATTTAGTAAGCGACCTTTTAGATAAAAAGGGAGTGACCGCTTCACAATTTAAAGAAGGAAATATGCCAACTCTAAGGTGGACGACAAAGTTTATAAATCGGCATCAGGCACTTAGCCATAGAATGAGTCAAAACCTCAAGGTTTCAAAAGGAGAAATATCGCCAGATACAATAATGCAATATTTTAATGCACTGAAAGATACATTACAGAATGATGGAGACTTTATTGACCCCGGCCGAATTTATAACTACGACGAAACCAACCTAGCCGACGATCCGGGAAGGAAAAAGAACATATTTAAAAAAGGTACGAAATACCCAGATAGGATTCGCGATTCCACAAAAGCCAGTGTGTCCGTTATGTTTTGCGGATCCGCAAGTGGTGTAATGTTGCCGCCATACGTGGTGTACAAATCTGAACACATTTGGTCCACATGGACAGAGGGAGGACCCCCCCACACACGATACAATCGGAGTAAAAGCGGATGGTTCGACTCTGTTATTTTCACCGACTGGTTCTGCAACCAATTTGTACCATTCGTTAAAAAACAACATAAGGATGGAAAAATCGTAGTACTTGGAGATAATCTAGCGAGTCATTTTTCATCGGAAGTTTTAAAAACTGCACAAGAAAATAATATTATTTTCGCATGTTTTCCTAAAAATTCGACCCATTTGTGCCAGCCACTGGATGTCGCCTTCTATGCGCCATTAAAAAGGAAGTGGCGGGACATATTAGATTCCTGGAAAAGTAACCAACAAAGAAAATCCCAGGTAATTCAAAAGGACCAGTTTCCGCGCCTATTAAACAATCTTTGTAAGAGCATTTCTCCAAACAATCATTCTACTAATTTGATTTCTGGCTTTAAAAAATGTGGAATCGTTCCGTTTAATCCACAGGAAGTGATAAATAGGCTTCCTCGAACTAGCACTGAAGGGACGACAGAAGATCGATCAGTTGAGTTAGTTTCTGAAGTCGTAGTAGGAATGCTAAAAACTACGAGATATGGGGATCAAGAAGCACCTAAGAAGACAAGAAAATCGAAAATCAACGTCCAACCAGGTCAGGGAATCCGATTAGAAGATCTCACTTCGAATGACAATGACGTCAACCCAACTCCAGGTCCATCGAATCAGAAGACAGCTATTAAAAAGATATTCGAGAAAAAGACGCAAAGAATGAGACTAGCCAGCGAAAGTTCTGACAGTATTGATGAAGGCAATATAATATACGCGGACACTTTAAATGATAGCTGTTTTGAGACATGGGCAGCTAATGAAAAAAAGACTTTAAGTAAAACTACTGAAGTCCAACTCGACGATGAAGATTCAGCAGAGGAAAATACGAACCTAGCAGATTTGAGAAAGACCTTAATGAACAAAAAAGAAGAGTGTGCTACAGATGACTATGTAGTAGTGTCCCTAAAAACCCTAAATAACCAACCAAAATATTATGTTGGTCAAATAATGACTTCCGAGGAGCAAGAATTTCAAATAAAATTCATGCGGAATAAGAATTCCAAATTTATTTGGCCCATAGCAGATGATATATCACTAGTTTCTAAAAAGGACATAATTTTGAAACTAAACAAACCTAGTGATTTCAAACGCGGGTTGGTATTTCCAGAAGTTGACAATTTGCAACTAAAAATAGAATAATATTTTCTTGTTCCGAAATGTTAAACATATTTATTTCGTTCTTAAGTTTAATTTTGTTTGTTTTTTGTTTTATGTAGGTATTTAGGTACCTACTTATGTTTGATTTATATGTTAGTTTGTTTTTACTAAATCGAGACTGTTTTAGTACCTGCATTTATTATATTTATAAGAATAAATACTTTATTTTTGATTTTTTGTGTTTTATTCTTGAAAAAAATGAACCAAATCTTCTCTAATATTTTTTAAAAACGAATCTGATGGTCAATGATATTGAACAGGGTCCCTAAATTTAAGATATCATACATTTTAAGGGGTCAGTCAAAGTTAGGTTCATCGTCCCTAACTTTGACCACCAAGGTTTTTTTTTAAAAAATGCCTTATGTGGCTTGCTAACAAAAAATTTGATGGTGCAATTTAAAGGGTTACTTGAAGCCCCAAGGTGGTCCACTAAATGAACAAATTAGCTAAACGCCAAGCAAAGATATTCACAATTGATTCAATTTCGGTCAAAGTTAGGTAACTTTACGGTAACTTGGTAAGTCATTTAAGATATGCCAACAGCTACACACAAATAATAAACAATATTTATTGATTTAAACCACTAACATGACAAATTTAACAGGTACCATACAGTCGCAATTTACACAATGTTTCTAGGGAGTAATACTAACAACTGTAACAATCAAACTTGATCAATTAAATTGAAATTTTGATGCTGTCTTTGTGGCAACACATTAAAATACTTCTTATAGAAATCTGCCCCTTGCCGATATCCATGACATCTCTGCACCCAGCCATGTTCCCAATTAGGGTCCACTTTTTCACATGTTACCATTACTTTTCCTGGTAGTATTGCAAACAGAGTGCCATTGCGGCCTAATCCAACCTAGAAACAACAAATGAAATTAATTTTTGGATTTAATAAAAACTATATTTAAATGTAAAAAATAAAAAGCATTTACAAACACCTCCACTACATTTGTTTTTATAAAAACAAGTAATGTTTCGTTACACACTAGCTTCTTTGGACGAATGAACAAACTTTAAGTCATTAACACTTATCCCCCCTTAAATACGCAACTGGCTATAGGTTAAGGTATCTTCCTTAAAAAGGGAGGAATCAGAGGGATTAAAAAAAAAGAAAATTTTGGTAAAGACCCACACAGATTGCTACGATTTTTGAGAAAATTTTTCCATTTACTTAACATTGTATAAAGCTTCATCAAATCATCTGGTTTGCCATGTAAAGATTACCAGTTATAATATATTCCAGATGCAACATATTTGTAGCCCCATTCTTTGTTGACATTTCGTTTTTTAATCACTCTGAGTTCTCCCTTTTCAACGAAGATACCTTGATCTATAACACATTATGTTTGTACTGGATTTTATGGAAAAAAATCAAGGTGTCGGATATTCCTTGTCACACAGTGTATATCTACGTTTAATACTATTGTTCAAACTTTTTCAGTAATATAAAAATTTTGAAATTTTACGGAGTAGCTATAAAATTAAACAGATATCATAAAAATATACCTAACGATTTGTGTAATTGGATTCGGATTTTTTGATGAGGTTTTTATAGTGTTAATATATTCGATCTGCCTGTCCCACTTAATACACATTCTGTCACAATCTTCCACTTTTCGTATACACCTGACGGTTTAAGTTTGTCAGGTTTTGTTTTATTATTTTTAATAAAATTACTTATACAATTATTTGTTTTAGATACTATGTTAATATTTAAACTGTTTAGAAATGTTCCTATTTTAGAGCTAGAATTACCTATATAGGATATAACTTATTTTTTGGATGCTAGGGTTGCAAGTGATGCACGCCGCTGAATCATTAAAAGATAAAGTACTGCACATAATCATCATTACAAGTTAATTTTTCAGTCAACTTTGATACCTTGTGATTTCTAAAATACCGAAAGGATTTTAAAAAACAGATCAGATTTTCGAATTAACAGCTTCTTAAATTTTCACAGGGCAAAACAAAAACTCGTGCATTTTGAAAAAATTTAACTGCTTACCCATTTTGTAGGAAAACCACGCTGAAATTTTATAAATGTAGCATTTCATAGATATTGACCATACCTCGCAAAATGTTTGGGATTTTGCGAATATTTACTATAACTTCTTTTCGAAAAATTTTAATTTTGTGTTTCTACACCAATTTGCTCTGTTTTATAAAGTGCATTAATCAAGTTAGCCTTTTCTAACCTCTATCCCTCTTTTCCTAAAATAAAGAACTCGTCCCGAAAACATGCATAAAGGTTTATTTACAAACTTATATCAACAACAAAATCAGTTCTTTGTTCACTACAATGATTCATGTGAAAAATGATAACAAATATTCTGGAACGCGCCAAACAAAAATATTGATTGGATGAACATTCAAAACCCAAATTGTTTCGTCACAGAATCCACTAGTACGGCAATGAACTTTTGGGGAATAGCTTCACGTTCACGCAAAATCGCATCCACTAATTTTTGCAAATTTTGATATTTCTTCCCTTCCCGATTCAAACGTAACTTAAGGTTACTCCACACATTCTCTACAGAATTCATATCCGGCGACCTTGCAAGCCAAATTATTCGCTCGATATTGTTTTCCCTAAGCAAGTTATTGACGATTCTTGCTCTATAAGGATGAGCATTGCCGTCGGCTAAAACAAAGTCGCCCTCAAAATTCTCTGTAAAGGGTAAAACAATATCTTTCAAACATCTCTCTACATACGTTGCGGCAGTCATACTTTCCCCAATCAGTAGAATTATTTCAGTCCTACCATTCCTCATGATTCCGCCCCAAACAGTCACATCGACTCTTCCAAACGCCACCCAAGCTTCCATATGGTTTTATCTGACTCTCCACACTAAAATCCGCCCATCACAATTATACACGTTAAATCTAGCCGTATCTACAAACATGCATTCTACTATTCCTCAATGTTGATGGTTCACTGCCCATTCCCTTCTTGCAACTCGATGGTTCCTTAGGAGTCGGGTACAGGCTGCTCTTTTTCGAGCATGTAAATTGCGCTAGTGGAGACGACGCTTTATGGTTATGCAGGAGACATTTAAACCTGCAACCTTCCTTATCTGCCTTGAATTCAGAGTTCTTCGGTAGTTTACAGCAAGCAGTATATGCTGGTCGTCTCTACGACTGGTCATCCTGGGTCGTCCTCTTCCACAATAATATGCAACTGTTCAAGATATTGCGTACCTGCTTAAGAGTCTAGAAACAGACAGGCGGCTGGTATCATAAAGAGTTCCTATTTTTTCAAGAGAATGTCCTAATCCTCTCAACCTATGAAGGATTGCTTGCACACATTCGGAAAAAATAAAAATTATATCGTCTTATCTTACAGCATTAGTACAAGTATTAATAATTTAGTGCTTTATTTATTAGTCAAGCTGATTTTTGTATTTTTTAAAGGCAACGGTTTCTGAATACAACAAATTGTCAACAATACTGTTTATTTAACAGTAAAAATCAATGAACTTCCATTGACTGGTAATATGACGTTTATTTCAAATCTTGTTTTAACTGGCAATTTTGATTTTAAAAGGTAAGTTAGGTACGATGGAAACATCCAATATATGGAGTAACCCGAATTTAATGTGCCATTAGAATTAAGGCAAAGAATTGAAGTAAAATGTAAAAAGTAAAGTTAAAACAAGGTTTTTAATGTTTATCCAATCAATATTTTTGTTTGCCACAGTCCACAGTATTTGTTCTCATTTTTCACATGAATCATTATAGTGATCATTCAGGAGGAGAGGGATAGAAATTAGTAAAGAACTTGATTAATGCACTTTATAAAATAGAGCAAAATGGTGTGAGAAATTAAATTTTTTTTGTTAAATTTTTTTTTTCGAAAACCATAGTAGATATTCGCAAAATCCCAAAAACGTTCCAATGCATGGTCAATATCAAAGATTACATTCAAAAAATATCAGCGTGGTCTTCCTGCCAAATGGCAGTGAAAATTTTTCAAAATGCAAAACTTTTTGTTTTTTCCTGTATTATAGCCCCCAGTCAAAATTTAAGAAGTTGTTACCAATGATTCAATAGACGATAAAAAGATCATTTGAAATCTGACCTGCTTTTTGAAATCTGTTTAGTATTTTAGGAATCACAAGGTATCAAAGTTGACTGAAAAAATCGCTTGTAACGATAATTATGAACAGCAATTTATTTAAATTGAAAAAAGCTTATCTTGCACTATGTCTATCTGAAACAGTATTTAATTTGCCCTTATATATTACAGTAAATAAAAGTTTATTAAACATAGATATTTTTATGCAACAACCAACGACACATACATTGAAGGTGGCTAGGGTCGTTCCTATATACAAAAAAGGGGATTACAATGATATGAGTAACTATAGGCAAATATCAATTCTACCCATTTTCTCTAAAATTTTCGAAGTCATTATGTGTGAGAGTGTATTTTCTTTCTTTGATCAACATAGCATTTTTTCAGATGGTCAATATGGTTTCCGTGGGGGCCTGTCTACATCTGATGCAATGTGTAGGCTGTCAGAGTATGTGTGGGAATCTTTTGAAGCGGGTCTTGATAGTGAATGCTTGTTGACAGACCTCACCTCTGCCTTCGACTGTGTCAACCACAGCATTCTGCTCAGTAAAATGGAGCACTATGGTGTTAGAGGGATAACTCTGGACCTATTTAAGTCTTACCTTAGTAATCGACACCAGCAAGTTTTCATCAACGGTAAGCTGAGCTCATCCTTACAAATAAAGAGAGGTGTACCTCAGGGGTCTATACTAGGACCCCTACTTTTTCTTATCTTCATTAATGACCTCCCAGGTTCAATAACATACAGTCAGTGTTTGACCTTGCTCTACGCAGATGATGCCAGTTTTATTATAAGATGTAATAGAGATCATATTCTGTCTGATGTATCTCGGAGGATGTTTGATGAGGCTAGATTGTGGTTTGCTACAAATAAGCTCCTATTAAATGAGTCTAAAACATTAGACATGAAGTTCAGATTAACCGGTGGTAGAGCTGATGTGTCTCTGAAGTTCTTGGGTTTGCAGCTGGATCCTGCTTTATCTTGGAATGAACATATTAATACTCTCTGTAATAGACTCTCTTCTTGCCTATATGCACTGCGTAGGGTACGTCTTACAGCTGGTCAACATGCTGCTTTGATAGCTTACCATGGCTTATTCCACGCAAGAATGAGCTATGGAATACTGGCTTGGGGTGATGCAGCGCACACTAACCTGCTGAGAGTATTTATGAAGCAAAAACAAGCCATCAGAATAATTTTTAACATGAAATCCACAGAGAGTTGTAAACCTCTTTTTCTTCGACACTCTATACTGACTCTCTTTGGTCAGATAGTTCTTGAGAATATATGTTACCTAAAAAAGTACATTCATCAACACAATACTCATTCAGACATTCATGACCATGATACCCGACACAAGGGAAATATTTTAAAACCACAGAACAGGCTTCATAGGAATAACACTGTTGGCATAGATCTATACAATCTATTGCCTCTTGCTTTCAGGCAACTGAATTCATTACGGTTCAGAACTCAATTAAAAAAATATTTAACAGCCATTGCTCCTTATTCAGTGACTGATTTTCAAAGTGCCATAAGAGAGAATAAGGAGATCAACTTACTATTAGTGTAGATTTAATGGTATTTTAATTCAATGTTTTGTAGTTGATACTTGTATGTTTTAAGTCTAATATGTATTATTATGTTAAGTATTTCTTCTATGTAACGTATTTTATTTTATTGAATTCCTTTTTGACCTATCTATGAAAATGTATTTTTTCTTCAGACTAATAAACTTAAATAAAATAAAAAATAGTTTCAATTATTTTTTGCATATGCAGACATAATTGCATTGACTTCATCCTTATAAAGCCAATGATAATATACCAAAATATCAGTTTTACAAAACCTTAGCTTATTAAAAAAGGAAAAAATGTGTTTACTAATAAATAGCACTTTTATGAAATCCATTTGAAGTTTATAAAAAAGTGCTGCATTAAACCACCATGTACTGTATTAACATACTAGGTTATTGTGCAGAAAATAACATTAAGTTTTCCTTCAGTGGCTAAAAAACTAAGTGCCAGACCACACATCAAAGAGACATTAAGAAGTCTAAGTAGAGAATTTTTATTTGAATATACTTTTCTTTGTTATATGTATTTTATACTGTGCTTATTTTACTGATATATTTTATATTGCCACGCCTTTGTTAGCTTCACTTTTATGTCTTTGTATTATGTGTTTATTTGTTTTTTTATTGAAATATTGTTATTTCACCCACTTTCACATAATTAATTTATGTGAAAAAAATATACTTTGTTGCGTTTTGCTACATGTGAGGTGAAAGAGATCAGTATTATGAATTTTGAATGGAATGCTAAGGATAATTTAATGTCACTTTCATGCAATAATTTAATGTTGTTTTGTTTGTAGTTCTAAGGGTTTGCTATTTAAGATTATAGCTGATTGTTGTTTTAGGCAAAAATTTTAGAACATGGGTGAGGCTACCGTTCTCTCCATATTCACATAAGTCGTGCTCTTGGATGTTGATTTATGCTTGTGGGCTGGAGTCAAGCAGTGTCTGAGCATATTCTAATAACTGTTGTAATTTGTTTCCTGGTGAGAAATTTTAGAACATGGGTTATCTATCTGCTGTTAGTGTTTCCAATAGTTTTCTTCTGGTAATATCAACATATCGTCAGTGCCAGAACTTATCACCTTTTCTAAGGTACTAAGAGAGTCTGAAAAGATCCCCACTTTTGTAATATGCTTTTACTCCAAATGCATAACTGCTTAGTATATCATAGGTGAATATATTGAACGAAAATCAGGTAATCTACTAAATGTTTCCTTATTTCTGATTGATCCACCAATCCATCTGTGAAAATGAATTTGTACTCCTCAGTTCAGTAGTTTGTATCTAAATTAAAGGAGTTTCGCTTGTTGTTTTGTTCCTTAGTCAGCAGCATCTTCATGCAAGTTATTTCTTTTATCTGTTCTTTTATTGGGTGAGCATAACATGGCATGCTTGTGAGTCTTGAAATAACATCAAATGCATCCACTTTTGGAGATGGCATTCTTCAGCCTTAAGGATCCGTAGAGCGAAATAATGGTTGACCGCCAGGGGATTCTCGTATGAAGTTTTATAATGGTCCGTGCTGCTAGCCAGTATCTGCAAATGCTCATAAGCATTTCTGCACTTTCTGACAGAAGTATTGTAGTAGGTATTGACCTCATCATTCCCAATGCGATTCTGATTGCTTGAAACTGGAGTTTGTCTATATTTGCAAGGTATGCTTTTGTTCACTATGTGAAGAAGATGCTGTTGTAGTCAAGGTGAGCCCTTACCATCACCTTATATATCACGAGTTGATATAAGGAGTCAGCGCCCCACCATGTTCTACAGATGGCTCTCATGGGATTATTTTCATTGTGTGCCTTCTTTATTCATATTCAGTATGTGGTTTCCAAGTGAGTTGACTGTCAAGGATCATTCCTAAATATTTTGCTTTACTTTTCCATTCAATCTGTTCGTTTTTAAAAGAAAGTGAAGAATTCAAAAAAACTAAATATATTGGGTGTCCTATTAAAAAAAAAACAATGTCATATTCTTTGGAAATTCTGCCGATGGAAAAAATCTATTTATGGTTGTTTAATTTAACAATACATTTTCATTTTTAACCATTTTGTATTCCCAATTTTTAATGTATATATTAATGTCGGTTGGTTCCCGCTGATGGTAATGCTTATACATTATTAGTTACCAAAGCTCTGGCTAAAATTTATAAACCAAAGAATCCGATACTTCTTTATTATATTAAGTAAGTTTCAAATTGTAAACTAGACATTTTTGGGAGTATTTTAACAGTAGGCATTTTTTTGACGGTGAAAACAAGCATTTTTAAATTCTGTCGGGCTTTAATCCTCAAAATCCTTAAAGCTGACCTCAACAATAAAACTTCGCATGAATAGAAAGGGAATGTCGTTTGAAATCCATTATTTATGGTACCCAATACATCCTACATTCTAGACTGCCATTTTTGATCGCACATCTTCTATATTAAACAAAAACTGTCCCTGTATACTTATTAGATTACACAACTATATTGGCTATATTAATATAAATAGAGTTTTACTTTTAGTTTTATATTCGATAAAACACATAAAGTAAATTAGGTAATTAAAATCATTTTTGAAGTACTTAAGTCCTTTCAATATTGAAGTACTTACTTTCGAAAAAGACTTAAACCTAAAAGTACTTAAGTATTAAAAATACTTAAGTATTACAAAATACTTTAAGCAGATTAGGGTTTTGCAGTACATTTTTTTAAAGAAAAAAGTAATATCCAAAATTTGAAATTTTAAGAACCAGTACAAGTACTTTTCTAAAAATGTACTGAATACATTGTCCCAAGTAATGCTAAATAATTTAAAAGTGAAAACTAAATAAAATACTCACAGCATCACAAGTACATTTTTGTATTCAGTACCTCAGCACCTATGCACAAAGCTACCCTCAGTTTCAACTATTGAAGTTTGAATTACATGATTTATAATAGCTTAAAAACTTGTATTGTCTGTTTTTTTAGACAAAGTTAATTCTGATTAGGATTCTTGTGTGACATTTTCCCTACATAATAAAGTGTGTATTTGGTAAAGCAAAAAGATTAAATATTAGTCTTGTATCTCACAAACTTAGGGTTTTTTATTAATTTATTTTATGCAAATGAGATTGGATTCCCTTGCACTAAATATCTATTTATATTGATGTTCAAATCATTAGCCCCAGTTTAATTATTATGTTTTATGTGTTGTTATTGTTTAAAATGAATGTATTTTTTATTATAGAGCTACTTTTAATTTAATGTTTTTTGGCCAACGTGGCGAACGTTGACGTGCCTATGTTTAAATGTTGTAAAAAAAAGGCAGTTACAGTAGCCTCTTATATAAATTGTGGTGAATTCTGGCACCCTTCTTGTGCAGAAAGGGGGCAACAGATAAAAGTTTTAGCAGAAAATGTGATCCAGTGCTGCCAATCTGGTTTAATTAAAAACAATAACATAACACTAAAAAACCATTTGGAAATACAAATCCATCCTTTAAAACAAATTATTAGTGAAAAAAAACTATTTTTCAAAACAAACAAAGTATTATTCGACTCCAAGAAGGAAAAATCAGTCTTTTGGAGGAAAAACTTAACCGCAAGAAAGGTAAACAAAACGAGTATGAAACAACACAACAGGCTCAAGAAGAAAAAAATAACAAATCGGAATCAAAACCAATAATTTCTAAAACCTCACAAGTAAAAATATCCGATAAGAATGTTAAAGAAAAAGTTAAACTAGAAAAAAGTTAAAGTAAACAAATCAGTGTGCTCCCAAATATTGAACAGGTATTTGTGTCGGTTGGATCGGGAGCTACTGCGTTCATTTTGGGTTCTGCTTACCTTCCTGCAAGAACTGGAGTTGCTGCCTTTAGCATACAATCCGAAACCATAGAAAACTTGACTACGGAGTTTCCTGACTCACCCATGTACATAAAGGGTGATTTCAACCTTCCTCATGCAGTGGAATGCTGGTAATTTGAGTTCTACTGCTACTGGTGCTGCAGGAACGCCTCCAGATGAGGTCCTATGTATAGAAAAAGTCTCTAATATTTGTGCTTTACTTAATCTGTTCCAAGTTAATCAGGTTCAAACAACCAACAACATATTGGATCTGGTTCTTAGTCAAGACACTGATATTTCTGTTTTACCAGCTGATGAGGCCATAATCCCTCCTGATATGTACCATCCTTCACTGCAAGTGAAAATCAACTTGAAAACACAGACTCCTGGTGATGGACTGAAGCTTGAGGGTTTCTATAGAGACTTTAAATCAGTTGATTATTTGCAATTAACGGATTTTCTTGACCAGATTAACTGGGATTCTTTACTGGAGAACAAATCTTTTGAATGTATGCAAAATATTTCTTATGAGATTTTATACTTAGCTATGGATCTATTTGTACCTCTAAAAAAGTATTCTAATGGTAAATTTCTGGCCTGGTATTCCCCTGATTTGAAGCGTTTTAAATCATCGAACGATCCCAACGATTACCGCGAATTCTCCAGATTCAGATCCTATTTGAACTTTGTACATTCTATTGAAGTATCACTATCCACCAATTTAAAACAATTTTGGAGATTTGTAAATTCAAAGCGGAAAAGCAACGGTTTCGGACTACTTCCTAACAGTTTACCGTCAGGACGCTTTTAACACCCCTGCATATGACTCCCCTTCCAATAATATTTATGTATCCCAGTACAGTATTAGAATCTCTGCCATATATTCTAAGCTTAACTCCCTAGATATTAAAAAATGACCTGGCCCAGATGGCATACCTCCACTCATATTAAAACACTGTTACTTTAATTTGTCTAGACCACTACACCACATTTAATAAGTCTCTGCTCTCAGGCACCTTCCCTGATTTCTGAAAGCTTAGTTTCATAAGCCAATTTTTAAGTCTGGGCATAGGACGTTGGTAAATAACTACGGGCGTATCTCCATACTGAGTGTCATCTCAAAAGTTTTTGAAAGCCTGGTTTGTAATTTTCTTTCCCCTATTATCAATCTAAGTAATATAAGCAATATGGATTCCAGCCCAATAGATCAACAGAGACTAATCTTGTGTCTCATGGCGACTACCTGGCGAGGGCCTTGGAGAGGGGTGACTAGATCGACGCCATATACACAGACTTCTCCAAGGCCTTCGACAGGGTCCCTCATGGTGTGCTGGTCTACAAGCTTTGTATGGTGGGACTTGGTAGTGCTCTGCTGGACTGGTTGGAAAGCTATCTTTCGGAATGACTCCAGATAGTGAAGATTGGTAATTTAATAATAATAATAAACTTTTTATTTCAGAATTGTTACAAAAAACAAAATGAAATAACGTCAAAACAAAAAGGAACCATGCAATTAATCAGACTGACAAACTAATCTATAACTAATAACATTACATATAGTTAAATTTACATATTTAAATAATCATCCAGCTCGTACGGTTCAAGTTATTTAATTTCTCTTTTAAAAATTCTTATACTAGTTATTCTTTTTAAGTGTGGCGGTAATTTATTGTATAATTTTATACACATATAATGGGGTTGTCTTTCTGTTAACTGAAGTCGGTGTATGGGGTAATTAATGTTATCAGTTCTGGTATTGTAATTGTGATTTACATTTACTGTTTGAAAGAGGTTTTTATTTCTGAAGAAGAACATTAGACATTCATACACATACAAAGCATATACTGTCATTATATGTGAGTTTTGGAAAACTGATCTGCATGATTCAATGTAGTCCATTTTTTTGATGATCCGAATTACTCGTTTTTGTGCTACAAAAGTATTTTGAATCATACTGTCCCGACCCCAGAAAATAATTCCATACCTTAATACAGACTCAAAGTTTGCAAAGTACATAATTTTTAATGTTTTTTCATTCATATACTTGCCAATGACTCGCATCCCGTAACTTATTGAATTTAATTTCTTTATTAAAGCAGATATGTGAGATGACCAGTCCAAATATTCATTTATGTAAATGCCCAGAAATTTTGAGTCCTTAGAAACTACAATATCACCTTGATCATCGGTCTCCAGACACTCAACATGGTCTGTTTTGGACTGCTTAGTTCTAAATAATATGGCATTTGTTTTGGATGAATTAAGGATTAATTTATTTTGATTAAACCAATTAATTGCTCGGTGGAGAAGATCTTTACTGCTAACTTGTAACTGATTAATACATTTACTTCCTATTAATAGGTTAGTATCATCAGCGAAACTAATAATTTTATGGTTAGGTCCATTTATTATTGAATATAAATCATTAACAAACACAATGAACAAGATTGGTCCCAAGATGCTGCCTTGTGCTATTCCTGAAAAATTGGATAGTAGTTGAGAATTGTATGTTTGCCCCTTTTTTGTTATACTTACTGATGCTGATGATTACTGATGCCCCTTACACCGTACAACTCCAGTTTTTTAAGAAGTATATCTCTATTTAGACAGTCATAGGCTTTAGATAAGTCAATAAATATACCAAATGCTATTTCGCCCCTTTCGAAGATTTCCAAAATTGATTGTATAAATTGAAAAATAGCAGTTTGCGTTGATCTACCCCTTAAATAACCGTGTTGGCTTATATTAAATAAGTTACATTCATTCATAAAAAGCACTAATCTGTTACACATAGCAAGTTCAAGCAGTTTTGAAAACGCTGGCAATAAACTTATTGGCCTATAGCTGTCCAAATGTTCAGGATCGCCCTTCTTATATAGGGGTTTTATGAGTGCTACCTTCATAATTTCTGGAAATATGCCATATTTAAAAGAATTATTCATTAAAAAACACAACACTTCTTGCAGTCCACTTAAAGCGAGTTTCATGATACTAGTTGGAATGTCATCTAGTCCACTGCTATGTTTATTTTTGATATTAGTTCCTAGCTCATTTATTTCTTTAGGGGTTACTGGCCTTATATAGATTGATCTATCATTTGTTGGTATATTACACAGATGAGGGTGATCACTCACAGATTGAAACAATTTTGGAACTACATCAATTAAGAATTCATTGTATTTGTCTGCTATTTTTTCAGCATCTCCCTCTAATTTAAGTTCATCTTTTTGTTTTGTTTTACCTGTGATTTCGTGGCAAATTCTCCACATACATTTCATTTTATTATCAGATTTGGATATTCTAGTTTCATAGTTTGTTATGCGTGATTTTTTCAAGAGAGTGTCATACTCTTTTTTTGTTTCTTTATAAAGATCCTTGTATTTATTATCACTTTTACACAAAATTAATAGAACATCAAGTTTTCTTTTACATTCTGTTATTTCTGGGTTGAAACCAATTTTTTTGTTATTAGTATTTTTATTAACTCTTTTTAGGGGGAAATGCTGATTAAAAATATTTTTAAAGGTAGAAATAAAATTTTCCCATTGTTTATTTACATCAAAAATATCAATTTTATATACAATATCCGACCAGTTTTGCTCTCTCAGACTACACAGATAATTAGCTTTATTTGTGTCTGAGAAAAAACGTATGTACTCTTGTTTTTTGATGTTGTCGTCCATCGTTTCAAAAACAACCTTCTGTGCAGTGTGATCCGATACAAAACTTTCAAAAACAATGGCTTCAATAATAGATGAATTTGTAAAAATGTTATCTATACAGCTGGAAGAAGTGGATGTTATTCGTGTATTTTCAGAAACGGTAGGTATTAAATTGAACGAACTCATGATTGAGAAGAGGTCTGCTTTTGTTTTATTTTCTCTTAACATTTCAATGTTGAAATCCCCAGCTATATAGATTACCTTATCTTCGTTAAATATAGATGTTAATATTAGCTCTAGTTTTTCCATAAATACCTTTATGTCTCCGTTTGGTGGCCTGTATATAGAAATAATAATTGCATTTAAACTTCCTATTTTACACTCTATGGCAGCACACTCAAAAATGCCGTGAACAGATATATTGTTTAATTTTGACTTAAATCTACATTTAATATTTTGTTTGACGAATATAGCCGAACCACCATGTTGCCCTTCTTCACGACAAAACATAGACACTAAATTAAAGTTTTTAATTGCATAATTTTGCAGTTGATCTTTGGATTTCCAATGTTCTGAGACGCATAGCACCTTACAGTCAGAATAAACACTTAACATTGCATTTATTCTGTCTATGGAGTTACCAATGGACTGCACATTTTGGTGAATAATACTCGATAAAATGCTTGTTTGTGTGCAGTTGCTAATGTTGTTTTCTTTTATAAAAAAGATCCAGAATAGTTAATCTGGTTTCTGAACTGATCTATCCTCCTCCTATATACTGGGCAATTCATATCTCTCGCTGAGTGTTGATTGTCTTCAGGTTTATATCTCATTTTTGTACAGTTTGGGCATTTCATTTGGCTGACATAACAATCTTTCCCTAAGTGATTACTTCCACATTTATGACAACATGTTTCATCTTGACAATATTTGGCTACATGTCCAAATCCAGCACATCGAAAACATATCGCTAAGTTTATGTGTTCTTGCACATACACTTTTACAAGGTCAAGTATAACTGTCTGTTTTTTTAGGAACCATTTAGATATTTCAGCAGGCGCTTGAAGTATCCAGTTTTCTTTGCTAGGATTTCTGCAGGGTTTTTTATATATAACCTTAATTTTGTTGATAACATTATACTGCAGATCTTTTTCAATTTCATTATTAAGTCGAATAAGTTCATTAATAAATTCGTCATCTGGTATCCCTTTTTCAATGCCAGTTATTACAAACATAGGATCTGTGTTTTGGGATTCCTTAATTTTCATAACATTTCTACTTTTGATGGCTTGTCTCAACTTCTCTTGTTGCGCCTTTGTGCAGCTTTCTACAACTACTGCTCCACTCTTTAGTTGCCTTATATTCTTAAATCCCCCTTCTGTCTCTCCTACTGATATCTCGCCTTTCAATTGACGCACCGTTTCTTTGGCATCTGTAATTTGATCGATTCGTATGACTGTCCCAAACTTTTTTTTAGTTTGTGGAGTTCTCCATTCTTCAGAATTTTTTGCTGCCTCCAAGCTGGGTTTTGACTGCTTATGTGTAACTGTCGCGTAGGTTCGTTCTGACGTTTCTTTGGGATGTATTATAGAGGCTTCTTCCGATCTGCGTTAGTATCTTTCCTTTTTCTATTTTGGCCTAGCATAATATAACAAGCGATTTTCCACTGGTCTGGAACAATCCCGATTAAGGATACATTGATGATGTGTCAGTACAGCCGCTACATAGTCTAGCGACAATTGAAGCATCTTAGCAGAAATATTGTCAGCACCAATAGTATGTGGCTTTTGCTTTAGAATAAGTGATTTGATCACATCGATAGAGCCAGGAGAATAATCAAACTGAGAATCTGAGAATGTCTCACGCTTAAACTGTTCATGTACATCGGGTCAGTAGGAAGATGTTGTACTGAATCAATAAAAAAGTTATTAATTTTATTAGAGTCACAAAGAAGAGAAGGTAGTATTTCTGAAGGCTGGCTAGCTCCGTGAATATCCCACTTATGCAAATAGGACCATAGTAATTTGGGACTGTTTCTACATGCCTTGAGAGTTTGAGAAAAATATGTTCTTTGTTCTGTTCTAAGAGCGGTGTTATAACATTTCCTCAAAGAACAGAAATATACCTTGTGACTGGCCAATACAGAACTTTTATACCTAAGACATCCTCTTTCCATAAGGGTCTTTATCCTGGCCATAGTAGCAAATAAGGGGAGCATACTTATCGAAGAGGTCAAGTATATGTGTTTAAAAGTATAAAAATTTGTATTTATATCCCTCATTTTGTACATTTCAGACCAGTCAATTAAACCAATCTCATGATAGAACTCAAGTTTCATTAAAATTCTTAAAATCACGGACAAAAATTTGTTACATTTTTAGGTTAGCTTTAGGTTTCAAAAGACATATCTATAGTGCATTGAACCATGTTATGGTCAGCGAGAGAAAAGCAGGAAACGTCTGTGCTAACAAGTTTAAAAGAAGCATTTGCAACAATCACATCAATAAGAGATTCACAAAAAGCAGTAATATGTGTAGGAAAACGAATATGCTGTATACAAAGGTGAGAATACATCAGAGAATTAAAATATTTTGAGAGATCACAGAATACTGTCGCTGAAAGCTTTCCGTCATTCAATCCAAGATAAAGAGCCTCCAAGAACACATCATTTGTGTTCCTTTCTGCTTGAAATCCAAACTGATAAAAGTGTAAAATATAGTGTTTATTCAAAAAACTTTTTTTCAACCACCTTTGCAATGGTCGGCAATAATAAAATTGTCCTAATAACTGGCCTTGCCACATAAGTTAGATTCTACCTCTTTATCCAATGGAATGACCAGTGTCCTTTTCAATGACTCTGGAAAGTAGCCATTGGTAAAAGAAACATTAAATGCCTCAGCAAAACTGAGGTATCATTCAATTCCATTAAAACTTTAACCAATATATTATCCCAGCCTGATGCTCTCTTATTTAAAATGCTTTTCAAAATTTGTTTCAGTGAACTTATGTTTGAGGGTACAAAAAAGAAAGTGTCTCTAAGATGCAAGTCCTTTAAGTAGGTAATCTAAGAAATGTTTAGTAACATTAATTTTACTGCCAAGGTTTGTGCTATTGTGCAGTAGTAAGTATTTAATTCGCTTGGTGTTAGATCTGGTATAATTTGATGTTTTCCCCTGGTACCTGGCAAGGTATTAACAATTAGATTATTGACCATGTCTCTCTCCTGTTATCTGAGCAGCAAAGTACACCCTCTTCACGAACTGCAAAACTTTCCTAAAGATGCCTCTATACTGATTAAACTAAGTAATAAAAAATATGTTGTTAAAAAAATATTTTCTTATGTAATATTTTATTATTATTTAATATTAATATTTTTTTATTTTAATTTTTATTTTTTGGAGTGTAAAACCTTCATCAAATAAATCACAACCAGTAAGTTTAATTATATTAACCAACCAGTTTTTGTACTACAGTGATGTAAAAGTGATAAAATGCTTAAAGAAAAATATCTTAGACTATGAAACCTGTAAAGGTGAAGACCCTCATTATTTATACAATTATGCCTAATAGGAAAAGTTTGTTCATTCCAAAGATCTTGGTGTTAGTGTCGATTTTGAATTTATTTAAAAACATGTTACTTACATTTAATCCTGGATGAAATCTTAAATTTCTTTGTGTAACTAAAATTGTACCAGCCGTTACTGTATGTCCATCCTGTACTTTCCAACCTCTATGCTTAGGTCTAACTTTGGGACTGGAATTACGAGTGGACCCTGATTGTTTCTTACTTGCATTACGAACAATATTTGCTGCAAATTTTGTTTGGCTATTTAATAACGACAGAGCAGTTTTAAACAACTATTAATATTGTACAAAAAAAGAATGTATATTTGGTATTAAAAACAACTTACTTAAGACAGCCTTTGAATTTTGCAAAATATTTTGAGGGATGTTTAAAAAAGAATTCATGATATTTTGATTCTGGCCCAAAACAAAACTTTTTAACCTTAAAATCGATTCTTCTTTCCTTCTTTTATGCTTATTAATATTCCTACGGGACACGATTTGCCAGCTCATTCTGGTAGTGACTAGGGAATTGTCCTCATTCGTAATAATTGTAATCACCACCAAGTCACTGTTTTATAGTGTTATGAATACTCTATTGCTTTTTAGAGTAATTTTTTTTACTAGAACTTTTTCTTGACGATTTTTGGCATATTGATGGATATTGGACCGCTGATTACGAATACGAAGTCAAATCTATTCGGCAACGTTTCGTTTTTGATTTATACGTTTTTGAAATCTCAACTTACGCTGTTAATAGTCTTTGCCTCTTTTCTTTTAGCGTAAATTTGATGGAAGTGATATTAAACTGTGTAATTATTAAGAGATGTGTATTTTATTGCGTTTTTTGACTAAAAAAATCAATAAAAATTGAATTTTAAGATTCCCTTACTTCTCCTACTCACGCTACATAGATGGCCATTACGCTAATATTTTATGTAGCACCGAGCAGATGAACAGGATAGATTGCAAGAACAACTAGGTCTCACACGTTCACAGCATCTGCTCTCTTTCTAGCGTGGTCGTTAGTTTCTACAGTGAGCGATTAAATCTCCCGCCTCCCCCCGAAACGAAGCAGCTAAAAGGGACACGTGGAACCACTTATGTTAAAAACACAGAGGTCTTCCTTCCACGAGCCTTTCCGAAAGTCTCGTTAAAATCATATAAAAAAATGTTAGGTTACGGAATTAAGAAGCAAGTATGTACACCATTTTTATTTTAGCGTCGAAACTATAGATAAAAGTTTATTATTCCCGATACGGAGAATCCGTATGCGCTACTGATTTCGTTAGATTTTCGGTGTGATCCTGGCGGCTCAGTGGTAGGGTTCTTCTATTGCACTGCAATGGCTGTATGCTAATCCCGTTTCGGACGGTGACTTTTTTTTACAAAAGTTATATGTATGTATTGTTAGTAAATATTTACTTATATTTACCATCGCCGATTCTGATAATTTTTCAACACGATAGATTATCAGACGCTGATACCTTTTTTTTTTACCTCCTTTTCTGTTTTTTTCAGTAATTTTTATAAGAAAACGACTGAATGAATACACAATTAAAATATCATTCGAAAAAATATTTTGTCTCCGAAAAAATGTGAGTTCGGGCTCGTTATCAGCATTTAAAAATTTACCGCTACACCAAAAATCATCAAAACCGGCGATAAGAAACGTAAATAAATATTTACCGAAGTTTTTTTTAATCGGACTGCGTTTTTTTGAGGTGATGTAAAAAGTGTATCTATAATAAAGCAAGAATGTTTTAACATATTCTGTACTGTTAGGTGGATCCGGCCCGTTGCTAGATTTCCGTGTCTGATAGTTATAGAGGCAATTTAAATCCCGTGATTTGATTGGTTGGGGTTTGCGAGGGGTGGAGTATAAATATTTTTAGTTGAACGTTCCACATGTGCTTCCTAGCTCTGAGGTAGGGTACTCATCTCTGGATGCGGCGTTATGTGTTCGTATTTCACTTCAGGCGTATCATTTCTTTTAAGTTTTTGTTTGAATAAAACTTATAATACAATTACGTAATGATTAGGTGGGGACTGGTTAGGTTTGCTGTAGTGCGCCAACACAATTTTGAGTGTATATAAAAACTACTGTACCAAAAACTGAGCCGAATTTGTGTATAGGTGGATTTTGGAGCTCTAGTCACGAATCCGATGTCATTTTTTTGGCCACGTTTCATTTTGGAGTTATCATCCTTAATGTTTATTAACATCCTAAACCCAATTTACTTTTTTCTTTCATATTTTTTATGAAAATTCGCTGGTCCTGTATAAAACTACTAGAAACAATAAACTTTCTATTTATTTTTCTCTCTTTTTTTTATCTAAAAACATTGGAGAACAATGAAAAAACAGCCGTACTTTTTATATTTTGAAATAGTAACTTTTCCTTCATGTTGGTATCTTGACATCATGAAAAACCAACGAGAAACAACTTTAACTGATACAAAATCAGTCCAGGGAGCCGATGCTGAATGTTGACTTCCGCCAGTAATGCACTCCGCTGTTGATTAGTGTTGATCGCCTTTAGTGTTCCGGCGTTATTGTTAATGCCTATCGCGCCTAACCTGGTGCTAACTGGGTAGTCTTGGTACTAATGCATCTAGTGCCTCCGCGCTCCATCTGGTACCAGTTTAACTTATGCATGTAACAAAATAACCATAATTAATTTGTATTACAGTGGCTATCAGCTAATGTTATTTGTAAGAATTAATATGTTTTTTCTTTAAAGTTGTAGCCCGATGGCCAGGGGCGGCTCGTGGTATTAGAAAGTGGTAAGGCACATTTGAAGAAAATTATTTTTAATATGGTTAGATTTCTAAGTTACTATAGTGACCACTCTACTTCGTCAATTGCATAATAAATTTTGAAAAAATATCCTTGCTAATTTAAATTGTTAAATTTATAAAATTTTGTTTATATGAAAATCTGTACCTATTACGCACCTACGGTGGGAGTAGAGTAGAGAAAAAAAAGTTAATCGAAGGATAAAGACATTAAATATATAAATAAAAAAAATTATAATTAATAGCAATACCTTTGTAAAAAATTTACAAAATAAACTTAAGAAAAGGTCACCTCGGCATAAAATAAAGTATACCTATATTCTAAAAATGTGAAAAAAAGTTAAATCTAAAGGAAAAACGCGGGTTCTAAAAACTAAAGTTTTTTATAAATTAAAGGAATTCTGCAATTCCTCTGCTCAGCAAAATGATCTATTACTTCTTTTATGAAAACGTTCTCATCTTGTGATTTTATAAATCCTTTTTCCTTATCCTTACTCCCGCCTGTCCAGTAGTATTTCTAATATAATTTTTAATTTTTTTTAGCGCAGAGAAATTTCTTTCTGCTGACGCGATTGTCACTGGCAAAACAACAGCAATACATAATAATTTAAAAAGTTCTGGCATACAAAATTTTAAATCATTATCATGAGAAAAACTCAACATTTCATAAGAGTATAAAACGATTAATTCGCTTTTTAGTTGATTTATATCAAATATATTGTATTGGGTGGTCAAATTTTTTAAAAGCTCATGAGGAATTCTTTTGCAAAAATGGAGATTTTTAAAATATTTAGGAGATCAAAGAAATGTAGTTTTTCAATGTCACAAAACCTAACCTTTATTCGATTCACTATAATATAAAGAATTTAAAAAAAAATTGCCAAAACTGTTGAGTTTTATCTGACACTTCAAATTCTTTAGGACGTTTCGAGTGTAAAGCGCCGACATCCAGTTTTTCATAAATTGAATCAATTCACGAATTTTAGTTAGAGTAGTCTGCAGTATATTTCTTGTTTTAACAACATCTGCATTTCTACTTTGTAAAATAGAAAAAAACGATATCGGTTTGGTGAACAATTAATTCAAATATTTCTAAAAAAATATGTTCTGAGCATCCTCTAAAAAGTTTTTAAACCTACTGTTTCTCTAATTGATTTTTGATCGAAATCGCGACTATGAATAATAAAATTAAAAGTCTCAAGTAATTTGTCCTTATTGTTACTAACTGTCAAAACTGCGCGTGATGTAAAATTCTAACGAGTTGTTACATTAGTAGGTATATGATTTCCTCCAATTTGTTCTAACACTTGGGTCCGCTTTGTAGATTTAGAAAAATATGATGAAAAACCTGATAGGGTTGAGAAAAATACTTTAACCTGATGAATTGAACTGCACACATTACTTAAAACCAAATTAAATACATGTGCATAGCAATGAGTAAACAATGCTTGTGGTGCTATAGATTTAATTTTTGTCTGTAAACCGTTTATTTCTCCTCAGATTACGCAAGCCCCATCATATGTTTGAGCCACTAATTTCAGATGCACGTAAAATTTTTCGAATTTGGTGAATAAAAATTGAAATAAATCTTGCGCAGAACGCACAGAACATACGTCAGGAAATCCCATGAACCGCTCAATAGGTTGATCATTTATAAAGTAACGAAAAATTACGGATAATTGTGAATTGCAGCTTATGTCAGTGGTTTCATCAACTTGCCAGGAAAAAAAAAGAATTTGAAATTTCATCCTCAATTTTTTCATTTACAACATAAGCAACTGAATCACTTAATTCATTTTGAATTGTTTTGGATGTCCCAGAAAAAACTGATCTATTATCATTACCATGTTCTAAAAATGTTTTTAAATCTGTCATATTTACTAACAAGCATAACAAGCTCTCTGAAATTACCACGATTTAAAGATTCATTTGAGTCATCATGCCCCTTGAAAGGTAGCTCTTGCATACCGAGGTGTAATGTAATATCAATGAGACTTTTTAAAATCTGTCGGTTCTCTTTAACCTAGCATTAAAATTTTCAATTTCTGTTTACGCGCATTGTCTATTGCTGTGGCGATATTTTGCTTTTGTTTTCTCATGAGAGTAAGCTTGCAATTTGAAGAAATATGTTTAGTACTTTTATTGTGTAGTAACAGACCCCGAGACAAATTTTTTAAATCACTATAACCACTTTTTGACCAAACGTTGGCCAACAAAATAATTTACTTAATGTTACACTACCAGTGAGTCAGTCGTACTTTTCATACCAAGTGTTATGAAAGCTCCGATTTGGTCTTCCTACCCCACCTATAGCAACAAGACGTTTACTTAGATCTGGAACAGGACGCTTTACTTCATTAACTATGTATAATTTATCTTCATAGGAGTGACTTGAAAAATTCTGCTGATTTATTAAAAAATTTGCGAGATTACAAGCATTGCGAATATTTACATTTACCTGGGGAAGTTGTAACGCTGTGCTAGGTCCCGCTAAATTCATTTTTCTATAATGGGTAACTCGAAAATTTAAGTCCTAACACTGGAACCTGTGGTGGAAGATAGATCAAAATACAAGAGTTCTAACCACACTACACCACAACTTGTTACGTTCTGGACGCGCGTTTCGCTAACCAAGTTAGCATCATCAGCAGATGATATAAACTCAGTTTATATCATCTGCTGATGATGCTAACTTGGTTAGCGAAACGCGCGTCCAGAACGTAACAAGTTGTGGTGTAGTGGGGTTAGAATTCTTGTATTTTGATCGAAAATTTAAATCAAATTAAATCCGAAAATCCAGACACCGCTATTGAAACTGAAAAATCACCGACCTTATCACTGTTTACACTTTACTTAGTTAATAGCTAATATAAATATGCAATCCACATTAAAAAATTAAAATTAAGAGAATATTGCAACCTGCAACCGAATCAAAACAATGCGGAAAACGACAAACGTAACGTACTTACTCCTACTGCCTACTTAAAACTAGTCCAAACCGCGTGCAGTTTCAATTTTCAACCTGTTAACGGCTGTTTGTCCAATCTGCCAATCGGAAATCTGCCGATTATTCCCTTTGCATTTACATTAGAGGCATGCCTCAAAAGAATCTTTTATGTGCTAACCCTACTTAAAGCTTAACTCGGCTGGATTACTACGTGCCCCCCGCTTACACACATATTAGTTATACGCGAGGCATGCCTCTAACAATAACTCTTCTAAAGAAGAAATGAGATGGACTCACAGAACCCGTCCGATATGATGATTGAGGATGCGCGTTTAGATTGGGTAAGGCAGGGTCGTATTTTATGGATTTCTCATGAAACAAAATTATGCTGCAAATGCGTATGGATGCAAATAGTAAAAATGTAAAATTGAGATTTAAGAAGTGAATAAAAAGTAATATAAATTATATAATCGATTAACACGTATAATTTTCTAAATTTATTACTGCCTCACCTTCCTTATGGGACAAGCCGCCCCTGCCGATGGTTTTTCATGATGTTATGATGCCAACATAGAGGAAAAGTTACTGGTCCATAAAGTATGAAGTATTCGTTTTGAGTGAGCCCAATGTCCGATTTTTTTAGATAAAATAGGGCATGAAAATCAAGAAGCTAATTTTGTTACGTCTTTTATAATTGTTTGTAGTAGTTTCATATAGATCTAATCAATTTTTATAAAAAAGAAGAAAAAAAAGTTAGAAGTCTATAAATTTTGAGGATGAAGAACTTAAAAACGAAACATGACCAAAAAAATCCACCTATATACAAAAAAATCACCAAAATCGGCGATGTATAAAAAAAGTAAATAATTATTGAAATCCCGCTGTGTCGTTAGGTTAGCACCAGGTTTGACGTGTTGACTGTTTAAATAAAATTTTGCTTCTTTAAATACTGCATGATAATAATATATTTTTATTGTTTTAATATAGACACACTGTCTTACATAAAAAATACTAACCAGGGCTAACCAAAAACGCAATTCAATATTGAAAACAAAATAAAAAAAACAAAAAAAAAACATAGTCCGACGGGGATAGGATAGGATTTTAAAAGTCCTGTGCCTTGTAAAGGTCCTGTGTATTTACAATCCTATTCGAGTACCCTACCACTGAGCTAGCAGACCTACAACAAAAGCAAACGAACTTTATTTAGAATTTTTCAATGGCGTCAATTTAAGCAAATTGTCTCAGTTGGTGCCACAGTACATATGTTTCAGCATATGGGTTTTATGTGCTTCTGATTCCATGATGTAAACGAAACCACGTAAAATATTTTCTTTTTTTTTACTGTGACATCCAGCATTTATTTATTACCCGTGTTATTGTATAGTGTTAGTAAAATAGGCATATATATTGCATGTTTCATTTAAATAAGAGTTTATCACAAAGACAGCTGTTGACTTTATAATAATTCTCTACAGGCGCAACCGCAAAATTGTTCATTAAAAAAAATTCAATTAAACAAATATCTTGAAAATATCTATTATTTTTGAAAGAACGCCTCTATACATATTACCCATTATTCGAAACAAAAAGGTTGGTAACACTGTTAAAAAAAACACAAAGAACATTTAATATACAGTGATTTAATTTAAATTTAATACCCAAACAAACGCCACCTATGTCGCATCTATAAAACCATGAAATAATTGAATTGTTATTTTCCATTTTATTTTCGCTGGTTGTCCAATTCTATATAAACTCAAAATACTTTATTACCACAAGAAAAATTTCTTGTTGACAAAGCTGTAAATACATCAAACTCGTTTCTATTAATAAAATTGTAGCAAAAAAGAGCTCTAAATAGAAAGCTGATTGAATAAAATAATTAAAACACACACAAAAACATACACACTCCTAGAATATTATTAAAAATGTATAAACAAAACATTTAAAAGTGTAACAATTTTTCACTGAGATACTCTCCCACGTCATAGTAGGCTCTCGCAACAAGCAGTGTCTTTACCTCAAACTTAAACCTACTCCCATCATATATTGGTCTAAGATTGCATGACAAATGATTAAATATCAGACGACTACTATAAATCAGAGAGCCCCTTATCTAGGCAGATGACGGAATTGGGAGAATTATATGATTAAGGCATATGATGTAATTGGTTTGCGTAACACGAATAACATCTCTATATTTTCTATGCATAAGACAAACAGTTTCCAGAATAAACAAAGATGCCAATGTTAAAATGCTTTTTTTTAAAAACAAGGGCTTACATGACTCCCTTGGCTTTGCCCCACAGATATATGTTAGTGCTCTTTTTTGCAGCAAACAAACGGTCTGAAGTAGTTGTTTTGAACATGTACTCCAAAAACAGATACCATACCGCAAGGGCGATTCAATTAGGGCAAAGTACGAATCTCTGCTTGTTTGGTTGTTTGTTTTGAGATTATTCCTAATGCGTAACAACATGATGATTATTCTAGATATAGGTTTTATAATTGAACAATAAAATTAATTTAAATCGTTGGGTGGTAACTCAGAGTCACAAGTATTATTTGCTCTAGTTTTATCTCTAAGTTCATTAACAATTCTCCATGTTTCTTTTTGTTTATTACCAGCAAACGAGATACGACTTTGCTGGTACTAAAAAGGCTAAACTTTGTTTAGCCTTTTTTAATTTCCCTCTATAATTTTTTTTTTATTTCTGACAGCATGTAACAAAAAAGTAATTTTGAAGATAGAACTTTCTTATATAATAATTTCAAATTTTTCCCCCAAAGGTCACACCCTAGTGTATGTTTACTAAAATGAAGGCAGTATGTTTTCCAAGTCAGTCTATTTTAAATAAATAATAATCTTTTATATCACAAATATATAGTTAATATTACAGTATACGACTGAAAACTAAATAGATACAGAGTTCAGTTATATAAAATATATCTCTCTAACTGATAACATGTTTCAGTGAAGAGATGTTTAAAGATCATAATTTAAAATACATACAGCAAAATTGAATACAGTACTTAATCACTGTTTTCATAAATGTTTTATGAATATAACTGAAAACCTTCTTATCCTCTCTTATATCACATTTTCTTTAAGTTCCCTTTACAATATCCTGACATGCACTCTGAATAGTGGGAAAATTATATTTGAAACCCAGTTCTTGAGTCCTTTGCGGTATCACCTTCTGACCCTCTGTGATCATTTTGGCCCTTTCAGAACCTAGCATCATATTAAAAACAAAGGAGGGGACAGGTATGAAAGCTGGCCTGTTTAGAGCCTTAGCTAAAGCCTACAAAAAATAAAAAAAAAATATGATAGGGAAAATAATATTTTTAGTTATATATATATATATATATATATATATATATATATATATATATATATATATATATATATATATTAGAGTTAATATAAACGTGTGGTGTAAAATGTTTCGTTTTACAATCATTTTTACGTAAAAAAGTTATTCTTATTAAAATCTTTACTATTTCTCGAGATTTACGATTTCTATGAGAATTATATGAAATAATATCATGGAGTGACCATTTTTTAAATCATCATTAACATTACAGACCATGATTTATAAAAAAACAACATACAATAATAAAAAACAACAAACAAGGAACCTATTATGCGATTCCTCAGTTGTTTTTAATTTTGAATCGGAGTTTGATAGACGAGGATCTAAAAATGACCCCAAAGAAAATAATCCAAGCAGTTAAATTGTGGTGACCTAGGAGGCCGTGGATGAAGCCCTCCTCGACCTATCCAGCTATTATTGAAAATTGATTTAAAAATTCTCGCGCTTTAATGCTACAATGTGCTGGTGAACCGTCATGCATAAACAACATTTGATCTCGAAGTAAAACTGACACATTTTCAAGCACTGCGGACAAATCTTCGAGAAATTGACGATACCTATACTGCGTGAGAAACTTGCTTCGTCCGTGAACAGGATTTGATTACCAAATAGAGGGTTTTGAATTAGGCCTTGCAGAAACCAATGACAGAAGTCGATACTAATTGGAAAGTCACGTGGGAGAAGTGCCTGAACCCCCTGAATGTGGTAGGTAGAGATAAAGCAAATTATCGACTAAAATTCTCTAAAGCAGTTGTTTCCGAATGTTTCATACCAGATTAAGAACTGCTTCCTCGGTTTCTGGAGTTCTTATCGTCCGATGTGCACCGGAGAGGTGAGCGGCTTTCTTAAAAGTTCCTGTTTCCCTCAATTGTAGGTGGATCATTGAAAATGTTTTTGAAGTATGAGTTCTGCGGTTTGGATAATGCTCTCGATACAAACGTCTAGCTTTATAAGCATTCCCATTAGCAAGTCCGTATGTAAAATGTAAGTCGGCAAGCGAAAGTTCTCCATTTTTTGACAAATATTTCCTACTTACTTTAATTACTTCATAAGTGTATGTACAGTAAACGTCAAAATACATATGTATTATTTTTGCCATGGCAACGAGCAATAAATAAAAAAAGGAATGAACTTACCAGCCTACTTGATTCTTTTAATTTCTTAAGTTACATTCCTCCATCCAATCATCTACGGTTTACTTGATTTGCAGGACTGTTTGAATTTAATCTTACTATTTTTATAAGGCATTATGGATATTTCAAAAATAACTCTTTAGAAATTAGAATTAGAAACATTTTGCCATTCAATGTCACATGCATCGATTATTTCAAATCCAAATACAAAAAAGTTACGAGTCTTTGAAAGTGAGAAAAGACATGTAGGTGACGTACCTACAAGTAAGAACTAAATCAAGATTAATCTAAAATTTCTAATGTCAAAAAACCCCCAGGTACCAATTTTCATCCAGAAATCGAAATCATTTAGGAAATAAGGTAGAAAAAACGAAAATAACAATAAACCTTTTACACTTGTATCTCGAAAACGAAGCATTTTAGACCACACGTTTATAGTAACTTTAACATATATATATATATATATATATATATATATATATATAGCGAGAGGGTGGAGTTGTGACTAACTAGTTAGAACAAAACGTGCTAAATCTAGTGGGGCTGTTGACCTTAGATTAAAACACTTTGTTGCTTTGCCAAGCTTTCGGCAACTGTTTATTGCCTTCCTCAAGACAGCCTAAAAATTGTTATTATTTTGTATTAACATTTATTTTAAAGAAAAAGTTGTTGTGGACTTACTACTTGGTTTTACTCTTGAAGAAACAACACTGAAAAATTCTCAACATTGCTAAAGACCTATATACATATTATATATATATATATATATATATATATATATATATATATATATAAAGGCAAATTATATTGTAAAATGGAGAATGTTTTTTTTTTTTTATTTTTGCTCTCCTTCCCTTACTTCACACTAGTTGGTTTACGCGTTTTTTGTTTTTCAAATAATTGTCGACTGAGCACTAATCGGTAACGACGGTTTCCCAAATGTATAGTTGGAAAAGAAAAATGTAGATTGCGCATTAGTAAACAGTACTCTGCAAAGCTGGTAACCCAATCAGCACAAATCTTACAAGTTCTGTAATTGTTGGTTAAACGATGAAAACATTTTATATATATATATATATAATATAGATTTAGCGTTTATATATATATATATATATATATATATATATATATATATATATATATATATATATATCAAAATATTTATTTTGTTAACAATATGGCTCAAAAAATCGAATTAAAAATTCTAAACAATGCATGGCATTCTAATCATGGGACGTTGCATCTAATTTTTAGATATGTTGTTCTATGCTGAAACGTAAGCAACTTCCAAATGTAACATGTAATGATACCAGGTTGCTCAGAAAGTCCATTGTTTAATGCTTAATTTAGAGGTTTTTTAATGATATTTTAAAACATTCAGTTTTGTAACTATACAATCAAATTAATATATACAATTCCAGGGATTCTGCCGAACTCCGCATTGTATGAAATTAAAAGAAAATTTGAGAGTTTTGTGAATGTCAATCATTCTTATGGTGGATACTGTTGCTTATGAAAAGATGCAAGCTTTTCAGCAAGAGTTGCAATTCTGTTTTGCAGATTTTCTGGTCTGTTCAGTAAGAGTTAATGTTAAGTGCATTGTTGGTCGTGTTTTTCTTTATTTCTATATCTATAGCACATCAGTGGCTCTTTTTTAAGGTTCATTTGTTTGATATATAGTTGCAACAAACAAACAGAGATAAATTAAATAATACATATGCTAAAAGAAAATTATTACAAGGCCGACACTATTAAAATTGCAAAACATATTATTTCTCCAGCTTAAAAACAAATAGGTTCTGGTGCAATAGCAATAATTTACGTTTAAACATTGACAAATCCAGATATATAAATTTTTTAAGTCATTAAGTACTAAAGAAAATATGTAATTAATTAACACTCACAGTATTGAAAGTATATTCCTCATTAGAGATTTGGGGGTGCTCTTTGATAGCAAGTTTACATTTGCTCAGCACATTGAATATTGTCGCAAGGTTTTATATTTTATAAAAAGCAACATGTCAAACCATAAACATTTTGTACACACTTAAAAAATTGTACTAATATCTGGAGTCCTTATTATTAAATTTAAATCAACAAAACTACTTTCAGTCCAAAGGAAATTTACATATACATATAAATACGGTGGACATTAACTATATAATAACAGAAAATAAGCTAGGTCTGTATAGTATAAGAAATGTATAAACAAATAAAAACAATGCAATATCATTGTCACAACATCCTCCATCATGTAATTGTTGGTGGTGTGCAGCCCAGAACTCTTCGATTTAATTCACCTACATAAGCCCTCTAGATAATTAAAAGACTTTAGAACTTTTAAATTAGGATATCGCCGCACACTGTATAATGAAAACTCGCCTATCAACAGCATTATGAAAAATGGCAATAAATGTACAGAATATTTTTTTCAGTATGTCTGTAGACTCTAAAACATTATTCAAGTTTGTATTACTGGTACAATTTTTATATTCCTAACTTTCTGACATTTTAAATTACCTTTGTCAGATTAAGTACATTGGTGTGGAAACGGGCCACTTGAAGTACTTGCAGTATTTCATTGCCCATTTTTAAACCAGACTCTTTTATTAATACAGATAATATAATTAATAGGGATTTAAATATTTTAAAAGATATATCAACTGCACAGAATTTGAAATTAAATCCTGATAAACCCCCCTTTATTATTTTTGGCTCAAAGAAACACCGACATTCTACATCACAAAACCTTAATACCTCTATTTAAGGACAAACTATTCTTCACTGTACTCAGTGTAAATTAAATAGACCCAGTGTAGTATAACAAAATAACTGAAATGATATTAAAATATCCTATAATAGAACATTTAATAAATATGGTAAATACAATTAATTATCGCAGTAAAAAACTAAAATAAATTGGTTAAAACAGTAGTAAAATGTACACAACAGAAACCTTACACAAATACATCATTTATATATTCTTCGGTTGAATAGTAAGCAATACCAATCAAAAACTGTTTTATTTCTCGTCTAAACCTTCTTTCACAAGTGATCTGACGTATTCTAATCATCAGATTATTAAGAAATTTTCTGCCACTATATACTATTAAATTCCTAACCATAGCCGACGACGGAATAGGAAGGACAGTAGTACATAGTCTCCGAGTCGACTACAAAGACTTCCTTGACATTTCGGCCTTAAATTTTGTATGTACGAAACAAACCGTTTCCAATATAAATATGCAAGGCAACGTTTGAGTCAATATAAATATGCAAGGCAACGTTTGAGTCAAAAATACTGGTTTATAAGACTCACGAGGTTTCATGCAGCACATAAATCCCAACGCTTGTTTTTTGTAAGATGAACACTTTTTTAAATAAATAGCCCGTACAAGCACCCCAGAAGTATACACCATAGCGCAGCTGCGATTCAACAAGAGCATAGTATACATTTCTTGCCATATTCACTCCTAACCCCAAAGCATCCCCTAGAGATCTTTTTAGATAGTTGTAAAATGTGCTGTTCAAATTTAAGGTTTGATCAATATATACTCCCAAAAATTTATTTCCCTCAGTCCTTGCTATGGCCGGGTTATCAAGCATTATTTCTTTAAACTAACATCTAAAATTTACTAAATTTGTGTTGGACACATTTATAAGATAATTGGCGTCGAATCACTGTTTGATTTTAATTAAATCTTTATTTACAATGTCCGCTAGTTCATCAGAACTACGATTATGATTGTTCCACAATATTGTGGTATCGTCATGGTCCCAAAACAGACCCCTGTGGAACTCCCGCACGCATGTTTAAGTAACTTGATTGCTCCTTATTAAATAAAACGCTATGACTTCGCCCAGATAAATATGACGAGAACCATTTATGAGATTTCCCCCTAAAACCATACACCTTAAGTTTCCTCAGCAGTATTCCATGATTTACAGTCGAAAGCTTTAGTGAGATCACAGAATACTGCCGCAGTAGCATCTCCATCATTCATTTTCTGGTATAACTTCTCAAGGAAAGAAAATATTGCATCGCCTGTGTTCTTCCCAACCAAAAATCCAAATTGAGCATCGGAGAGCAGATCATTTCTCACCAGCTTTTTTTCCCAAGCTTGTCAACAATTTTGGCTAATTTTGGGAGCAAGGAAACTGGACGAAAATGTGATGGTTCCTCTGTGTTGCCTCCCTTAAACAAAGGAATAACCGTTGCTAGTTTGAGGCAATGAGGAAGTACTCCCCCAGAAAATGACCAATTTATTGCCTTCATTAGAGCATTTAATGTAGAATCTGACAAATTTAAAAATATTTTAATAAAATATTGTCCCTTCCAGCAGTATTTTTAATTTCTGTAAAAAAACTCTTTTATTTCATATGTAGTGGAGGGATAGAAGTAAAACGTTTCTTGCACTGAAACTCTGTTAAGAAAGGCTAGTTGAATAATAAAATGAATTGAATTTAGAAGGGCTTATACTAGAGTCAACCATCTCAACATTACTCCCATTCAATTCACCAACAATCTTTCAACATTCTTTCTGCCTATTGCTCGCCTTGTTTATTTTATTAGAGAAATACATATTTTTTGCGATTCTAATAGTGTCTCTATAAATTTTACGATAAGAATTGTAGAATAATATAATTACAGAACTATGAATAAAAAATTTTCTTATTGTATGTAGAGATCGCATATTTTTCGCTGATACTTTCAGACCTTTCGTAAACCAAGGTTTCTTCTGTTTATGTTTAATTTTTTTAATATGAAAAGCAATATTAAATTTATTTAGTAAAATACTATGAAAGGCCTCTAACCGATTCGCAACATTCAACGCTATATCCCAATTAACATTTTCTATAATTTCCCCTAGTAAATAATTTACCATAATTTGTCAATTTTTTAGACTTCTTTAAAATTTTAAATTTACTTAAAATAGCTTCGTGGTCATACAAACCAGGGTTTATGCCAGTACAATCAACTAATTTGCTGTTTATTTTAGAACATAAGTAATCAATCGCGGACTTAGAATTATTACTTATACGAGTAGGCTCATGTACATGCATATGTAAATTAAAACAATCAAGCAAACAACACAACAAGTTAACAATTAAATTCGAGGTTTCTAAAAAATGTACATTAAAATCGCCTGCTAAATAATACGAACTTTTGCTGGAAGCATAGAAATAAGCAGCTCTAATCTAAATATAAATAAATTTATACTTGTACTAAGTGGTCTATATAAACAAATAATATATACATTTAACTTTACAGATCTTACAATGGAAAACTCGAATTCTTTTCGACAAGCCTATAATTTAATCCAACAAAATCAACAAAACTGTACATATCTAAAACTGAATTATGAATAAACACAATAGTACCGCCGTGAATAAAATCCTTACGTGAGTAACTGGATACAACACCGTAATGAGGAATAAATACTCTTTCTTCCTCTCTTAGCCAATGTTCGATAAAAAGCAGAACACTAGGAGAGCCAATACTGTCGATAAACAAATTGATTTCTTATAGATTGTATATTCAGAAGTAACACTGAAAATTCAATATTTAAATTTGTTCTAAAAAAAGCATTTTCACCGAATTTTCGATAGCACAGTTAGAGTCAGTTTGCACATTTTTTTCTGTCAAGGCTTCACTAACATTATCTTTTCTCTGTAATAAAATATACATGAACATATAAATTTACATATGAGAATTTTAGAATTATAGGTTCTTAGATCTTTCATACACCTGCATAAAGCTGTCCATAGTTAGAAACATGGAACTATTTATGTCCTTACACAAGCAGTTAAAAACTGTGTTGTTGTTTTCTGAAATGATACCATTTAACAACTTTCGTTTCAAGGCCATTGGGGGACCAATCACAAACCAATTTGTTCTCTCTGATACAAGCGAGACTTTTTTTACCTCAGAAGGCTCAATCGAGTTACCCCTCAATGCGTTATCACTCCCAGTAAACACAATTACATAGTCATTTTTTGTGAACTGTCTGCTATAAGTTAAGATTTCAGTCACTATGTCATTAAACAAAATATTCTTTTTGAACTGGTAATTAATATCAATTTTCGCCGACGAAGCTATTTTTCCTTTGTATATTAGTGGTGCTGTAACCAGTTTCTTCTGGTAAAAAAACACCGTCGCTATTGAGCAATTTATCTCGGAACTTTAAAATATCTTTATTAAGGAAAGTATTACCGTTTTTAAGCATTCTTATTGCTTCCACCATACTTTTGTTCATTGCATACAGTTCAGTCATTCCTTTCTTTGTATTCTCAAAACCCTCTAGTAGCTATCCTCTGCTGAAGGGTGGAGTTCTCTTCTTTTAAATCAGTAATCAAGTCTTGTAGTTGCAACTGGTATTCATTCTTCAGTTCCTCAGTCTCTCTTTCCCTATCCTTATTCAAATCTAAAATCTTCTTTCTTAGCATATCAATAGTCTTATCCTTATTTACTCGCGACTCGTCACTACACTTTTTTGAACATAGAATTTTATGCCACTCAATTAGTTCAAAACTTATTCTGTCCCGTTCGGTGCAACTCTTGTGGAAAATATTGCCACACTCTATACAAAAGTAATTGTCAGTCTTTTTTGTTTTTGGGTAACACTTAAAAAGGGTCTCCATTTCAACCATTTTCTATACTCCAAATCTATTCACTCTTATAAATTAGTAGTGCATGTATTTACTGGTGTTTTCCTGCAGTTTTTAAATCCAAAGTAATAAGGCTTAACTCCCTACTCAATTCAGCAGAAAAACCTATCTATCAAAACTACCTTCAGCAACATTTATAAGTTCAGTGAACTTTTCCTCTATAAATAATAACAATAAAAAAACAAAAAAAAGGGGAATTCCCTTAAATGTGGGTCAAACTGTACAATGTTTATTTTATATTTATTGTTGTCAATGGATTGCCCAAAAAAAGAGGAACAGGTATTTATAGGCAGTCTTTACATATAAAAAAGAATATGTTAATAAATTACTACTGAACACACACTATCACTTTGTAAATAAGAATACAGTTTGTGCAGTTTTTTTTTTTGCACTAGATAATTTTAAACATTATAATTCAGCTTTATAATTGCAGGTTTTTAGTCACAATATAACAGTTTTCATCGCGAAAACTATATCAGCGGATAACACGATTTTTTCCCTTTAAACTGACACTACATTTAACAATTTAAACATAATTATACTTATAAAAACAAGTGAAATATTGAGAGCCGATTTTAACGGAAGTTTTATGTGTTGTTACTGTCACTGTAAATCTATATTATATATAAAATATTATATTATATTTCCTAGCTCTGTCTTCAGGATTACGTTTTTGGCGATATTAATGTGCTTCTTGACCGACTTAAAGGATTTAAAAACTGAATAATCTGTAAGATAATACATATTGTTTGTTATTTGTGTGGTATATAGGTATGTTTTTAATGTTTTGTTGTTATTACTTTTACTTCTAGTTGTATACTTGTTTATTGTTCAGGGTTAAGTTCAAAAAAGTCGTTTATTATTATTATTATTTTGAGTTTATATTTCCCGTTTATTGAATTATACCGCGAAATTACCACATAATAGCAATAAACAAAGTTATCTGATAAAGTTAAGCATGACATATTCATAGCATATTAAGTAAACAAAGTGAATACCTACATCTGAAAATTCTTTATTCGTACAGATTTGTGGAGCAACGCCATTAAGAACACCTTCAATTTTATCGTTTTCTATACTGAATATAATTAGTTCTACCAAATCTTTAATGTAAATCCAAGGTAAAAATTGAGATCCATTTCCAACAGGACCACCTAGTCCGAGAAAGAAAGGTAGATACAATTGTTTTATCATTCCACCACCTTTGCCTAAAACAAATGAGAAGAAGTGATAACAAAAAATTATGTTGTATAAAATAATTTTTAATATTTAAAAATAAATCATCATTTGAAACATGTTTGAAAATTTTTTCGAATCATGCTGTCGTGATAGTCTCCCTTCCAAATACCAAATTTTTAATAAATCTATTCTCTTTCCAGCTTGAATAAAAATGAAACTTCGATAAACTTCTTTTTAAAAATCTAAAATTATCCAATTATTACTCTTGGTTGTCTGTGTAGAACTGGTAGAAGGAGCGTCATCCTGCCAACTAAATCTGAAGGCTCCTTTGCTGAATATCATTGTTTCATCTAAAAATACTACAAAGTTCCAGCGATTCGATATTTCTTGTACATTCACGCAAAAATTTCATTCTCTTCATTCGAATGTCAGGTAATTCCATTAAATATTTTCTGTTATTAGTTTTCCTTCCTCTGAATCTATACTACGGCACCAATTTCGCAGAGAAGAAAGGGAATAATTTAAAAAACCGCTGAGATCTTCATTTAATTTCATGTGTAAACTGGCCATTGTAACGTATTCCTTTTTAACATATCCTATAAATTGTATCCCTAATTTTATTCTTAATAAAATCAGAAATTTTGTTTATATATTTCGTTTTTTTTTCTGATACGTTGCATGAATATGTTTCGTCTGATTGAACTCCATTTTTTTAATGTGAGACAAAGTAGGATGACTTACTTTTAACGCCTCCAACGCCCTCATTAGTATATTATTATAGTCAATTGGTAGCCCTTCTCTAAGCTGCTCTTTTTCCAACTCAAAAAATGCCAGCAGCTTTAAAATTAATAATTGAGCCTGTTGATTATGTCGAGGCATTTTCGAATTAATGACAATATTATTTTGACAGTGACATTGAAGAACAGGTATAAAAACGACGAGAAATGACAATCATTTTACATTAAAGTCTTTTAATGCCTATGTTTTCTATGAATTAAAAATAAATTAGGTACATAGCCAGGTGGGGGGGTCCTGGAGGTCTCAATCCCCCAAAAACTCCAAAAATATTTTGACATAGGTACGTTTCTTGTAAAACTTTTTATTCTAAAAAAATATTTATATTATAATACTTTCAAATTTTTATAATGGTCAATTATTGAAAGTTTTTTTTAATTTCTTAGAGCAATCAGGACAATCTTTACTTTTCAGAAGATCTATTGCCTCTCCCAAAAGTAGGACCTTGTACAAAAAGTAATCGACAATAGGCAAAACAATGATATTGACATCGACCCCAAATATGGATAAAATAAAGGACTCTATTGATAATTCTGTAAATAGAAATAAAGTTGAAAAGAGAATGTGAAATTTGTACACTAAAGGAATGAAAAGCAAGGAAAAACAAATGCTTCAAGTTCTGATACTTCAGTAGATGAACAAGAGTTATGCGAGGACAGTTCTTGTTCGAAGGATGCCAGTGAATGGGAATACTACCCAAAGACTCTGAATTTAACATTGAAATTGTTCAATAAAATGATATAAAAATTGATAATTTTATACTTACCGAACTGACTACTGAAAAACGGAATACTAAGAAACCTTTTGTGACATACTGAACATATTAGTGAAGAAATTACAGTTACATTTTTGCAACAATATAGGCAGAGTGGAATTTTTATTTTCCCACAAGTAATACATGTCTTGAAACACTGGTGTGTTTATATGCTATTTCCACTTTACCCCTTCATACATTTCACTATGCCCGCGGTGTGGGGATAAAATGGAAAATTTGCAACTTCTAAAAAAATGTATGTTAAGTGTCAGTTGAACGATGTGGTGATGAATGATGAGCAGATGTGCTGTGTACAATATAATAAGTTTTTAGGTTTGTTTGTTGACGAAAATCTAAAATTTGAACTACATATTTCACAATTGTCCATAAAGCTTTCCAGAGGATGCTTCGCATTAAGGGTTATAGCTCATGAGTTGGATGCATCAACAACTAGAAGTGTTTACTTTGCTCTAATAGAGTCTCACTTGCGATTTGATATATGTTTCTGGGATCTTGACCAGGTTGTTTATTTAATATAATTTTTTTTTACAGAAAAGAGCTTTGAGATTCCTGTTATGTGTAAAACCAAGAGACTCTTGTAAACCACAATTTATTTGTAATACATTATTGACATTTCCATGGTTCTTTATTCTCGAGACAGCCTGTTTGATTTTTAAAAAGTTTAGAGAGGAAATTCAAACTACATCAGCTTAAATGACTCGTAATACCCACATAAAAAATTCTATATTACATAATGGGAAAAAATATTTAATCACCTTCTGAATGAGGTAAGGAAAATTGATTGTTGTAGAACGTTTAAAAAGGAAGTCAAAATTATGTTATTAAATCGGGTTTATTATTCAGTGACCGAATTTTTTAATGATTCATTGTAATAGTACTGTTTGTCTTTTTATATTTGTTATAATAATTTATAGTATTTGAAACTCTAATTCTGGCAATTCAATTTATACATATTTTTTTTAAAATTTTGTACATGTCCTTTTTATTATATACTGCATTGATTTTAATTTAAGTGTTTTTATAGCGCATTTGAAAAGATTGTCCCTGATTAAAATGAATGGATAGATTTTTATGGATGTAGGTGATTTTTTATGTCTGGCCATTTTGCAAAATCTATATGTAACAATAATTGCATTAATTATAATATAAAAATCCCTATAAGTAATTTTTCAGTTGATTTTTAAACTGTAAAATATATTTTTAGAAATATTTATAATCATATAAAATTATAAATTTGCTAATATGGACGGTACCTAATAGCGATGTCATATTTGACGTCCAGTCTGGAACGCCGCGCCATAAGGTTAGAATATTTGGCAGGATCAACAATTGTTATGATACTGTTGAGTTTGAATATGTACAAGTTCTAACGAATTGTTTATCAGTGGTACGATAGCCCAATTGGTTAGAACGATAGACTAGTGATCCACAAGTGCGGGTTCGATCCCCGCTCGTACCATAACTTTTGCTGTTGATTATAAATATTTCTAAAAATAAAAATCCCATTAATACTTGTAATAACACTATAATTAGATTGTAATTTTTTTATATTAAGTTCTGCTTTCTCAATGGGATTTTATCTTTTGATATTAAAGCTACATTTGACATAGACTTAATTTGACAAGAAATTCCTGTAGCTGTTTGCTACCAACTGTTATTTAGTCTAACGGTATATTTTTTCGAATTTGAATTTACCATTGCTTAAAACGGATGTATAGTATTTCAGATTTTTTTTCGTCTTAGGGTCTCCACTTTGCCCCAACGTTCCCTATATTTATATTTAAAATACAAAACAAAATGTTACCTGCCCATTTTATAGAAATCCCTGTACTAAATTGTCAAAATCATGATTATGATACTAGAAACAATCAAGCTTTTTTTGTAAACCAAGTCTCAAAAACAAATGTCAATATTTTATAAAGTTTTAATAGAATATAACAAACTAATTTGATATATCAGAAATCAGGTATCTTTAAAAAATTTAAAAGTTGGAAACCTTGGAAAATTTTTATGGATTTTCAAAGCAAGATAGATGAAATTTAAAGAACGCATTTTAAGGATCATTTTGTATAAAAATGTAATTATTGTTGTTTTATACGTCAAAATATTGTCATGTGGTATTTATTGCTAAATAAATAATATTACTACTACCAACAAATTTTTATTCAAATTATGCTACAAAATATCTTACATATTTCTTTGGTGTCTTAAGTTTTACACAATCAAACGGGGTTTCTGAGGTAAAATAGGTTTGGACACCATTGAGACTTACTGCATATTCAGTCAAACTTTCCTAATCTTATATTTAATGTTACTTTGTTAAAATGCCAATTATATACCTACCTAATACAACGCCACTTCGAATTTTCACAACCCTGCAATGCTGGTTTGCTTGCGTATCCAAGGTAGCCGCCTTCTCCCATTCTAAGACCAGTTTGGAGAAAAAGTCAAATTGTTCTACTTTACTACACTCTGTATATTCCACTTTTGGATCTGGTTTATATGCTCCTACACCTAAAATATAATATTTTTAGTAATGAATCTGCTGGTATCGAGTTTTGTTATAATTGTAAAAAGATAGCTTTAGATGTAATTTATCATTCTTGTTGTAATAGTTTGATTTTAGTTTGTTTCTAAAATTGTTTAATGTTTTACTCTGATTACCGATTAGAAATAATGAAATTATCATAATGTGGCTACCTAAATGTTCATTTTTTTGAAAAGTTCTATTTTTAAAACTCTTGTTTGATACTTTTGAGCTACACTTTCCTCTTTCTGAGGAAGCTACAAGAACAACTTCTGGTTCAGCTTGTGAAACTGTAAGGCTAAGAGCCCAAACATTTTTTAAGCTTGTGAATCACTTAGAGCAATCCATTACGGTAAATTTTCCCATTGAAAAATGTAACATAAACGATAGAAAAATTTTCTTCTACAGAAAATTCTTTTCTCAAAGCAATTCAAACTATTTATTTCTACTAATGATATGTCAGAGTTGTATGTTATGAGTGATGTGAATGAAGCTTGGGACAGTTTTATTAAGAATAGCAAAGGTTTTATTAGTAAAAATGTAAATAATGTAAATGTAAAGGAACAATAATGTGATGCTAAAAAATGTTTAATACAAAAATAGAAACAACGAAAAAGGTTAATTCCAAAAAAAAATGAAACTCAGTCCACCAACTGTACAAAAACTATATGAAAGGTTAACAAAGAGAATCTAGGTCGTACTAAAAGCAAAGATACACCTATTTCTATTAGAGTTAATAACCCTTCTGTTACTGATCCCTTTGTTATAAGCAATTTATTCAATAATTATGTTAGAAAAACTATTGAAGCTAAACTTGCCAAAAGTGAAAAATGTACTTTGATGTTGATATAAACATAAATTCTGTCTTTATGCCTAACGTTTCCATGAAAGAAATGCTTTCATCTTAATATAACTTAAAAAATACAAAAAGCTAGCAGCTCTACAAATACTGCTGCCTTTAATTTTGAACAGTTTATTTATACTTCCATTGACCATGGTTTCAATACAATCACCTTTTTTTGTGACATACCAAGCGTTTGATTGCGTAGACAGTGTAATACTCGAAAAAACAGCTAAATTCCTTTGGTTTTCAGGCCAATACAAGCGATTTAATTAAGTATTTTCTGTTCAATCGAAAAATTCGTGTACCCTTGGACGTGTACTATTGAAAGTATCAGAAACTAAACATGGCATACCTCAGGGTAGTATTCTATCACCTCTACTCTTTTTCCTTTTTCTTAATGATCTTGGAAATGTAATAAATCTTCGCTCTGAATCCTTATTGTGTCTATATGCAAATGACACTTCAATTGTCATCAGTGGTTTAACTCTGGAAAGTGTTATGTTTCAAGCAAATAGGGTCTTAAAGTTATTTAGTTCTCGGTATACCAAAAATACTCATTGTAAGTGCAACAAAAATTCAATTCATAATTTTTTCCCTTAGACATAATATCCCAGATTTTATATTTGAATTGAATGGTAATGAAATTAAACAGAATAATGAAAGTAAGTTCTAGGTTTAAGAATAAATTATGATCTGTACTGGTCAATCCATATTTAACATGTCACAGGCACAATGAAATGTGTCTATTTCGCAATCATAAATTTAAAAAACCTACTAAACAGCTCTGAAATATATATTATGCATTAGTATACAGTCACTTAAAATACATAATTTTGTAGTGGGACCCAGCCACTGATGTTGATTGTATTTTCATTCATAAAAAAATCGTTAAATCCTATGAAACAAATACAAGCAACTCTATATTAATAGCTATCTAATTATCAAACTGTTAAAATACAGAAAGCGCCCGCATGCTAAATTTGAATGGTGTTTAGTCCATAAGTTCCATATAATGTTGGGTAACATTTTTGTAGAGTTATACCAAAGATAAAATAAATGGGAAATACATTTGTAATGATGTGAAAAATGATATCATTTTCTATAAACAAAAACATCAAGAAATATTATATTACCCAAATTAAAAATATGAGAAAAAAATCATTTTTTAGATGATAAACTTTTATTATTAAAATGTCCTAAAAAAAGAAAAAAAAACATGTTGCCTCTGTGCCCCATTTGGTATGATCCAGACCTAAATGGTTGACTAAACACAGAAGCGTGATGCCTAACCATTTACGACAATGCTTTTATTTTTAGTCAACTATTTATTATCAAAATGTAATAAATCTTCCCTCTGGATCCTTACTGTTTCTATATGTAGATGACACTTCAATTGTCCTGAGTGGTTTAACTCTGGAAAGTGCTATGGTTCAGGCAAATAGGGTCCTAAAGTTACTTAGTTCTTGGTATACCAAAAATACTCATTGTAAGTGCAACAAAAACCCAATTTATAATTTTTTCTCTTAAACATAATATCCCAAATTTTATATTTGAATTGAATGGTAATCAAATTAAACAGAGTAAAGAATGTAACGTCTAGGTTTAAGAATAAATCATGATCTGTACTGGTCAATCCATATTTAACATGTCACAGGCACAATGAAATGTGCCTATTTCGCAATCACAAATTTAAAAAACCTTCTAAACAGCTCACAAATGTATATTATGCATTATCGTATAGTCACTTCAAAACATAATTCGGTAGTGGGACCCAGCCACTGATATTGATTGTATTTTCATTCATAAAAAATATTAAAATCCTATAGAGACATGTTGATCAATCTTTAAAAATAATAGTTTACTGATTTTCGTTAAAAAGAGGCCACATTTATTTTCTCCCATCTCTACAATTCACAATTATGAAACACATACAAGCAACTCTATATTATTAGCTAATTGTCAAACTATCAAGATACAGTGTTTAGTCCATAAGTAATTTTGACAAACTTTTAGTATTAAAATGTTCTAAATAAAAAGAAAAAAAAATGTTGCCTCTATGCCCCACTTGGGATGATCCAAACCTAATAGCCGTTAATGGTAAACAGTTGGATCATGATGAGACATCGAAGTCAATCGAGAAAAATACGGCGGCCGTTTCAGGACCCACGGATGAAAGTGAAGTTATGCTTAAAAAACAAATTACAAATTTAATGAAAAAAGCAAGTACCACGAATAAGGGTGTTATTTGATGTATTGTGGACCTGTAGCTGGACCAGAAGAATGATCTACAGACGGCTCTTAGGAGTATTACAGAAAGCCAGAGTGCAAATAATGAAAGAATTGAGTTTACTGAAGCCAAAGTTATGGAGCTTTAAAATGATATCTTCAAATTAAAGGCAAACAGTCCTGCAACTCAAATTTGTCCTGACACCATCGCTAGGGAAAGTGAGGATATACATCATGATATGTTTTCAGAAATGCAGGAATGAAACCTCCGTGCAAAGAACATTTTCAATTTTCATATCAATGTCGTAGAAAGCCAGTCTGAAATAATCAGAGAATGAGTAGACCACGATAAGGCATATGTGCTAGATTTATTAATTAAATTGGAAGTGGAAACTGCAAGTGATTTTAAGGTGCTGAGAATTGGTCGCCCAGGATCACGACCTAGACCAATGGAAGTAGTTTCCTCTGAGGCAGATTTGGCTAACCAATGTTTTAAAAACAAATATAAACTGAAATCCAGTGATATAAAGATAAGGTCGGATCTTACCCAAATTCAAAGGAACCAGGTCAAAAGCTTATATGAGGAGTTGGACAAAAGGAAAATGCAGGGTGAAGCTAATTTATATATACGATACAGAAATGGAATTCCATTTATTACTAAAATGAAGAGTGTGCAACCTAATACTGGTGAGGTTCCAGATAAATCAATTTCGTCAAAAAACGATTAAATAAATTGAATGTTTACTGCCAAAATGTTGGTGGCATGTGCACCAGACTCAATGAATTATTGAAGGGGATGAGACTCGGTGACTACACAATCATAGTTTTAGTTGAAACATGGCTTAATGAGAGTTTCTTGACCAATGAGGTGAATATTCTAGGATACAACTTATATCGCTGTGATCGCTGTAGTAAAACTAGCGATAAACATAGAGGGGGTGGTGTGCTTATAGTCTGATGAGGTTGTGTCTGGGAGGCTTGACTCATCTATTGATAGTGTTGAACAGTTATTTGTGGAGGTCAAGGTTAATAATTATTCAGTTATTATTGATGGCATCTACCTTCCCCCTGGCTCTCCATCTGATAAATACGATCTTCATTGTGCTTCTATAAGAGAGATTCATGAAAAACGCCCATGCTCTATCTACTATATTATTGGTGATTTTAATTTACCGGAAGCAAGGTGGTCAATCGACACTGATGGAATGTATGTAACATGTAGAGAAGATTATCCTGCCCATCTGCTGGCTGAGACTTTTTTTTTAAATATGTGTCAAATAAACAAAGTTACTAATAACCGCAAAGTATTTTTAGATTTAGTTTCCTCTAATAAGTTAAATGTTGATGTACTTGCTGCATGTGATAATATTTTTCCTAACAGTGCATATTGCATATTGCTTTAATATCTCTGTTGATTATAGGCCTTTTTCATTCGATGAATGTTACTATGATTTTAGGATGGCAAATTTTTATGCTATAAATGATCGTCTAGCCTCTGTTGATTGGGACTTTCTTTTTTAGAGTGTGGATGTATGCACAGGAGCTGATAGATTTCAGTATATTTTACAGGAGTGTCTTGATCTATATGTACCTAAAAAACGTTATAGATACTCACCATTTCCGAAATGGTTTAGTCCAATTTTGAAAGATCTTATCTGTAGGAAAAAGGCTGCTCACAGGAGGTATATGTCGACTAGAGCACTTTATGGTTACTTAGAATTTTCCAGTCTTAGATCAGCCTGCAAAATTGATTACGAGAGGTGTCATGCAGATCATATTCAGAGGGTTGAGCAGTCTTTGCAACATAACTCTAGAAATTTTTGGAGGTATGTGGGTTATAAAAACAATTCGGGAAATTTTCCTAATACAATGTTCCTTGATGGATAATTGGCAGAATGTGGTCAATAGATTGCTGATCTATTTGCATTTTTTTTTGTAGCGTCTACGATGGTTCTGTCGTTTCAGTGCCTGGTTATGCTTTTGAGCAAACACTTGATATTTCAATTCAAGGTTTTACCCTTTCAGATGTGTTTTCTAAAATTGATGAACTACCCTATAAGTTGTCCTGTGGCCCTGACCATGTACCAAATACCTTTCTTAAGAAGTGTATATTTACAATAAGTAAGCCTTTGCAACTATTGTTTAACTTACTATAAAGTCCTCTTCATTTCTTGATTTATGGAAGCAAAGCTTTATTATTCCTGTTTTCAAAAGTGGCAATTCGGAGGATATCAAAAATTACAGGGGAATATGTAACCAATGTGCTATTGCTTAGTTATTTGATAGTTTGGTGTTTGATCAACTCTCTTGGAAGTGCAGGGGCTTGATTGGTGATGGTCAGTCTGGATTCACTAACGGCAGATCCACCACAAGTAATTTGGTAAAGTATAAGGTTCCAAGGCCTTTGACCGGGTCAGTTTCACCTATTCTGGCAAAGCTGGGAGCATCCCCATCTGGTGGCATGGTTGAGGTGTTTTCTGACTGGAAGGGTGCAAAGTGTAAAAATTAACAAGTTTATCTCCAAATCTGCCCCTGAGAAGCGACGCTTGATGTTCGATTTGTGCTTCATCTTCAAACTCGTTAATGCTCTGATTGATTGTCCCCAACTTCTCTCGAGAATTTGTTTAAATGTTCCCAACCGTCGTTTGAGAAACTACGATCTCTTTAAGGTTCCATTTCATGCTACCAATTATGGTAAACATTCTCCCATTGATAGGAGTCTTCGGTTACTCAATGAGTATGGTAAGTATTTCGATCCATTTGGGTGCTTACTAGTTGGTTTTAAAAGTGATTTTATTTATTTATTGATCAGATACCTTACAGGTTAAAACCCAAATAGTATATAAGTTCATGCATCAAAACACCTGATAACAAAATATATGGATATACAAGCAAGTTACAAAGAATAAAAGGAGAGAAAAGAAAAAAAAAACAAAGTGGAAACAGAATATAAAATTGGATACAATGTATTATCACAGGTAAAATAAATCTGTTCACTGCAGTACATCATGTAGAATTACCTTTGCTTAATTTTTATTTTTAAAATGTATATTTGCACAGTGAATGGCAACGTCCTGTGGTATAAAACAGTTGAATTGGTAAATAAAGCGATTCATAGGTTCGTTTCTTCTTACATCCGTCCTAAAAGGTCTTAGGGAAAACATTTCATTCTGAGGTGTTGTTCTGGCTGGTACCCGGAAGCTCACCAAGTAGTGACGGACAATCTATAAGATTGTTTAAAAGTTTATGTACAAAGGATAGGTGCAACAATATTCGACGAGATTCCAAAGTGTCCATACCAAGGAGACGTAAGCACTCTTTGTAGTCCAATAAATTTGGGTCAATTTTCAGCTTCTTCAAAAGAAGGCTGGCGAACTTAGGTTGAACCCTTTCAATTCTCTTTACGTGAATTCTGTAGAGAGGAGACCATTCTACGCAGCAGTATTCTAAGTGACTCCGAACCAGAGCACAAAATATGGATTTCAGAGCTTCAATATCATTGAAGTCCCAGCATTGTCACATGAAGCCGACCACTTTAAAAGCTTTTGAAATGATCCCACCAATATGGTTGTTGAACCTCAACTCACTATCCATAATAACACCCAGGTCGTTCATCATAGACACCCTTTCTAATAACGTTCCACTGATGTTGTATTGGTAAATAATAGGCTGTTATTTCCTTGTAAATGTTATAATTTTGGATTTGGAACTATTAAGCGACAATCCGTTTTCCGAACTTTATTTAACAATCCTATAAATTTCGTCCTGTAATTTTTTGTTGTCGTTAGTCCTGTAATTTTTTGTTGTCGTTAGTATGTAATTTTTTGTAGTCGTATAGTATAATGTTGTATTAGTATAGTGCAATAGTCTTGTAGATTTTGAGATCATCTGCAAAGAACAGAAATGAATCATTCACGAAAACATTTGATGGATCGTTAATGAAGATAAGAAATAATATTGGGCCCAAGTGCGAATCCTGAGGAACACCCGAATGGACCTGGATATCATCCGAGAGAGATCCGTTGAATTTGACCCGCTGTGTCCGACCAACAAGGTAGCTTCTCAACCACGATAGGAGTGGATCTGCAATGCCGTAAAACTTCAGCTTACTCAGTAGGAGGTTGTGATTGACTGTGTCAAAGGCCTTCTTGAAATCAAAATATACTACATCATGTGATGTGATTTTGTTATTTTATGTTATATTTATTCCGATTCTGTATTGTTCCTGCCATCCATAGTATATTATAGATATGAATAGTTATTATAAAATGGGGTATCCCATAAATTTAATAAAAAAAAATTTTAATAGTTGACTAAACATAGAAGCGTGATGCTTAATTATTTACAACAATGCTTTTATTTTTAGTCAACTATTTAGACCTACATAATCCACTTTTATTTTCGTTTTTGGTTTATTTTAATAAAAGCTTGGCATGTAAAAGGTATTTATTTTTACTTATCTTATATAACATGTTTCCATCTTCTAAAATTACTAACCAACCAGTAACCTAAGTTAGAAGGCCATAATTTTTTTCCATTTGTTAGGAATAGTGAAGTGTGACCCAATTTAGTTCAGTACATAGTCACAGCATATATGTATTACATATACTGTCCCTTCATTTTTATTGGGCGCCATTTTGTTCCTTCATATTGGATTCCTACCAATACGCTTACCATTTCCCTTCTACCTATGCTACACTTGACTTTTGGGCATAATTTAAAATAAATTCAATAAGTATCCCATTTTCACATTTAATTTTTCGGCAAAATTTAAAGTCAATTGAATTGAAGAGTTTTTATGACGATTTTTTAAAAATTTTACTTGACCGCCATTTTTTTCGCTATCTTAAGTTGAGACCCATATTATAAGATATTAAGCTAATGGTTTTCATTAACGATCCCCTGGTTGTTATGTTAAGTGGTGTATTATTTGCGGCTAGGAACCAGTAAAAAAAACAAAAGCCCTTTTTTAAATTGTCGACGTTTCGCCAATTTACTGTTGCATCCACAGGATGCACAGGACACAGATTTTATATCCTGCATAAAACCCATATTAGTCTTTACCTACTCCGTTGGTCTGCAGATATTTCCTAGCCCCAAATAATACACCATTCTAACATAACAAGAAGATCGTTAACGAAAACCATTTAGAAACTTAATGTCTGGGAAATATCTGCGAATCAAGGGAGTAGGTAAAGGCTAATAATATCAGTATCATGCAGGATATAAAATGTATGTAAGTGTCTTGAGGATGCAACAATAAAGTTGTGAAACGTCGACAATTTAAAAGACTTTTGTTTTTTTTACTGGATCCTAACCCCAAATAATACACCACTGTGCCAAAAAAACAAGAGGATCGTTAACGAAAACCATTTAGAAACTCAATATGTGGGAAATATCTGCCGACCAACGTAGTAGGTAAAGACTGATAATATGGGTCTCATGCAGGATATAGAATCTATATGTGTGTTGAGGATGCAACAATAAAGTTGCGAAACATCGACAATTTAAAATACTTCCTCTTTACAAGGGAAGTAAAAAGACATTTGTTTTTTATACTCGATCCTAACCCCAAATATTACACCACTCTAATATAAAAACAAGAGTATCGCTAACGAAAACCATTTAGAAACTTAATATTTTAGGAAATATCGGATGTCCAACGTAGTAGCTAAAGACTGAATATATGGGTTTCATGTAGGATATAGAACCTATATGTACTGAAGATGCAACAATAAAGTTGCGAAACGTCGACAATAAAAAAAAAAAAAAAGAGTTTTGTTTTTTACTGGATCCTAACCCCAAATAATAGACTACTCTAACATAACAACAAGAGAATTGCTAACGAAAACCAGACAATATAGACACTTTATATCTGAGAAGTAACTGCGGACCAACAATGTAAATGGGTTTCATGCTGGATATAAAATCCTGAAGATGCAACAATAAAGTTGCGAAATGTTGACTGTTTAAAAACAGACTTTTGTTTTTTTTACTGTATCTTAACCCCACAATAACACCACTCTAACATAACAACAAGAGGATTGCTAATGAAAATCATTCAGAAACTTAATATCTGGGAAATATATGCGGACCAACGGAGTTGACTGATAATATGCAGGATATAGAATCTATATGTGTCCTGAGGATGCAACAATTAAGTTGCGAAACGTCGACAATTTAAAAAATACATGTTTTTTTTTATGTATCTTAACCCCAAATAATACACCACTCTTACAGATTTTTTTAACATTGTTCCGCTATATTGGATTTTTACCAAAATATTATAAGGTCATCGCCACATGGCTCTTAATTTTTGGTCAAAATTTGAAGTGAATCGGGTAAGTAGTATTTACGCTAAGTCGCGAATTGACAGACACGGAATATGAATTTTAAGCATCTAGGGACACTAATAATATATGTAAATGTAAATCCTGACAGGATGATTTTTTTCTCGATAGCAAAAATTTTATTTGGCCGCAATTTTGTTCCACCATCTTGAATTAGTAACACAGTTTTACTATACCACAATTAATTATGGCACACAATTTGAAATCAATTCATTAAGGGAGAACTGCACGCAAAAACGAAACGCGAAAAACTAGCGACAAGGTCTAGTCAAGTTCAAAGTAAGATGAAAAGGTACCTACGTATTAGAAAAAACTCCCTGCACGTCCGGCCTCAAAAAATGTATTATGTAGAGGCAATTTAAATTACATTTCGTTTAAAAATGGGTTCAAAAGGGTTCACGCGCTGCAGAAATACAAAGACATGAGTACGATTTACAATTTCAAATTTTGCAGTTACGTAGACAAAGGATCAATGCAAGGCGGTAAAGAGCCATTTTGTGGAAAAAAATTATATGCGACGGCATTTGCGTCAAAAAGTGGTGAAAAAATGATCGAAAATGGACAAATCTACTTCTATTTTCTAATCCTAGATTAGATTTTTTCATAAAAAATCGCATTTAGCGCCCAACTATACATATTTCCCTATTGAAATCACATTCAAGCTAATACATATCTCTTATAGTTTTAACATAATATTGCAGCGGCGGAAGACTTGCAAATGATCCAAAATACTGCGTGCAGTTCCCCCTTAAGTAGTTTTTTCAGGCTAAATTTTTATTTAAATATTTTATTATAACGTCATTTTGTTCCGCCATCTTGGATTCGTACCAAAATTTTATCAATTGATTCCAACATAATACTTGATGTTATGCAAAATTTGAAATAAATTGGATAAGAAGTTTTTTCATAATAATTTTTTTAACATTTCACTAGGCCGTCTTTTTGGATTTTTACCAAAATATTACCAGGTCATCCCCATATGACCTTTAATTCCTGATAAAAATTTGAAGTTAATCAGGTAAGTGGACTTGGAACTGACACACAGACAGACAGACCGACCGACGGAATGAAAAAAGCTTTTTTTTGGCATCTACGGACGCTAAAACATAAAGACGTGTGAAACCTGAGAGGGTTATTTTTTTCACGATTACAAACATTTTATTCAGCCACCATTTCGTCCGGCCATCTTGAATTAGTACCCCTATTTTACTAGTTGATCCCTATATCATAATTACTCATGACACACAATTAAAAAATCGAACCCAAAGCAGTTTTTTCAGGCTGAATTTGTAAATATATTATTATGCCGCCATTTTGTTCCGCTCTCTTGGATTGGTACCAAAATGTTACCACTTGATTCCAACATAATACTTGATATTTTTGCAAATAAACTGGATGAGTTCGTTTTTAATAATATTTTTTTTAACATTTCATTAGGCCGCCATTTTGTTTTGCCATATTGGATTTTTACCAAAATGTTACCAGGTCATCACCATATTTAATTTTTGATCAAAATTTAAAGTCAATAGGATAAGTAGTTTTTTAGCTACACAGCGAACAGACAGACCAACGGATTTGGGAAAACATGTTCTCGTCATCTAGGGTCCATGAAACGTGCAGATCTGATAAAATATCGGAGAGTGATTTCATCACGACTAAAATACTTCCCTTTTACGAGGGAAGTAAAAAGCCAGTTATTATGAGAAGCAGTTTATTAGTAGATCATACCAAATAAGGTTAATTGTTTGTTTTATACTATTATTAGTCTATTTTTTAAATTAATGTTTTTCATATTACCTGACATTGCAACATATGCTTTTGGCTTCACTAAAGCATTATTTATAGCTTTTGCTAATGATGCTGTTGTATTCACTCTGGAGTTGAAAACATTTTGTTTAAAGCCTGCTGTCCAGCGCCGTTTAAAATCCATTACATTTTGTCCTGAAAGGAATAGGATTTTAAATTGCAGATAATCAATATGAGACTTAATATTTTGGGCACAGTGCCACTGATAAACATACTTTCTATATCTCTCCAATATAATAATTAAAACCGAATGTGGCTTGTGAAATGCTTTTAACAAATCTAACACTAACACAAGGCTTTTCTGATTCCTATCTAAATTTTAAGTCAATTGTTTTATTAACTTATGCAAAGCATCTTCGGTATTCAGTTCTTGACTGGAACTAAAAATTGATTTTTAGATAACACATCATAGCGGTCAAAAAAAATTGTCAATCTATCTTTTGCACTTTTTTCAAAAAACCGAAAGAAAAATTTTATTACACATAGATATAGTTTCAAAAAATTCGAAAAAGTTGCAAAAGTTTGTTAAAGTGTCAAACAGTTGGGTAATTTTTATTGGCTTAAAAACCCAATATTGATGCCATTTCGTCATAATATATATTTTACAGACCAGTTACCATGATAGGATGCAATCCTCTGCAAATCTCTGTAACGGATCGCGAAATAATAGAGGTAGAAATGAGAGCAAAGTTAAAAAGAATATGTAATACCTACAACATTCAGTTTTTTTTAACGCGATCCATAGGGATTTACCCAGAAATTAATTTACTTTTGACCACGTAATAGGATTTACTCCATTAAAATTTTACAGATCAAATTTTAAAATGTAGGTTCAAGTCTTGCGAAGTATTAAAAAAATCCATTATAATTTTTAACAATGAAAAACAAATTTTTAATCTTATTTAATAATCCATGATATCCCATATATTTTTTATTGCTTTTTTCCACAAGTGGTGAGTATTTAATTTTGGAATCTTAATTTTTAACTCAGTAATACTAATAGAAACTTCGATGTTTGAAGATTCTATAAAAAGGATGTAATGTAGATTTATGCCATAACATTTGCCTTAGATTAAGTATTTTAGGTATGAATAATGATGAACTGTTGACACCTAATAATTTGTTTCTTATTATCATACACGATATATAAAAATTCGAAAAAAAACCTGCATTAAATACATAAAAAAAATGATTAAGACTGGGATTATGAATTAATTTGAAGAAAAACATAAACATAACATTTTGACGTAGGTGCCAACCTTGAATTTTTTGGACTTAAGTTGTTATTCTATAAACTAGCTTTATTTAAAATAATACAAAAGTGTATTATACTTATTTAGGATAAGTATATAAGTGCGAGTTTTAAGATGTAAAATTCATAAGTATACAGATATTCTCTGGTAAAATAAATTAGGTTTTCATATATCCTTGTTAAACTTTATAGTTCTTTTAACATTATAATAACCCTTAAAATCTAAAAGAGTTGACTACTTATGGTATAAGTAGTGTAAGAATAATGTCAGACATGTTTAAAGAAATGCAGGAATTGGAAGTTTTAAAAATTATTTAGATGACAAAACAATTTTTAAAATAGATTTACAACATTATTTTCAGAATTCTTGTTTCAGAAAGGAATTAAGTAAAAAAAAAAACTAATAAAAAATATATATTTTTTTATTATAATGCTGTTATACTGTAATAATTGTTTAATGGGATTTTTTTATAATTTGCAAATAGATTTGTCAGAAAATTTTATTCTGTACAACATTTGGTACATAAAGAAAAAATAGTTTCGCAGTATCAAACTTTAGGTCGCATATTAAAAAATCGAAAAGAAAATGTTTTATTCCAAGATATCTGATTAACTATAAATAACATGAAAACCAATTTATTTAAACAAATATTTTAACACCCAATACATCTGTGCTAAGATTTGATACCATCAAAAATATTTTTGATTTACCGACTTTTATGAAAGATAAAATTGTATGTGGATACAATATAAAAAAACGCTCAAGTGTTCTGCAGTTTCTGCATTCATACTTATTGAAATTAAATGAAATGGATATATTTGTCCCTATTTACAAATGTCAACTTAAAACTAATTACATTTAAAACATTACTAAATATAGAATGCAATTATATACCTAGGGGGTGTAGGACGTGTCAGTTTAAAATTTAAAATAAAATGAAAAAAGAAAAATACAGATTGACATATTACACATACAGTATAAAATTACATACATTGAAGACTTTTACACAAAAACAGTTTAAAATATTTTAAAATTTAATTTTTAGATGAAGTTTAAAATTTGGCAGTGTGCTATATATTTTTATTATTGAATAGTTTACATTTTTTTGTCTTTATGTCTAGTATTATGTGAATGATTTCTTTCTGAATCTTCAAAAAGTTTTTTATTTTGCTTGACAAATATTACTGATTCATAAATATAAGTTGATATGAAAGTAAGAATTTTGTTTTAAATAAATTTGACCCTACAAGACTTTGCTCTTGAGATCAAAGATGCTTCATATACATCTCTTTTGCAGGATAAAAATTCCGTCAGCCTCTGCGCCCCTCGCCCAAAAGACAATGCCATACCTCATTCGTGAATGGACATATGCATGATATGCCAAAATTGCTGTTTCAGAATTGCTGTTAGATGCAATAACTCTCAGGGCATAGCAATAACTAGCCATTTTATTTGCTAGGCTATCAGTGTGATGTCGCTAGTCCAGCCTATGATCTACTTCGATTCCCAAGAAGGTAGCCGGGGTTACAGTTTGTATAGTATGATTATTGTTTATCTATGTACTCTGATTTGGAGCAGTTTGATAGTTGAACTTGATAAGTTTGGTCTTATCGATGTTTAATATTAAGTTATTAGATGTGAACCAATTTCCCAAGATACTATGAGTATTAAAAATTTCAATAGACTCTGGTTTTTCGTCCTCTAATGAAAGAACTACAGATATGTCATCTGCAAACTGTACTGCATTTGGAGAAATTAGGGGTAATTCATTTATATAGATTATATAAAGGAGCGGCCCCAGGACTGATCCCTGTGGGACCCCTCTCTTTACAATTTCGATGCTGGATGTATGATATCCTCTTTTTTGTTAAACTATAACTAACTGTTTACAATTAAATAGATATGATTTTATTAACTTATTTGTGATAACTCTAATCCCATATTTTTCCAGTTTCAAAAGAAGAACCTGGTGGTCTACAAAGGCTTTTGATAAATCCAAATACACAGCCAATGTAGTCCTACCAGAGTTTAATGATTCCAGAACTTGAAAGTCCCTGAAATATCACACTAACAGTAGATTTTTTATGTTGAAAACCATTTTGAAATTTAGGGAGTAAATTTCCTTTTTCAAAATATGTAATTATTCTTTCATTTATTAATTTTTCAAAGATTTTACTAATGGTGCTTAAGAGAGCTATAGGTCTGTAGTTTTTTATTTGGTTTTTATCACCTTTTTTATGAATTGGCTTGATTATTGTGATCCTTAGATCTTCGGGAAATGAACCGGTTGTTAACATTAAAGTAGCTATATATATTGTGAAATTATAGACGAGACATATTTCAGTACTTGAACTGGTATTTGATCATATCCCGCTGATTTTTTATTCTTTAGATTTAAAATTATTTTTTCAATTTCCTCAGAATTTACTGGATGCATAAAAATTCTCTTATTATGTTCTTATATATTATCAGTAACTGTGTTATAATCTATGTTTAAATTGGGGCAAGCATTTATAAAGAATTTATTTGCTTTAGGATTTTAGGATGTCTATTTCAGTTTGATTCAGATTTTCCCTCATGTAATGAGTAAAATTGACAATTTGTTCATATTTTTAACCTGTATATTTGATAACCAAATTCCAAACTGCTTTCGATGGACAGTGTGAATTTTTGATGTATTCTTTCTCAGAAATTGTTTTAGCATCTTTCACTACAGTCTTAAAGCATTTTTTTATATAAGTTATGCTTTGTCTTTGATGATTTTCATATATATGGGGTTATCCATGACTTCTTGTTAATTTTTATGGTATTTTTAATTTTTTTCACTGGAAATATTAAATTGAATAATCTATTAAGTGGATTAAAACATTTTTTATAAGCATGATCTACGTCGGCTGAACTGTATACATCAACCCAATCGAGACCTGTCAGCTCCTGTTTAAATTGCTGCATTTGATTTGGAAAAAGTTTGCTTTTTCTGAGGGATGACACAATCTTTAGAAGCGCCGGGCCCAGAAACATCCAGAATCTGACCCTCATGATCTGAGAGAGCACTCGCTACAACTCTTCCCTGAAAAAGACTTGTTTATTGTAATTCTTGTTGGTTCGAAAGTGCTTTGGATTAAGTCAAATCTGTGAAAAAGATCTTTGAATATTTTAGAAGAATTTGAGTTATTTAATAAATTAATATTAAAATCACCACAAACAATATATTTGAAGTTTTTCTTGATAAGGTTAAACACTTTATTTAACATACATAGAACGGAAGTTTTCACGGCTTTGGTCAATTAAGAAATCATGGTTCTTAGGATTAGACTGTGTCAAATTGGAATTGCTATCCGACGTTTCGCCTGCGATTGCACGAGGCATCTTTAGGGATCTTCACTCCACGAGATCTGAACTCCGAATGAGAAGCTCTCAGAGGGAATGGCTATTGCACTGAAGATATTACGCCTTCAATTAAAAGATATAGTAAACCAACTCCGCCAAAGGAGAATGATAAAGAGCCACCATTAGGTAGTGTTGTTCTTCCCTACATACATGGCACTACAGACAAAATAGGACGATTACTTCGGCGGTCCAACATATGTATAATCTTCAATACACATAAGAAAATTGGACAATGCTTGCGATCCCCGAAAGATCTTGTACCTTTCCAAACAGAAGGAGTATATAAAATTCCTTGCTCCTGTGGAGAAGTGTATGTGGGAGAAACAGGACGCTCAATATCAACTAGAGTTAAGGAACATGAACGATGTATTAAAAAGAAACAAATTGTTCAATCTGCTATAGCTGAACACCAGCATAACACTGGCCATTTCATAAATGTAAAGGAAATCAAGGTTCTAGCATCGGTTCCAGGTTTTTATAAACGAAAAGTTAGAGAATCCATTGAAATATTTAAACATACAAAAAATTCCAATAGAGATACGGGTTACGGTCTACATGACACGTGGAAACTGATCTGAACACAGGGTCACGGTTCGGCGAGCACAAGTCGGGTATAAAAGCCCGCCTGAATCTCTTCGAGCTCATTCAGTGTTCAGATCTCGTGGAGTAAAGATCCCTGAAGATGCCTCGTGCAATCGAAGGCGAAACGTCGGATAGTAATTCCAATTTGACATGGTCTAATCTCAAGAACCATGATGTCTTAACTTTATTTAACATATTGGTAATTGCTTCAATAAAAACATCTAGTGAGCCGCCGGGGGGGCGGTCAATGCAGAGAATAACAGCTCTCAATGATTTGCTCACTACAGATGAGCATTCTATTTGGTTTTCACGATTTCCTTGATTTCTTCTCCTTGCTCAGTAGGATCAGCAAAAATTGATGTTCCATCATGAATTGAATCCCTACAAGAATAACAGGAAACCATTTCATAATCATCCAGACTCATTGCGTTTACTTCATGTGTTTTATTTTTTAGACATTGTATGTTTTGATAAAAAATCCTATAAGATGTATTGTCAATTTTTTTGATTTTTTAAATTGGATTTTTGTGTCAGTGGCTACTTCGGTTGTTGTTCCCTCATTTACGGGCTTCGTCTCAGGTGGTAAAAATGGTTAATACTGGTTCCATGGCCCCAGATGCTTGAGGTCATTACCACGTCCTTTGATTCTTCTAAATTGATCCTTCCTGGCGACCATTTTATCACATTTGCTTGAAATGCCTGTTTTTTCTTCTATATATTGTTTTACCTGTTCCGGAGCAATCGTCGTTTTTAATCCGGAGAGAAACAAGATAGTAGATCTTTGTCCAATTCGTAGTGTAAACTGGTCAGAAGTAACCCTGATTGGTTCTGGTCTAGTATTTTTCTTAAATTTATTTCTGGAATCTTATTTTTCCACTCATTTTCATTTTTATCTTCACGTTTTCTGGCGCGGGCGAGGCTGACCCACACGACACGTTCGAAGATGAGAGAGCATTTTGCTCTGTCAGAAGTGTCAAATTTGTGTTTAGGGTAATATTTCGGCAGCACCCACATTTATAGATAGGTGGAAATAGAGAAACATTTATTCTAATATTTAATTGTAAAAGAATTCTTTCTATATTTTCTAAGATAAACTGTTTAATCACTTTTCCATAACACAAAAACGTTGATTCGCAAATACACTTTAAATAAAATAACAGACTTAATATTTCTTTCATTGCTCTATAGTCACTTTTATTTTATTATAATACATTTAATAATGTAAGTACAGTGTGTGGATCATATAAGATACCTAACCCACTACTGTATCCGGTAGGTTTCAAAGAAAAAAGTTAAAAGACATGTTTATTTTTTAATATATTCTTATAACTACATGGTCACTCTTTTTTCTGGACGGGCCACGTTTCTTATTTTTAATGTGAACACACTGTATATATATTTCTTTTTCGAACCCACAAAAAATTAAAACATTTTTTTATCAAATATAGTGTATATAAAAAAACTTAAAAACAAATGCATTATGATACACTATAATGTACCGGGTGGTCGAAATTGGTCTGTTTTAACAGAGAAAACCTATTTCCTGACTAGATAGAGCAAAACTGACTTAGGTGTCATGGGCTCGATTTCTGAGAAATGTTTAATGGCAAAAACCGCCTGCCGATATTTTCACTGCCAACTGAGATATAGGGCGTTTTTCAATTTTCGGCCATTTTGAAAATTGTCCATAACTTTTTTATTTTGCGGAATATTAACATTCTGCACAGACATTCTAAAGGCACTTTTTTATGTGCAATCCAGTGGCGTACTCAGATTTTTTCTATACTTGTCCGTTTTATCATAAATAGGCAAAACTTTTTTTTTTCAAATGGAAATCATAGTTGGCTATAAATTATAAAAAATGCTCGCGTTTAGCCCTTTTCAGTGATATAAAGTTGTAGGTACTTATTTTCAAAAATAACGAAAATATTAGGTGTTTTTGGTTTACATCGAAGTAGGCCTTGGAATAATGACGCGCGTTCAATATTGTGAATATATTGCTGTCAGATTACTATAGTCTGGTGTAATTATTGCGTTTTGGTGTTATCTTTATAAAGTTGTGTTAAGTTGCTGACAAAATATGTTTGAGAATTATGAAAAGTATGATATGTTAAAATGTTACATATTATATTAACTGAAGCAGCTAGTGAATTATATTTTAATACAAGTCAACCGGATAACCGAATTTATCAAACATTAAAAAGTAATTTAGTAAATTACGGAAGTTTTAAAAAGTTAAGAACAAGACATTATGAACTAAAGGAAGAAAAGGAAATCCAGCAGCTAAATATAATTGGTGAGGTATTAATCATAGAACATTGGCTAATATAACGAATGTTCCAAAGACCACCGCTTTAAAAATACTCAAAAAACATAAATTCAAACCGTACAGAACGAGAAGAGGTCATCAACTCCGTGAAGGGGACGCCGCTAGAAGATTGAGATTTTGTCAGTGGTATGAGTAAAAATTCATGGAGAATGAGAATTTTCCATTAAATATTATTTGGAGTGATGAATCCAGAGTAGATACTTCTGGTATATTTAATAGATATAATTCATATCACTGGTCCACTGAAAATCCACACGTAGTTGTGCAACAAGATGGATTCAATATATGGGTGGGGATATTCCGAGGAAGAATTGTGGGAGCTTATGTTTACGAAGGAAATTTAACTGCAGATGAATATGTAAATATCTTGCGCACATATATTGTCCCTTTGTTGGAAGACATACCTTTAGCTGATGCCAGAAATATCTACTATCAACAAGATGGTTGTCCCCCGCACAATGCAAGGATCACAACTGATCTTTTAAACTTCGAATTTCGAGAAAATTGGATTGGTACGTGGGGCCCCATACCTTGGCCTGCTAGGTCCTGTGACTTAACTCCCTTAAATTTTTTTTTGTGGGGAAGATTGAAGGACTTGATATTTAAAGGAAGAACCTTTCACACAAAAGAAGAATTGCAAAAGGCCACTAGGCAAGCTTTTGCATCTATTAGCCCAGTTGAACTAATAAATAGTTGCAAAACGCAAAAGATGCTAGAAAGTTTGTATTCAACAAGGGGCTCAATTTGAACAACTTCTCTAAATATATTTATCAGAAACCTATCTAACTAAATACCTAGATTTTCATAATTATTTTTTATTTTCACTTGTAGCTGTAAATAGTAGTTTAGTTTGTTAATTTTGTTCAACTTTGCTATGTAAACAAAAAAAAATAAAAAAAATTAATAATAAATAATTAAAATAACGTTAGCTAGTGTTATTTAAAGTTGTGTTTAAGTTGCTAACAAACTATAAATCTTAACAATACATAATTGAGATATTGTCATCACAAATCAAAGCCTACTTCGATGTAAACCAAAAACACCTAATATTTTCGTTATTTTTGAAAATAAGTACCTACAACTTTATATCACTGAAAAGGGCTAAACGCGAGCATTTTTTATAATTTATAGCCAACTATGATTTCCATTTGAAAAAAAAAGTTTTGCCTATTTATGATAAAACGGACAACTATAGAAAAAATCTGAGTACGCCACTGGATTGCACATAAAAAAGTGCCTTCAGAATGTCTTTGCAGAATGTTAATATTCCGCAAAATAAAAAAGTTATGGACAATTTTCAAAATGGCCGAAAATTGAAAAACGCCCTATATCTCAGTTGGCAGTGAAAATATCGGCAGGCGGTTTTTGCCATTAAACATTTCTCAGAAATCGAGCCCATGACACCTAAGTCAGTTTTGCTCTATCTAGTCAGGAAATAGGTTTTCTCTGTTAAAACAGACCAATTTCGACCACCCTGTACATAAAATATTTAAAATTTAGTACATTGTAAGAATACAGAATAAAACACATAGAGGTGTCTTATTTAAAATAAGAAAGTTGCTTCCCACTATTCAAATGATAATAACTCCGTACATATAAAAATTGAAAAAAATAAAAATAAATGTTCCATTAAACAAATATTGTAGTTAACTTATCTGTAAAACCTGTAAAAAACTGTAACTTTGAGAAAATTTTTGAAGCAGCAAACTGTGTCATATGTTGAATAATATTAACAGGAGGAGCTAAACTTTAAGCATCCGAAATATTGAATTCTTAAAAAGTTTTTTTAATATAGTTCATAGTGACAAAACCCTTCTATTTTTCCTTGGGTATTTAAATACTCTCAGGTGCTCTTAAATGCTAAGAATCTCGGTAAAATCCAATATGATTAATTAAAAAACAAACTAAGAATTCATCACTACACGCAGAATATCCCGCAAATTAAGAAAACGATTCTGAAAACTCAAAAAAACGGACAGTAAAAAATTAGGAAAGTTCGATGAAGCTTGAAAAAGCTTCAAAAGGTCCAAAAATTAGAAAAAGTTAGAAAGTTTCAAAAAGTTAGCAAAAGTTCCGAAAAGTTACAAAAGTTTCAAAAAGTTTTATATAAAAAAAGTTTATGTACTAATTTATGCCAGTGGTTTACTCCTCGGTAAAGACTTAATTATTTTAGATAGCATCATTACCTGGTGAGCGATTGTTTTGTTAAATTAATGTGATTAATTATCATATTGTCAGTTACATGTTTCATATACATATAGGTCATGACTATAACTGCTACTCTACTTCTACAAGATTTTAAGGGTTGTGAATATTTTCTATTTTATGTTTTTAAGCTACCATTTTTGTCAATGATATAAAATTTTTCATTTCTATTTGTGGCTTTATTAAAGTCAAAAGTCAAAAATAGCTTTATTGTAATTTAAGAAAAATCTCATATACAAAGCAAGCAAACTTAAACCAAGCAACAACAAAAACAAGTCCTGTCATTTTTGGCAATATATACTCTAGTAGCAAGTCAAATATGATCGTATAAAAATGTATAAATTGCTATAATGCATATTATATTCAATTTAAAAAGTATAAAATTAAAACTTCAACATATAGTACTTAGATATATAAAAAACATAGCACAGGGTGAACACAAAAACCCAAAACAGATTTAAATGTAAAGCATAAAATACAAAAATAACCATTACAATCCTAAAAAAGTATTTACATATTCAGTTAAATGATTCGTCAAAAAATTCAGCAACTGAATAGTAGGCTTTCCCAATCAATAGGCTTCTCACTTCTTGTTTAAAATGTCTTGGATTAGAAATGCCCCTTATATTTGAGGGTAGATGATTAAATATTTTTTTGCTGTTAAAAATGATAGATCTTTGGGTCAGAGTTGAAGAGGGAATAGGCAGGGAAGTGAGTCGAGAGCTTCGAGTTGCATAAGCTCGGGTTGACTCAATCTCATGCCTGAACTTAACATGCACAAGGCAGACTGTTTCTAATATAAATATGCAGGGTAAAGTTAAAATTTTTTGACTTACAAAGAAAGGTCTGCATGACTCCCTGAAGGGTAGTTTACACATATATCTAATTGCACGTTTTTGCAGTACAAAGACCATGTTAAATCACTGATTAGAGCAAGATCCCCAAAAATATATTCCATAACGTAAATGGGACTCAATCAAAGCAAAGTAAACGTTCCTTGCCATGGACATGCTCAGCTCCCGAGCAACAACCCTCAAGGCAAAACATCCCTTAGCTAAACTAACATTCATACTTAAGATATGTGCTTCAAAATTTAATCTTTCATCTATATACAAACCCAGAAACTTATTAAATTTCAAATATCCCAAAACCTGAGAGTCAAGAGACATTTCACCAATCTGACATTTAAAAGAAACAATATTTGTTCTTGATACATTCAGAGTTAGAAATTGGAATCGTACCATTCCTTTATCTTCAATAAATCAATTTTGATGGCAAGCTCCAACTGATTAGCGTCCTTATTATGCCAGAGAATTGTCGTATCGTCAGCAAACATCGTAAACACTCCCGAAATGCTCAGTCTGGACAGATCGTTGACATATAACAAGAACAAAAGCGGGACCAAAACAGATCCCTGAGGAACACCAGAAACAATTTCTCTTTCACTTGATTCCCTGTCATTAAACACTAGTGACTGATAGCGCCCAGACAAATAAGAACTTATCCAGGCCAAAGTTGCACCTCTGAATCCATATGTTTCAAGTTTTCGCAACAGCACTCTATGATCTACACAATCAAATGCCTTGGTAAGGTCACAGAATACTGCTGCGGCAACTTCTCCATAGTTCAGAGTTGTATACAAGCTGTTAAGGAAAGATAAAATTGCATCATTTGTGTTTTTGGACGCTCGAAAACCAAATTGAATACTGCTAACAAGATTGTGCGCCACGACGAAGTCAACGACTCGCTTTTTCACCAGCTTTTCAATAACCTTAGCTAATGTTGGAAGCAATGAAATAGGTTAGAGGGCACTTCACGGTCACCCCCTTTAAAAAGTCTAATAACTTTTGCTCGCTTTAGGGAAGGGGGAAAAATACCACTCTGAAAAGACAAATTTATTGCCTCTGCAAGCGTCTTTAGTTCGATAGCGGGCAAATGTAAAAGTATGCTCAAAGAAATATTATCCCAGCCAGATGTATTCTTATTTTTTAATTCTGTAAAGGTATCTTTAATTTCATATTAAAGATTTATAGATTTTCTTAACATTTTTAGCATTCTGATAAATTTTATTTTTGTAATAACTGTTCTTAGGTTGAGTAATAAGTTCATTTAACTTATAACAATATCCTTTATACTCAAGTATCTTTTCTGAGATGGATGTTTTTTCACCAATTTTTTAGTTTTTGTTTTTATTGAAATTATAATTCTTTTTGTAATTTAGGACTTTTTTAAATATATTTTTTATTGATCAAAACCTCTCCTTCTCTTTGTTTTACAATATCAGTAATATTCTTACTTAGTTTTTCCATCAAGAAGCTCTGAATTTCCCCAAATTTAAATCTTTTGCTATATTGGTTGAGTAGAGTAGAATTTAAGTCAATTTTCTTACGAACTTTATTTTGAGATATTTTTGTATTTTCTTTTATCCTTAATGACATGATTATTAGTATCGGTAAATAGTGTGTTACTTATGTCATTATTTATTATAGCTTAGTTCTCATGAAATGTATTATTCATTTTACCTTTGGTCCAGGTCTAATCATATCTAGATACAAGACACAAGGGATTAAAATCATGTATATACTCAACAAGAAAAGGTAACTGCATAATTTAATTTTTTGAAGTTAATATCACCCATAAAACTATGGCCTAAATAATCAGAGTTAAATTGTGATTTAAAGTTATGTGAGAGAACTTGGTCCTTCCCAGAGTCCTTCTCGAAGAGGGAAAGTATTAAACATGGAGTGCCTCAAAATACAGAAAATACTCACATTTCTAGAAAATACATGAAAATAATTTTAAATAAAAAATCTCTTCACCATCTAGTATTTTCTTGTATTTTCACTATTCTCCTTTAGTTGCAATTATTTTCGGGGCATTTCTTGGTGTATTTTCAATTTTTTTTGTGTTTTACCAATTTTTTTTTCTTTGAATTTTAAAGTACATTATCCAATATGACTATTGATTCCAAAATTCTCTAAAAAGATCAATAACTTTCGCCTGTAAGGTTTTGCTTATGTCAGGTCATGTCACCTTAAAAGTATGACTGTCAAGTTAGTCCTGATCTAAATTTAAACCTCTTTACTGAATAGAGCTGTACATTTTTATCTTGCATTACAATAAAATCGTGACTAAGTCTTAAACATGCCCTTCTATTTTAGTCAGTTCCACATGCTATTATTGTATTGAGCAGAAAAAATGCTGCTTTATGTGTTAAATTTATTGAAATAACAGTTATTTTTAACAAGGCTAAAATATTTATTAATACCACAAAATATAGTCACTATTACAATAACAGTAGTGCAGGAGGAACTGGTGCCTAGCTTTCTAAAAATATTCACTATTAATACTTTTTATAAACGCCTTTAATTTATACTATTTATTAAATCATTACAGTGCATGCTAGATCTTTCATTTTCTTTTTTCTTATGAAGAAATACTGAGAGAAATATCATATACTATTTTTAAATCATTACAAGGCTTGTTAAATCTTTGATTTACTCATTTCTTATGAAGAAATACTGATGAAAATACCAGCAAAAAATGTCATATGACCTTTTGTGATAAAATAATTATTGATTTAGTTGTACATTTTTACTATATGGGGTGATCCACTAAGGGTGGCGAGCGACTGTATCTCCAAAACCATACATCTTACAACTTTGGAATCAAAAATGTATTAACAAATATGACTATAAGAATTCACTAGAAAATATTTTTAAGTTCCTAATTGTACCGCTAGGGGGCGCAGGCGCTCTGCTAATATACAAAATCCTTATTTTCTACAAATATCTTCAAGGCAATGTAGGTGAGAAATTACTTTTTTATTATCTCTACACAATCTCCTATAAATTTTGTATTAAGCATTTTTTTCTAGTTACTATGGTAACGGCGTGGGGAAGTGTAACAATTGAAAATACTGAAAGAGCTATCATTTCGGTTCGCGTGAACCAAATTTAATAAACTATGGCTTGTTTTAAAGGCATTTTTATTCTCATTAACGTTATAAAAGATCTTAAAATTAGTTCGTTCGTTTGCTAAAGGAGGGCGCTTTCTTGGAAAAAATGTTCTAGCTTCGATTTCTCTAAAAAATTAAATACAACGATTTATCGATTTTATCGCGGTTTTATAGCCTATTAATTAGTTAAAATAACTGCAAAAACCGAAAACCATTTTCTCTTGTCGTTTCGAAATTATCGCAAAAATAGTCAGAGTTTAATTATTCCATATAGGCCTTTTTATACATTACAAAATGTTGCATCTATTGCCAAGAGGGCCATGGACGACTACGAAATAAAACAAAAGATTACCACCGCCATGTCTGTTTAAAATTCTGCATGTCAGTTTCTGATAGTGTTGTGACAACTAAGAATATTTTTGTGCCATAATTGATTGTAGTAAAAATGTCTTTTACAAATGAAGAAGCATATTTAGCCATTTACTTTCAGTCGTTTGTGAACGCAGTTTTAGCTTCGAAGGAGTATGCTATGCGCTATCCTGATAGAATTCACCATTCCAGAAAAGTTTTTGTGCGTCTAGCTCGCCGCTTGAGAGACGCCGTTTGCAAGGACAGAGAACGCAGTTATTAATGTATTAGCATATGTTCACGCAGAACCCCAGTGTAGCATAAGAGAAATTGTGACAGATTTAGGCCTTTCTTACGGTACAGTGAGAAGAATCCCTGTGGATCAAAAATTACATACTTACCATGTAGTACTACACCAAGCCTTAAGTAATGCTGATTTTGATAATAGATTAAACTATTGTTATTGGTTAAAGAATATGATAAGAGATAATCCTTAGTTTTTATCTCAAATATTGTGGACGGATGAGGTGTCATTTACCAATACTGGTAGAGTAAACCTGCATAACATGCATTATTAGTCAAAACCAATCCACGTTGGATGCGTGAAGTTGATAATCAACATCAATGGACATTTAATGTTTGGTGTGGTATAATCAACGGAATGATTATCGGTCCGTATATTTTTGAAGGTACTTTGACAGGGGAAATGTACCTTAATTTTTAAAATTTTGAATTACCCGGATTACTAGAAAATGTTCCTCTACTTGTGAGAAGAAACATTGGCAGGGGAAGTACATTTGCCTGGCCGGCCAGGACTCCTGGCTTGGACTATTATTTATGGAGTAGAGTTAAAGATATCGTTTATAAAATTCGACTGACTAGTAGAGAAGACATAATCATTAAAATTAGAAATGCGCTGAATAGTATACCGCAAGCTGAAATAGAAGCAGCCGTATTTTCAACTAGAAGATGTCTAAATCTTTAATTTCAAACGACAGAAAACAATTTGAACATTGATAAATAATGTTAGTATTGTTAGTATTTTTTAATTAGGCACACGAATATAATTGTATTATTGATTTTTTTGTTTTATTTCATAATTGTTCATAGTATTGGCAATAAAAGCTTTGAAAAAGGGAAAAACCAATATGAAATTACGTTCTCTGACTATTGTTGCGATAATTCCTAAACAATAAGAGAAAAAGGTCTTTGGTTTTTCAGTTGTTTTTACTAATTGATATGCTATAAAACTGCTGGTAAATGGATGAATTGCTGCATTTAATTTAATTTAAAAATCGAAGCTAGAACATTTTTTTTAGACAAACTAACACTTCTCTTTAACCAACTTCCTGAAATATCCTTTGAGATTTAGGTTGCTGTTTTTGTAAAGAAATCTAACTGAAGATCTGGAGAGCAGCAGTTATTCAAAATTGTATGTCTCCATTAGACTTCCACATTCACGTCTTTCTTCTAGAGTTGTTATCTTGAGCCTAGCCTAGGTTTTGAGGATGCCATTTAACAATAATTCCAATTGTCTTTCCACTGGTAAACAAGGTATAAAAATAGCTAGTTTTAATGCGCAAAGGCTTAAAAATAAGATTTTACTAATTGAAATGTTCCTAAATGATGTAAAACCCGACATTATCTGTATCTCGGAGCATTGATGTCAAAATAATGATATAAGTCAAATAGCTTTAAAAGGGTTTAAGTTTGTTAGTTCCTTTTCTAGAAAAGAACTTAGGGGCGGAGGTACATGTATATTTGTCCATTGTGATATTGTCAGTTGTGATAATTTTAATGTAAATGTATTGCCAATGGAAAAACATTTTGAGTACAACTGTGTTAGTCTTAGTATTGGTAGCAAATGTTTTAAAATTGTTTCTTTGTATAGGTCTCCCATGGGTGATATTAATGTTTTTCAAGATAAGTTTGCTGAGCTCTTGGAAGCTCTTTACGAACAGAATGGTATCTTGGTTTTTTGTGGTGATTACAATATTAATTTCTTAGAAACCAGCGAAGAGATGACCCAGATTAACCACCTGTTGTTGTCTTATGGCCTGTCCTCTCATGTCTGGGGTGTTACAAGGCTGGGTTGTGCTCACCAGATTGGTAGTCAATTAGATAATATTTTCAGTAACGTCAAGTCAGAGTACATAAATTGTGATATAATACAGACCCTCTTTTCAGATCATTATAGTATTGTCATGTCAGTTAGAGGAAATTTCACTTGTAGGATCGCTAGCCCTATTTTCATCAAGAAAAGGTTTTACACAGAAAACAACTGTCACAGGTTTTTGGATTGCTTGGCAAGGGAGGACTGGAAGGAGGTTCATGAGATGCTGGATGTTAATGGGAAATTCCAAGTCTTTTTTAACATCTTCTACTTTTATTTTAACATGTGCTTTCCACTGACATCTAATAGATTAAGGACAGGGGAACAGAAATAAAACTTTATTCAGATCATGTTAATGACTTATACAGACTTTATCGAAATACTGACTACAGGGATATCTTAAAACAATATAAAAAGGAACAAAAAGGACTGAAAAAGTTCATTTTAGAAAAAAAAATACATTGCAATAACGCAATAACGTACATAGGTCAGTAGCTGCATGGAGAATTGTGAATTCTGTCACTGGCAAAAATAACAGGCATGACATGCCATCCTCGGTCACTAGGTCAGACATAGGAGAGACATTTTCAAACCCGATAGATATCTCTAATGCATTTAATGATCTTTTCACATTGCCACCTGAAGACCAAATTTATTTTCCAAGTGTTACGGCTAACAATATTTCTACTATTTTTCTCCACCCAGCAACCAAAACAGAAGTCTTTCAGGTTATAAACCTTCTGCCCAATAAGAAGTCCACAGGCCTTGACAATGTACCGACAAGTATTATAAAATTAACAAACTAGTTTATTTGCTCACCACTACATGATATTATCAATGAGTGTTTTCTCTCCTCAGTTTTTCCTGATGCACTTAAGACATCTAAGATTGTCCCAATCCACAAAAAGGGGGCGAAGAGTGACATGGAGGATTATCGACACGTGTCACTTCTACCTGGTTTCTCTAAAGTTTTCGAGAGGGTCATATATAACTGAATTGTATCATTCTTGGATTGTCATAAAGTTCTGAGTAGCCAACAATTTGGCTTTCGGAAGAACATGTCGACTGAACTTGCCATTTTTAAAGCGGTTAATCTCATTACAGAGGCCCTGGATGAGGGGAGGACAGCAGCTGCCCTGTTATTTGATCTATCTAGAGCTTTTGAAACAATAAATTATGATATCCTATATGTTCGACTGTTTAATAGTGGACTACGAGGGAAGTGTCTTGATCTTCTACGTTCATATCTTTCAGACCGTAAACAACTGGTTAGTCTTACAATGGGCAACAGTCAATATATTTCGCAGAGTACGGAAATCAGGATGGGAGTGCCCCAGGGCTCCATCTTGGGGCCCTTACTTTTTCTTTTATATGTGAATGGATTGAGCGGTGACCTGGGCACTGACTCTGTGTTCCAGTTCGCTATGATACATCAGTCATTATGGTTGACAGAGCGCTAACTGGGCTGTCGCTCGGCCTGTCGGATGTTGCGGAAAGAATGGCAACCTGGTACACAAATAGTGGGTTACGCTTGAATGAGGGCAAGATGGCTCTCCTACAGTTTCAAAAGTCGGCTAATATGTATCTATGTCAAAATGAATGGAAGGTAAATCCCTGAGTGCGAAGTGCAACTTTTTTGGGCGTTGTACTGGATACAAGTCTCTCCTGGCAAAACCATATAGGACAGTTGGGCTCTAAACTAAATTCGGCATGTTTCGCCATTCGAGTTCTGAGAGACCAGGTATCAACAGATATTCCGTGACTCCTCTATTTTTCATATGTGCAGTCTAGAATGTCCTATGGGATAGTATTCTGAGCTTCCTCAATCCAAGCTGATGGGATCTTCATAGCACAAAAACGTATAATAAGGTGTATATTGAGCAAGCATCCTAGAACCTCTTGTAAACCATTGTTTCAGTCTCTTAGAATTTTAACAGCACCATCATTGTACTTTTTACACCCAATTATGTTTGTAAAGAAACATGTAGTGTTATTTCAAACCAACCAGGACTTGTATGCTGCAGACATGACAGTACGGATGAGAAATGCGCTGGACCTAATAATACCCCTTCATAATACAAGTTTTCTCACCAAAGGCCCTCACTTTAGAGCTATTAGGGTATTCAATTTGCTACCGCGTGAAATTAGGGGTAATGGTTTGGAGAGGGCTTTCAAGCGAGCAGTAACTGAATACCTTTTAATTAAGTGTTTATACACATTCAGGTTTTGGACCGAATTTTAATATTTTAAATCATATTTATATAAATTTTATTTTGTAAAGGTCTCTTTTTAATTGTATATTCTTGTGTCTATAGAATGTTATTATTAAAAACAATACTTAAACCCCCTGACGATGCCACATCATTTCATTTTTTGTATGATTGTATGGCAATAAAGGAATTTTGTATTTCTATTTTGTATTTGTAACCAGTCCCAGTATTTTTGTTGATCTATGTTGAGTCTTCTCCAGCAGCTCAATATCCTTTATATAACAAGGGTTCCAAACTCAGCTCAAAACGCTATGAGCAAATTCCAATTTTGATCTGATGTAGAATTTGCATATCATGATCATTAACCCCTTTGTATTAAGTAAATCAAAGAATTGCCCTTTTTCACAATTGATGATATATAAGTTTCCCATTTTAAATTGTTGAGTACATTTACTCCGAGATCCTTTTGTTCTGTTATTGCTTTTACTGAGATGAAGAACCACGTATTTTTCAAAATTTAATGTGAATTGTCATTTCATAGAGTTTTGAGGTCTTCCAACAAGCTGTCCGACTCTAGCTGCAGATTGGAAAAGATTTGGGTGTCATCAGCAAAAAAAAAAAAGAAATACTTGTTTTTATAAGTACATATAGGTCGCTGATGTGTGCTATGAATAACAATGGACCAAAAACGGGCCTTTGAAGAACATGACCAATGACAATGTGCCATTTGGAATATTGGCCATATGCTTTTACCCGTGATACTTCATTGGTTAGAAAATCACTAATTCATTCACGTAGTTTACCTCTTACACCGAAATGTATCAGCTTGTGCAATAGTTTTTTTAGTGCCACTTTATCAATGTCTCTTCTTAACCCATGTATAGCACATCTACAGGGTGTCCCTTCTCCATCTCAATTGGTTGTGGTAGATTTCAAAATTTTTCAAGACTAAAGAAAGTGGAATAAGTAACCACATACTGGTATTCTATAGCAAGCTGTCAAAAATTATCAGAGATCTAGACGGGAATGAATCTAGAGCACTAGTAAATTTTTTTTTTAACTGAGTTACACAGTTTGTTACATTTTACCTAACTTTTGTGATTTTGCATTAGGGCATCATAATAAATAAACGTTTATTAAGGTAAATTCAATGTTTAAGCATTAAATGTCAGTGTTATCATTAAATAACGATTTAAACTAGTTTATTATCATTTCGCATATACAGTATTTAAATATGTTTTTGTTTTAATTTTATGTTTAATTTTGACTATTTGTAGAGATCTTAGCATTTCATACATGTGATCTTAGATAGATGAAAATATACTTTTGTTACTCTACCTGAAATTAATTGCTCTTACCTAGTTAATCTCACTGCATAAATAAGGCAATCCAGTAATGCCATTTTTTTGCTACTCATCTAAAATATTGATAGACCACCTGACATAAGTTTAACTACGACTATCAAAATTTCAGGCAAAATTGAGCAAATAGGCCCAAAAAGTTGACATTACTTAAAATAACTCATATAATCTGAATAAGCAAATAAAAAAACAGGAAACTATTATAATACCTGCCAAATTTATTACAGCAACAGTGTCCTTTGGGAGTCCTTTTGCATTTAATTCATGCCAAGAGATATTTTGAGGTCCTGGCATTCTTGACACTATTTTAACTCCATAATTTTTGCTTTTCAGGGCTTTTGTGATATGACCTCCCACAAAACCCGTTCCTCCACCTAAAACCCCTTGTTTAAATAATTTATTCTATTGAATAGAAGTTCATTTCGCGGCTGCCGTCCAGTAACAGATCATGGCTCTGGGTTATTTTGAGGTAATTAAACACTCGCTGGAGAACTAAGGTATGTTAAAGTATTAAGGGGTAGTAGTGATTTCAACTGAATTATATTTAAATAGTTATTTGTATAAATAGATTATTTTTCTTACCAACCAGAACGGTTCCGGACATTATTAAGTTAGTTCATAAATTATTTATTATAAGAATCTGTATAACCAAGTAAAATATTTATTATTTATATAACACTACCTATGTCTATAAACAAAAACTTTCAACACTGAAAATTGGCATATTGACAAATGACAGCTGTAAAATGTAAATGCCAAAATTGCCAAACAGGATATTTCATAGCATAAAAAGAAAAAAACAGAAGTCTATGAGTATAAGAGAGTGATAAGAATATGATCATTCGGTTTTTCTGGACTCTACCCTTGTTTAGTCCAATCAAATTTAGATTCTTCCTGTCACGTGGGACGCCTTTCGCCAATGGTATCAACACACGACGCATGCCACGTTGATCTTAGAAGGTCATCTACTCAATTAAGTAAAATGACAATTAAATATGACAGAGTTAAAACAAAAGTAGGTTGTATCAAAAAGAGATAAACGCTGATCAGGCTACTACAACGATCCACTATAAGTGTAATCGATTGTTTGTATCTTTTAAAAACCAATTTTGATCCATTTATTAGCCATTAAACGAAAGAGCTTGTTCTCATCATTGTCTTTCACATGCAATAAGGGGATTAGGATCATACACTAAACTGCAAATGGCATTTCGTCTGAGTTTTGTTTTCTTGTGACACAGGCAGAGATGTGTTTTTGACATTTCGGTGTTCGTGTCTTTTTATAACGGGTTGTCAAGTAGAGAAGTCGCCAAAAATGAGATTTTTAGAAGTTTTTCCATTACTTTTCGTGTTGGGGACATTTTCCCTAGCCGAAGATATCAAAACCGAAGAAGGCATTTTAGTTTTGAGTAAGGGAAACTTTGAGCAAGCTACAAAAGACAATGAATTCATTTTGGTAGAGTTTTGTAAGTATCTTGGTTTTATGTTTTTACTCAATATGCTTCTCTGGCATTATTTTTATCACTTTTGTATTTTAGAATTTTTATTATTTTTTTTTAAAATATGTACCGTATCTAAAGCTAATAAAATATGTTTCCGGAACTTTTGAATGACAGCTTGATCCATCAACTTTTTTGCCCTATGTTTTATATTCAACAAACCATTAAAATCCCCTATTTGTAAGGAAATATTCAGTATGGGGTGTGGTAAAAAGAAAATGTTATACATATTATTTTTATTAATTCAATTCACGTTTGGCTGTAATCGGAAACATTTAAAAAATTTGTACAAGTGGAATTGTTTATTTTCTTCACCACCGCCGATTTTCATACCTATTCTCCGATGTTTCGTTTTTGGGTTTATCCATTTTAAAATTCCATTTTCTTCATTTCCCTTTTTTTCAGATCTGCTTGGACAAATACTATAGAAAATTACTAGGAAATTGCAAAAAAAACTTAGCAATTAGCATTAGATCTTCCATTTAAAATTTCACTGCTTTTTGCTTGGCTTTTTATGAAGTATCCCATGAGTACATGTATATATCACGTAAATTGCATCTATTTGAACTGATCTGCTTCAAAGGGGTTTGAATAAAACCAATATTTGTCATGTAATACTAGCTCAAATGCATAAATCCAAAATTTCAATTCACTATTGTACAACAAAGAAAAAAGCAGTGTAGAAAGAGATGCAAGTGATGAAAAACGACATATTTAGAAGAATTGTTATTCTAACCAAAACTTAAAAACTGTCGCCAGTTTAATTTAATTATCGACCACAGAAAAGAATAAAAACACAATAGAAATAAATGCAAACTACAATAAAAAGTTGGGTTAAGACAGAAATCTGCTAAAATATAATCCAATTCGATACCAATCCTTGTCTTTATTCTGATAGAAATATTCCGATCAGTTTCAGTTCAACTCAATCCCAAAAAAATACAGGACTGAATTGAAACTTTCAAGTGGATGGAAGTATCAGTTAATCTGTCTATATCTCGATTTTTAAGTGGATGGACTATATGGAATCAGTTCAAGTGGAAGCAATTTACGCTATATATAAGTACTCCATGACTTCCCTATTTTTAATATGAACATTCTTAACTTCATTAAGTGGGTTCATGTAACATGACTTTATCTTTTTCTTTTCCTGTAACTTTAGTAGGTATTAACTTTTTTCATATGCCTGACCCTTCAGGCTTCGATTATTTTTAGTTTTAAAAAGATAAAGACTAAATTTGTAAAATTAAAAGACTGTATAGTGCAAAAATTGTTCAGTACACTATACTTTTTTGATATAATACTGACCATTTATGGATTCAAAAACACGTATAAATAAGTATAATGATTTTTTTTTAACAGAAAGAGCAAGAGTAACATTTTTATAATGCACATTTAAAATAAAAAAAAAATATAGGTTTCTTTTTGAAATGAAATATTAGGTAATAGGTTCTATTTGAAATGGTGAAACAAATTTGAAGTGGACTAATAACCTATCAGCTTAGTCTGAGTCACTTTTTATGTCAGGCAGGGCTTTGTAGCAAAAATTGTCTTTTATGATAAAAACAGAAAACATTCCTATCGGGGACTAACTAAAAAAACATTCCTTTCCTGGACTAACCAAAAAAGCTCCCTAAAAATTAAAACAATACACATTTTTTATGTTGGCAGCCATTCTGCAGCAAAACCAGCGTTTACAAAAATCTGGCAGCTAACTATGAAATCTGTATTAGCTCTCTCTCCCGAAATTAGATAGATAGAATTTATTTGTAATAATACATAACAAAATGCTTTTACAAGTCATAAAAACTGCATTGTAAAACTGTTGCGTACTAAGATATCACAGTTAAGTATTAAGAGATATAAAGTATTTTGTCAAAAGAAAAATACTAAAATACCAATTATAAATATTATTAAAATTTAAATAATGATTAATATTAAAATTCTTTGTAAAACAAAAGTACAATCACAAATATGTATATAAATACTATTATAACATAAATCTATAAAGCAATTACAATCAATTAGTTGGCCAGAAAAAACATTTAACATATCATTAAATCCCTGGTAAAATTTATTATATATACATCAAACATGATCACTAAAACTATTATTGAGGTACTTCCCAAGAAAGTAAAATGCTTTTAACAATAGATACCTCTTGATCCTTGAGAAAAACGTTTTTTCCTCCAGCACTTTTATATGTGTTCGAAGAACATTAAAAAATTTCCTACAATATAGTCAGTGCTGCCTCTCCTGGTCCTTGATAGCCTGTGAAAAACCGGAAGAATATTATTGTTGTTACGAGTTCAGTAGTCATGAATATCACAGTGACAGGAGAACAGAGACATGTTTGTCCTTAGGTACATTAAGCAGGCCAGGATGTAAGAACAAGGGAAAGTTTGGATTTTATGGTCTTTAAAAGACTGGCGACACAACAATCTCTATAGCCCAAATCTACAGATACTTTTGAAGTTCCCAAAGGAAGAGATACTGGCATCATCAGCATATAGAAGAATGAAAATTGGGCTCAAATACGGATCCTTGAGAAACCCTATTGTGACTTCCTTCACCACCAATGACTCTTGCTCCATAAGTTAGGTTGGGAAAACACAATAGAATAAGTTTTATTTGAGTTGACAAATTATTTTTTTTGGGTTTTTCATACTATTCCTCAATATATTTTCTTCAGTTTTTCTTATATTTTCTTGGTTCAGATCATACTTTTCAAATGATTTACCTTCAGCTATTTCTAATGGGCATTGTACATTGTAGTTTGTTTGCTGCTGATACAACAATACAACATAGATTTTTAAGAATTATGTTATATATTATTATTATAGTTGTGCCATCACATTAAACAAGGAATCAATTTGTTTTCCACACAGAAAGAATTGTGGATATTATAGTAGTTTATCTCATATGGCTTGCTTAGCAAATAGCAGTCTTGGGTAGGGATAGGCGATATAGATTTTAATTGCCAATAGGCGACTTACCTATCGATAGTTGCGAAAAAGGTGGTTTTGGGAGACAGGTGGGGTAACGGACTTGCAAAAAAACATGGAACTGGTGTTGACTGTTTTTTTAAGTTATTTGCACTGTTTTTTTTTTAATATTTTGCACCCAATTTTTTTTTCGCCATATTGTATCCATACCAAAATATTTTCATTTAATCTCTACGTCACACTTGATTTTTTAGGCCATTAATTTGTTTTGCTATATCAGATTCATACCATCCCTTTCACATTTGATTTTGTTCACTGATTTTTTAAATATTTTATTAGGCCACCATTTTGTTTCGCCATAATCAAAAATCTTATTAATGAATTTCTATTCAAAATTTGTTTTGAATTGATTAAATAGTTTTTACATTGGTTTGGTAAAAATATTATTAAGAGCGAGCAGTAGTTGCCTGAGTCATCATCAACAAGAACCTGGGTTCTAATGTTTCCATTACATCACAAGTAGAGCCATATATCCTTAGATTTTGTATTTTGAGTATCATATTTAAAATTGTAAAGTTTTTACAATAATAATAATACATATGTAATATATTTACAGAAACATTCATGCTACAATAAATACGTTTCATTAATAAATTAAACTAAGCTATTCTCACGCAAATTTAGTTATATATAAAAAAAATATATGTAAAAACAATAATTCTCTCTCTAACACATGATCACTTATTCTTATGGCTTGGCTTTTGTCAATTTGTTTGGCTCGTTTTGAGATAGAGGTAAAAACCTGTAGTTATACATTTGTAATTAGGAAGAAAAGACCTGTTTAAATATCTAATAATATACATTCATGTTGTTTTATTAAAAAAATTACACATGTTTTCCAGAAAACCTTTAATTATATATATGAAAATTAAAATCAGTCTGGATATACCTATAATGCAAATGCTGGAAGGGTTCTATAAAGCTGTGGGTCATTGGGCATTGCCTAACCATAGGTAGAAGAAGTTTAAAGTAAATATGGAAGGTAAATATTGGTTCTGTTGCACAACATTGCCCGTGTGACATGTGAAACGTTTTTGACATTTTCTAGAAATTCAAAGTTGCGTCAAAACTGCCAACAAAACCTTAACATTATTTTGAGTGTACTAGTTAAGCTTGTAATACAGTTTGTGTTTTGTAAACATTTAACCTAAAAGCTAATCTACAAGAACGGAACGAAAATTAGGGGATACACATTGTGTCACATCTACATCTGTCTGCGGCAAAGCTAAAAAACTACTTATCAAACGACTTAAAATTTTGAATAAATATCAAGGGTCATATGAACTGGAAACAAGTTGGTAAAAATCCTATATACCTAGTGGTCCAATGAGATGTTAAAGCAAGTAGTTTAAAAACCCACTTGTTGAATTGATTATATATTAATTGGTGAAATTTTGGTACAAATCCAATATGATGGTCTAATAAAAAATTTAAAAATCTGGTCAGATATTGGTACGAATCCATTATGGCGAAACAAAATAACCTAATAAAATGTTTAAAAATCAGTTTAAAAAAATTATGTGTGCAAATGACTTTTTTTCGCAAAAATAAAGTGTGTTGTAGTCATGAATGGTAGAATATTAATTCGAATCCAATATGGCCGAACAAAATGACGGACTAACAGCATTTTTTAAAAAATTAGGCTTCAGCTTCATCAGTACTGACACTGTCAATCCATTAAAAAAAAAGTAAAAAACACGCTTTATCTTATATTAAATAAAAAAAGTAAAATTATCAAAAAAAGTCACAAATTCAGAAAATACAAAACCATTATGTACTTGTAGCACAGCCTATATATGCATATAATTATTTGGTAACAACTTTATACAAATATTATAAATTGTAGTTTTTATCAATTTTTGTTAGTTTTTAATTTATTTATTATTATTATTATTATTATTATTATTTTTCATAACTCTATTTATATAGTCTATTTATATAGTCTATAAAACATAAATTATTGCTCCACCATCTTGAATTGGTACACTTTTACCAGCTCATCTCTATACTACAATTCATTCTTGCAGACAATTTGAAATCAATCTATTAAATAGTTTTTCAGGCAGAATATTTAAATATTTTATTAAGCCTCCATTTTCCCCGCCATCTTGGATTCGATATTTCATTTTTGTGCAAAATTTGAGGTAAATTGAATTGAGTTTTTAGCAATATATTTTTTTAACATTTCACTAGACCTTTATTTTGTTTCACCATATTGCATTATAGATGTTACCAGTTCATCTCCATGTAACCCTTAATTTTTGACCAAAAGTCAATCGGGTAAGTAGTTTTTTTTAGCTATGCCGTGAACAAACAGACCGACGGAATCGAGTAAACATATGTTTTTCTGCGTCGAGGAACCTTGAAACGTAAATATCTGAAAAAAATTCGGCGGTTGGTTTTTTTCACGATAAGAGTACTTCCTTTGTAGTACTTGCCCATATACATATGTATGTACTTCAGTGGTTTGCTCAAGTTGAAGTTAAGCTTTAGATCCAATAAATATAATAAATTGGTCGTGTCTTGCTGTTTTTTTAAGTATATTAATAGTTTATTAAAATTTAGCGTTTTATACGCTTCAAAAAAATCGGTGAATTCGCCTTTACCCACAACTTCATACATAAGTTAACTACGTATATAAAACACATATGCATATAATTATTTGGTAATAACTTTATATTCTTTAAACTAATTTATTTCTTTTATTTTTCATAACTTTATATATTCTATAAACAATAAATTGTGTCCTTTTATTATTATTTTCCATTATGGCGAATCAAAATAGCCTAATAAAATGTTTAAAAATCACTTTAATAAAACTATCTGTGCAAATGACTTTTTTCTGCAAAAAGAAAGTGTGTTGTAGTCATGAATGGGAGAATATTAATTCGAATCCAATATGGCCGAACAAAATGGCGGACTAACAGCATTTTTTAAAAAATTAGGCTTCAGCCTCATCAGTACTGATACTGTCAATCCATTAAAAAAAAGTAAAAAAAACACGCTTTATCTTATATTAAATAAAAAAAGTAAAATTATCAAAAAAAGTCACAAATTCAGAAAATGCAAAACCATTATGTACTTATAGCACAGCCTATATATGCATATAATTATTTGGTAACTTTATACAAATATTATCAATCGTAGTTTATTTCAATTTTTGTTGGTTTTTAATTTATTTATTATTATTATTATAATTTTTCATAACTCTATAAATTATTAAAATTAAATAAAAATAAATTTATTATTTTCTTTCATTTAAATATTTCATTAGTCCGCCATTTTGATCTGTCGTTATGACATTATACAAAAATTTTACTAGTTTATTCCTATATTACAGTTTATTTTTGTGCAAATTTCGAAGTCCATCTCATAAATAGTTTTTTAATACTGATTCTTTTTATACAATTTGTGAGGTCGCCATTGTGATCCGCGATATTGCATTTTTACCAAAATGTTACCATTCTATCTGTTCCTTGATCAGATCACCAAAATTTGAAGTCAAAGGAATAAGTAGTTTTTGAGCTAAGCTGAGACAGACCGACAGACTGACAAAAATGGAAAACATGTTTTTCTGAGGTCCAGGGACCAGTGCTGGAAATAGGTTTATAGATTTTTATCAACCGAAACGCTATCCTCGTATTTGGACGTACCGTTCTGATATCTTTTTCCAGTGGCGTAATTACATTTTTTTCCGGGGGGGGGTCTTTATTTTTGTTTTTGAAAAAAAATCATGGCACAACCATTTGTAATAAGAGCTCCCGGATCCCTAATTTTCTCTTAGTCAAATAATAAAGAGTTTCACTAATATGGCTTGAGGTATTTATGCTTAATTCTGGCTTTTTCTCGAATGGTTGGGGTTCGGCGGATCGAGGTTGCTGCTTTTGATATCGGTTCATTCCCACATAAGTGGGTGGGGATTTTAAAAACAGAATCTTGTATATTCTTTAAAGACATAGCCGTTTGTTAAACTAGTAGAATAGTGTCAGGGACGCGAAAATTGATAAGTAACGAACCAGAGCGTATTGATTTAATTTTTTTACGAACCGGAACGCGGTAATAGTATTTTGTCAATAGATTTTTTTTCACTTTATAACACATTTTTTTCAACTTTGCCAACGCAATATTTATTTAGCGACAAAAAATATAAAATGTTTACATATTAAAACGGATGACTAAAAAAAAGTTGCTCGCCCTTGTTTCAAGACAAGGAAAACAGTTTAATTAAAGCGCTGCGTATTATATTACCATCACCAGGCACGTAGCCAGAAATTCAGTTCGGGGGGGGGGGGGGGGTCCAAATAAAAAATGTAATTGGGTGGAGGGGGTCCAAACGGGCAAGCCTCAGGAAAATTAGTAAAAAGCATGCCTATACCAACATATTTTCAAAGTTTCGCTGGGGAGTGCAGACCCCCAGGACCCCCCTGGCTACGTGCCTGATCATCACTAAGAAAGATTTTGCCAACAGGATAAAATATTGGAAGGGAGGACGTCCTTTACACTCTACTCTTTACTCTTTAGCAATGGACATTACTTAACTTTTCTGCAAATATATATATTTTTAGCCTTTTCCTACATGATCCAATTATCATCTTCCGTCAACACTTTATAATTCAAACCCACAAGAGCGGATCGGCTTAAAAATAACGTGATTACAGCGAACGAATTTTGATGACTTGTTTAAATAAAAGTTTTTTGACCTTTCATTAGGTCTACCACGGTTCACTTTTCTGCTCGTCCGTTTTACCGTTTACGATGACGCGTCCTAGTTGGACTGGTTACGTCGCGTCTGTCGTCGTTATCCGTTGTATTATTTCGATAATTTACAAAGCTAATTATTTAAAATTTTAACATAACAACAAAATAAAGCAAATAAGCATAAGTTCGGTAAATATGGTAACGGATAACGTGATCTTCCAAAAAAAAACACCGTAAGAACTGGTTAGGGGAGTCCAGAAAAGAACATATCTTTATCTTGGTAGTATTTACTAGTGTTTTTTATGCGTCTTTTTGGGGCCAACAGAAGTTGTCAGCCAATGAAGCTTTCGAAATACTTTTTACAGCCGAATTTTGAGAATGAGACCATGTGACCAAGAAAACGTCCTTGAAAGAATCAGTAGAATATTTCGACCATATAATGCGAAATGAATGTCAATGTACAGGTTACTTCAACTCACTAAAAGTATTTGGGATAAGAGGACTAGGCAGAAAGAGGCTCAAAAATTTAAGATTTAGTGTTACTTCTAAGAACTGTTTCGCGTGGCAGGCGCAACAAACAAAATTCGATTAGCCATGATGGCCGCTGACATCTAGAACAGAAGTAGAAAAAGAAGATATTCAAAGGCAAATGAAGAAAAAATACACTTTTTTTACTTTGTTCTATATTAATTTAAGAGGGAGTAAATAAAAAAAAAAACGGCAAATTGTTTTTACCCGGAACTTCCCTGGTTATAAATCTTTCCTTTTATTAGGAATTGTGAAGTGTGACATAATTTAGTTCGGTACATAGTTATTTAACACATAATATACTGTCTTTTTAAACATTTTTATTGGGCGCTATTTTGTTGGATTCTTACCAATATTTTACCTTGCTACAACTGATTTTTGGGCATAATTTAAAATAAATTCAATAGGTAGTTTTTACATTGACACACCGCCATTTTGTTACACCATGTTGAATTCGTACCAATTTATCCCTATATAACATTTAATTTTTCTACAAAAAGTTACACAAGTCGAATAAGATTTTTTTTACGTTGATTTTTTAAAAACTTTATTTGGCCGCCATTTTGTTTCGCCAACTTAAATATGTACCACAACTTTATCTGGTTACCTCTATATCACACTTAATGATTGCACAAAATTTAAAATCAATCTAAAAAGTAGTTTTTTTCATTCTGATTTTTAAAAAAATTTATGAGGCTGCTATTTTGTTTTGCTATTTTGGATTCATACGAAAAGGTTACGAGTTCAATTCAATGTAACACTTGATTTTTGTGCAACATTTGGGGTAAATTGGATAATCAGTTTTTTGTTATATCTTTTTTAACGTTTCAGTAGGCCGCTATCTTGTTCCGGTATATTGGTTTGACAAAAATTTGAAGTCAATCTGGTCAATATTTTTTAATCTATGCCATGAACTGATAGTCAGACAGACCGACGGAATTGATAAAAAACATATTTTTTGGGACATAAAACATGAATATATGTAAAACCCGAGCGAGTGATTTTTTTGGCCGCCATTTTGTTCCTCCATCTTGAATTATTTTACAATTTTACTAGTTCATCTCTATACCACAATTAGTTATGGCACACAATTTGATATCAATCAATTAGGTAGTTTTCTCAAGCTGAATTTTTAAATATTTTATTAAGCCGCCATTTTGTTCCGTCATCTTGGTTCGTACCGAAATTTTACCGGTTGATTCTTACAGAATACTTGATTTTTATGCAAAATTTGAGAAATGTTAGATAAGTAGTTTTTTAGTAATAATTTTTTTAACATTTCACTACGCCACCATTTTGTTTCACCATATTGAATTTTTACTAAAATGTTACTAGGTCATCCCCATATTATGACCCTTAATTTTTGACCAAATTTTGAAGTAAATCGGGTAAGTAGTTTTTTAGCTATGTGGTGAAGAGACAGATCGACGGAATTGAGAAAACATGTTTTTCGACATCTTCAGATTTTGTTCTGTCATAATGGCTTTATATAAATTTTACCAGTTTATACTTATACCACACCTGGTTCATCCGATAAGTAGTTTCTTAATAATGATTTTTTTACATTTTGTGACGCTGCCATTTTGTTCATTTTTATCCAAAATTTGATTAGATCAGATAAGTAGTTTTTGAGCTATGCACCGAAGAGACATACAGACCGAGAGACATACTGGCGGGACGAATGGGTAAACAGGTTTTTCGGGGTCCAGAGATAATAACATGCATGTAAACATCTTAAAATTTTAATTCTGTCTTTAGAGAACTGTTTAACCCCCTTAGATTAACCCTATATGAAGGAAAAAATAGCTTATGTATGTAGAAATAAAAAATAAATTTACCGTCGCGTCGTTTTTTTTATTCACTAGGACTACCCTGCATATTGGAAAAAACGTTTAAGAGATTAAAAGGAATTATTAAAACAACAAATATTTTCGTTTTCGTGTGACTGCTTAAAAACTCAAGTTATCTCTAGGCTCCACTCAGTATAATAGAACAAACATTCATAAACAAAAAAACAGACGAAATTTATTGCGTTTCGCCGTTTGTTAAAAAGCTAAACGCTTGTAAGGTATTTTTTTTTCGTTTTTCAGGGGGCTGTTTTATTCTAGGGCTACCTAAAAATGTTTTTATATACATTATAAAATAAATTGACCTATTTCACTGTTTGCTAAGCAAACGAAATTCTTCTGAAATATTTTTTTTTTTCATTTAGGTGGCTGTTCAATCCTCTTAGGACTATCCTGTATTGTTAACACATTTAATTTTTGAGAAAATTTTGAAATCAATTGACTTGAAGATATTTTTTAATTTGATTTTTTATACTGTTTTATTTGACACCCATCTTACATTTGACATACATCTTGAATTCGTACTACATTTTTACCAGTTTATCTCTATGTCGCACTTAATACTTGCACACAATTTGAAATCAATCTAATAAGTGCTTTTTTTCAAGCTGATTTTTTAAATATTTTATTAGGTCGCCGTTTTATTGTGTTATCTTGGATTGTGCAAATTTTAAGGCAAACCCTTAAGACATACAATTCGACAAACCGAAAGACGGACCGACGGAATTAAGAAAACATATTTTTTGGCGGCATCTACGACTACAAACATTTTACCTGGCCGCCGTTTTGTTCCGCCATCTTGAATTCGTATCACCTTTTTATATCATATTTAATTTTTTCCACAAAATTTGAAATTAATCTAATAAATGGTTTTTTCAGACTGACTTTTTAAAATATTTTTTCGCCATCTTATACCAAAATTTTACCAGTTGATTTTGACGTAATACTTCATTTATGTGCAAAATTTAAAGTAAACTGTATGATTAGTTTTTTAGTAATATTTTTTTAACATTTCACTATGTCCCCATTTTTTTCCGCCATATTGGATTTTCTCCAAAATTTGTCAGGAAATTTTTTAACTTGCCGCGAACAGACAGATAGACTGACCGACTGAATTGAGAAAACATATTTTTAGGCATCTAGGGATTCTGAAACGTGATGATTTGCAAAAACTCTCGGAGGGTGATTTTTTCACGAATACAATACTTCCCTTTTACGAGGAAAGTAGTAAAATAAATTTGATCTTAGTTATATATTATCGAATACAAAATCAAGTATCTACGCCAATGAGTTCTATAATTTTTCAATGTCAAAACATTTATCTCAACTATTTCTGTTTTCAATTTGACTATTATCGGTTTCTGCTTTCTCAAAACATGCATTTTTTGGGCTGTAAATGTCTCCTTAAAAATATCGAAGATTTGATATGACACCCAAAATCCGGCGGGACATTAACCTAGACTATTTTTGATAAAAAGAATCCAATCAGTTTAATCGTTCTCAAGTTATCGTTCCACCAAATCTTGTTTACACACATATCCCCACAGATATTTTTGTCTAAAAATATGTTTTTCCTCAATTTTTGAGATTCCAATACTTGGAATTATTTTAAAACGTAAGTCTTTTTTTATTTTGTTTACTCATCATTCGGCTCTTTATAATATTTCCATTAATCTTCTAGCACATGATAATATATTTTCAATGTAGGACAATGCATTATAACAATTGGTTTTCGGCTTACAAAACAGGAAAACAACAATAAAAATACACCGTTTTCATCTAAATACACGCATCCCGCTACTTGCTCCATAGCTGACGCATAGGCAAAAGCATGAGGTTATTAAAAATTTCAACCATAATACAGGGATTATGAAAAAGTCGTTTAAAAAAGTAGAAATCGTTTTAAGAAAATCTCGGCTAAAAGCTAATAGGATTCGTAAAAAAAGTCTGAATTTTATGTTTTGAGACTTCCAGCTCGATGTAGTCGAGTTTCGCCAGTTATTAGCAAATTCAGAGAACTTCCCCACAAAAATGTCAAAAAAAATTCGCTTTGTGTACTTTCAATTTTGTTACTTGACTTTAACTGCAAATCATACGCGATTTTGTTGAACATTTAACCAAAAAATGTCATAAAAATGAAAACAACTGGTTTTTCTTTAAACGCTTGTTTCACGTATTTATTGAAGCCCTAGTAAAAACGTTATTTACGTTTTTTAAAAACAGACCCGCATAAACCCTCAAAAGTTGCATCTTGTCTTTCTAAAAAAAATTGTATCTTTGAAACCGTTCAAGCTTACGATTTGAAAATTTCTGGATTTTTAGTTAAAGCATGGACTAATACAAACTCATTGTTTTAACAAATACATGTCCGGAGTTATTAATCAAAAAGTGCAGAAAATGGGTGAAAACTGGGAAAATAAAAAAAAGCTTAGTTCAAGATTTCGCTACCTATATAAAAATAAACTTGATAGGTGCAGTTTTTTAAAATATGTTAACGTAGATTAAGGTAAAAAAAATCATGTTTCCACGAGAAGTTTCTTCTTGAAGAAAAACGAAATTAATTTTTTGTTTCGACTTTGCCAACGATGTTACAATAATTGGAGATTTTCGAAACAGATACCCATTTAGGATTTTGATCACTTTTAATTTCCCCGTCGAATTTTTTTCAAGTCTCTTCCCTCCTTCAAAATCTTTATATGTGATCGATCGTGTTCAAAAATAATAGACCGATAGACGGATAGACGTCTTAGCGAGACACCACTTTGAAAAGTTTCATAGGCGTAACGTCCGTTCGGCTGTTTGCGAAAATAAACTTTTTTTTTCAGACAATTTTTTCTTTTTCGTGTTACAGCGCTGTAATCGGAACCATCGCCGTCAAGCACTCTGCACCTTTGTATACCTCCGGTTGTCTACAAATAACTTACAAAATTTACCCACCTCCCCGCAAGCGTTTCCGAAACTCCCAAAAGATTTAACAACAACCAAATGTATTTCATTTTCCTATCCCAGTTTTTAATTATCTCTTTCCGCATACCAATTTCTAGTTTGATAGGAGATGTCAAAATTTACGTTTCCTCTCAAAGTAGAAATTGGTATTAGGAGATAGATAACTAAAAACCATGCTAGAAAAGCGCAATCGTCTTTGTTACAAGTTAAGTCATTTGGGAGTTACAGAGCTTCAAGGAGTCAAAAATGTCAATTTTCAAGCGCCATTTTCTCGAAAACAGTTGAATTTAGGTATAGAAAGCATAACACAAAAAGTGTTTAACTTGTTCAGGACAGTGCAAAAATGCAATAATATACACATATATTAGAAAAATGATGTTGCCACCTGTTTAAGGTAGAACGGGTAATACCGTCCAATTTAAATTATTTTAAAAAGAGATTTTATGTTCATATATGGATCGAGCCAAACTTTCAAAGTAATCTATTTATTGGTTTCGCAGATACTTTTCATAAACCTATGAGTTTGGGGCACCCTGTATGATAGCCCGTTTTTCGGTCTGTAACAATAAATTATTATAATTTATCCAGTCTACGTCACATAACCTAACTGACCAACTGATGGAAATTGACACCTTGTCTACATACTTTACGCTTTGTGCAGACTTTAACTGGATCCTAACATCAAAGAATACACCACTCTAACATAACAACGAGAGGATCGTTAACGAAAAACATTTAGAAACTCTTATTATCGTATATGCGTATCAACGGAGGGGGGGTAAAGACTGACAATATGGGTTTCACACCGGATTTAGAATCTATATTTGTGTCCTGAGGACGCAACAATAAAGTTGCGAAGCGTCGACGAAAAAAAAGACTTGTTTTTTTTTACTGAATCCTAATCCCAAATAATACACCACTCGAACATAACAGCAAGAGGATCGTTAACGAAAACCATTTAGAAACCTAATATCTGGGAAATATCTGCGGACCAACGGAGTAGGAAAAGACTGATATGGGTTTCATAGGATATAGGATCTAAATATGTGCCCTGAGGATGAAACAGTAAAGTTTCGAAACGTCGGCTATTTGAAAAAGACTTTTGTTTTTTCTTACTGGATCCTAACCCCAAATATTAACACTACTCGAACATGACAAGAGGATCGTTAACGAAAACCATTTAGAAAATAACTGGGAAATATCTGCGGACAAACATAGATTACATATTGTATGTTTTCAAGGCGTTCTTTACAGTCAAACGTAGACAATTATTGTTGACGCGTAAATAAATGCTCATCTCTGGTTGGGCCTTTAAGCAAATAAACAAGACTAAAAAAAGAAATTTCAGCTCCCCAATGGTGTAGCGCTGCTAACTTTAAATTTCTAATATAGAAACTAAATATCCAGGACAAAGAGGAAAAAAAAGGACACACGTTCCCATTGTGCTTTTTATTATTTTTAACCAAAATATAATCAGTATCAGTTATATGCAGGTTACGTAAAATCTTTAAAAATATAAATAAAAAACGTGCCAGCTGCAGAGGCCACTTTTGTCATGTTGTGGGAGTTATTGCTATTTCTGTTAGTTTTTGGAATTTAGAATGCAATATTCGAAAGAGAAAAAATGAGAATTCATAATTCTTAAGAGAAAAAAAAATAAAACCAATGTTTAAATCCAGGACAATATGGGGGGTTATTAGGGTTTCAGAAGGACGCAAAAAGATCTCAAATCCAGGACATTCTTCGGAATCAAGGGCGGTTGGCAACCCTACTGGTGGTTTGTATTTGATCACCCCTTGAAGACTTTGGCCCTTACTGGATGATTAAAAAAAAGGTTTTAAAATGTAGTTATGTTTGTTTTGTTAAATAATATTATATTGGGTTCAATTAGTATCTCTTTTTCCTTTTTTTTGCCTGCCATGTAGTGGAGTCAATCTTCCGGCAAATTTCGTGAAAAAAGAACTACTCTTCCCCTCGGATTTTTTTTTTAGATAAACATGCTGGAATTAAAAAGGAAGAGAATTCTGAGTTTTCATTGCAAAACGACCGGAATTCATATTTTTATTTACATTTGTAGAAAAATGGTGTTTTAGACCAATAGGTAACCCGCAAAACAGCAAAAACCACATGACAAGAATTGTCACATTTTCGTGATAATGTGTTTTGGTTCATTAATAAGCATACGAAATTTTAGATCTTTGTGTCGAATAGAAAAGTTAAAAACTGTAGTTGAGTTTAAAATTAAATCGTCTGTAGTTAATAAAATAAATTTTTTAAAATCTAGGTTTTTATTCTCTTCAAAACGACAAAAAAAATTAATATAGGAAATTGTATTTTATTTCTTTAATTGAAAGGAAATACAAATTTTGGTATTGGTTGTTTATGTTTTAAATATTTATTTTTATAATCAAATGTAGAGAAGAAAAGCGATTATACTCAAAAGCAAAGCCAAACATACAAAAGCTTATTTTTTAACAAAAAAAAATATATTTGGAAATAATATTTTTTTATTTCGTGTAAAATAAAATTACATTAATTATAATTCCTTCGTAGGTAATAATAATAAACAAAGCAAAGGAATAGTTGTAGTAAAAAACACAAAAAACACGTGTTTAAATATTTAAAAATTAGTACTTTTTAAAGAAACTTGACAGTTTTATTATATATCTTAATTATACGATTTTTACTAGTTTTAATTTGACTTTATTTTCTAGATGCTCCATGGTGTGGTCACTGTAAGGCGCTCGCCCCCGAATATGAAAAGGCCGCTCAAACTTTGACGGAAAAAGAATCAGCAATCAAGTTGGGCAAGGTCGACGCAACCGAGGAACAAGAATTGGCTGAACAGTTTGGTGTCAGGGGGTATCCCACCTTGAAATTTTTCAGAAATGGCAGTCCCATTGATTATACTGGTAAATATATTTATTTCATATACACGCCTATTCGTTAGAATAGGAAAGTACCTACTACACAATATATATATATATATATATATATATATATATATATATATATATATATATATATATATATACATACATATATATATAGGGTGTTAATTAATGTCGCGAACATATTTCAGGGGGTAATAGTACTTTACAAAATAGGAAAAAATGCCAGTATACACATGGTCAAAAACGCACCATTTTCATTATACGGGGTGTCAAAGTTTCAATTTTTTTCTCGTTTTTTGCGATTTTTTTTCCAGTCTCTTCTGAGACAATTAGTTTAAATTTAGAACATGTATTACTTTTAAGAACCTCTACGATAAAATATCAAAATCGTGGATGGTAGTATATAGGGTGTTACATTTCTTTAGCTCTTTCGGATTTTGCATTATTCTCGTATCTATCACAGTTTTCGACTTATTTGCAATAATCGATGCATTGCATGGATGGCATGTAGGCGAAATTAATCAAAAAATTAAGAAACGGGTTTTATTTTATATCAACCGACATGATAATGAACAATCAGATAAAATTATTACAGTTAAATTAAAAATAGAACAAAATTATAAAAGTTGTTCAAAATGTTCGCCTCTTGCTAGAATGTAAGAATCAAGTCTTTGCGTCATGACTGACGGACTCTGTCAAATATTCCAGGAGTATTGCGAATGATGTCGCATGAAGTTATTATCTTCTTCTGTCTGGATTGGGGTCTGATACATTCATTTAGGTGGTTCTATTGTATATATATATATATATATATATATATATATATATATATATATATATATATATATATATATATATATATATATATATATATATATATATATATATATATATATATATATATATATATATATATATATATATATATATATATATATATATATATATATATATATATATATATATATATATATATATATATATATATATATATATATATATATATATATATATATATATATATATATATATATATATATATATATATATATATATATATATATATATATATATATATATATATATATATATATATATATATATATATATATATATATATATATATATATATATATATATATATATATATATATATATATATATATATATATATATATATATATATATATATATATATATATATATATATATATATATATATATATATATATATATATATATATATATATATATATATATATATATATATATATATATATATATATATATATATATATATATATATATATATATATATATATATATATATATATATATATATATATATATATATATATATATATATATATATATATATATATATATATATATATATATATATATATATATATATATATATATATATATATATATATATATATATATATATATATATATATATATATATATATATATATATATATATATATATATATATATATATATATATATATATATATATATATATATATATATATATATATATATATATATATATATATATATATATATATATATATATATATATATATATATATATATATATATATATATATATATATATATATATATATATATATATATATATATATATATATATTTATATATATATATATATATATATATATATATATATATATATATATATATATATATATATATATATATATATATATATATATATATATATATATATATATATATATATATATATATATATATATATATATATATATATATATATATATATATATATATATATATATATATATATATATATATATATATATATATATATATATATATATATATATATATATATATATATATATATATATATATATATATATATATATATATATATATATATATATATATATATATATATATATATATATATATATAACACCCCTAACCCCGGTCTTATACAAAACGCATAATTTCCAGTTTAGCTGTGATCTTCTTTTAAATTATTATTGTATTCCCTACGTTTTGTCCCCTCATAGGTCCTGAGAAGTTGGCACAATTTGCCGAAAACATGTGCGTATTAAATTAATCAATAAAACACCAATAATTACACATACACCTTTTTATTGAAATAAAAATAATTTTCTGTAATCTTAATTAGTTATTCTACTTAACATTGTCATAGTCGTGTTAACCATGTTTTTACATATAATCCCTAGAAAATTGATGTAAAAAAATAGGAGCTAAATAAGCTCGGTTGGCGAAAACAAGTTTGGGGTATATTTATATTGCAAAAATAACGGCAAATACCCTTTTTTTTGTACGACAACGTACGCAGAAGCTATTAAACAAAAAAGCACTAGTAGTCCCATCAAAAATAATTTGTGCTTCTGACCTTCGCCAACAAAGAAAAACAATCTAATAATTCCAAACTCTATTACAAGGAGTATTTTATTATAATTGATTTGGTTACCCCCATCGGTATCACCCCAATCTTTCTATAATTGCTCCGAGACCCAAATAAGACAGTATTGATAAATTTGGTCAGTATCGACTATTACTGTGAAACAACTCATTATATGACTATCATAATAATAATCTAAGCAATCGTCTATGACATTTCTAGTGGAAAAACAATTGGCCTGCAGTGAGAATTACTCTAACTACTGCAGTCGGACAGTAAACGTACATTTCTTTTTCCAACGAGCAAAATTAACTTTAGTAACTCACGCAAAAATTTAAAATAAATTACTCCTTATTTCAATCAAATATTACAATAATTAGTGTTAGTGTTCTAACATCTTCCCAACAAAACGTATAATATCGCCGAACCGCACTCAAGTAATTTCCTTCTTTTATAAAATATACCTAAACACAAGGAATCTCTCGAAGCGGCCCTTTCACGGTAACATCTCTTACAAAAGATCTATGTTTAGATTTATTACATATCCTTTCGTTAGTACCCAGAAATTGCAGATAAATTTATAAACAAGAAAAATATGTCATTATGCCCTGACCAAACAAAATTAAATAATTAGTTTTTTTTCTTCTAATAAAATAATTTTATATTACCCGAATAATTATAATAATACTAATAATGATTTCGCTGTCAATTTCTTTTGCCATTCTAACTGCCCTAACAAAAATAGAAAGTTCGATTTAACATTCTCCTTTTTCCAGGACCATAAAATTGTTTTATTTACTTTAACACTCCTTCTGATCAAATGCTCACCTCTAAATTTAAATCCCTAAATAAAAAAAAAAGAAAAAGAAGTTAAATTAGTATCCCCCGGGTAGACCGTCGTAGATAAAAAAAAGTTTTTTCTGCCGGATATACCGTTGCAGCTAATTGGGGTTCTGAATTTAGTAGTTTTCCCCGGTTATTAAACCGTTGAGAAGGCAGACTCAGATCTTGAATTTAGAAAAAGTGCAATTAGTATCTCCCGGATAGACCGTTAAAGATACAAATTTTCCCCGGTTATTAAACCGTTGAGAAGGCAGACTCAGATCTTGAATTTAGAAGAAAGCTCTGGTTTCACTCAGTATGTTCCTAGATTTTAGTCCCATTCGGTCGTGCTGTTTAAAAATGACCCTTGCTCAATTATTTGGCATTGTCATATTTTTGACAGAGTCAATAAAAAAGAAATACATTTTATTAGAATGTGGGAAACTAAAAAACTAAATTGTCATATTAGAGCATTTTCCATAAAACCTGAAGCCTACCACATTATTAGGGGTAGTCCATACTTTTCCACGCACAATTGAACAGTCGCCATTGTGAAATGGCACAACAGAATCGCACTAAAATCTAGGAACATACTGAGCGAAACAGGAGCTTTTAAATGATGTATCAGATGCCATATGTTGCCTTTTAAAAAAATGTTGATTACGTCATATTTTTGACAAATGTCAATAAAAAAACAAGTCAATTTTATCAGAATGTGGGAAACTAAAAAACTAAATTAACGTGTTCGAGCATTTTCCATAAGACCTACAGACTACCAAATTATTAGGGGTAGTCCATACTTTTTTCTCCACATATATATATATATATATATATAATATATATATATATATATATATATATATATATATATATATATTGTATTGTGCATTAAAGTTGGAAGTGTTTTGTAGGTTATTTGGAACAGTTTGATTTATTTTTATAGTAAAAATAAAACAATTCCAGTGAAATGTATGTATCTTGATCCAGAAATTATGGCATTTTTCCCATAACCGTACATATTAAATGTAATGCCTGTTCGTGTTAACAGTTATCACCTTTATTTTAGCATTTAGTAAATCATCTTCGATTTTAAATATTTTTTTTACAAGGCAATTGCGTTTCAATATTTGGAAATATTAAAAAATGTTCCTATGAACATGGGTACGGATATGGTTTGTTTTCAGGGTACAGGTTTTTTTTTAATGTGTTAAGATTATTTGTTTTTGTTAGAATTGTAATAATATTTATTTTTTAGCTTTTTTTGCAACTCAACAGAAATACTTAACTTTAAATTGAAAAAAATGAAAAAAATATTGTGTAATTTACCTTAAGTATAACTGTATGTCTATCTTTTATATAATGTATTAAAAGCTATCGTGGCAGACTAGTCTACATGTTGATATACGTAATTTGCTTCAATCAATTTATAATTAGGTATCTTTATTAAGTTCTGAAAAGAATAAGAATGTTAAAATTTTAAATATTTTTTATTTTTTTACAAAACTGGCACTTCGTAAACCGTAATTAATGTCTATAAAAGGCCCTAATACATTTTAGAAAATCATACAGAGTGTATTTTTTTTTACCGATTTTATGTCCCTTGAACTTTTTGATGTCTTGCACCGTTTTGAAATAATTTAGAAAAATGCATTTATAAATATGGACTGTTTTAATAGTTTTAGCATCAGCTTATGATGTCTTAAGTACAAACTTAAAAATGCAATGAGTATGAGAAGAATAGTGTCGGCAGCTGTGTCTTTTCGAAATCCTCATTATAAGGTATAAAGGGTGCGGTGTCAAGTTTTCTCTCAGCCTACTTCTGATATTGTACCAATAAATCAATTGACTGAAAGCGTACCATAATTTTCGCATGGCTTTCCTTGGTGTGTTGTATATTAGCTCGGTTAAAAAAATTCGAATTAAGGTTTTGATGTCACAGAGATTTTCCTAAAAACCTGCTAAAGTAGTGCTAATCTGGTAGGTTTCGTAACTATTTCTCAAAAATATTTTCTGCACTAACTCTAACATAGTTCTTTTTAAACCACTAACATGTTTTTTTTTTCGATGTTCACATATTTAGGAATAGGCTTTTGTTACTTTTAAAAAATATACACAGGTTTTTTATGTAAGTTTTTTTTGTTTGAGATGTCACTCCCGGGATCCCGGAGGAAAATTTGTCTCGAAAATTCCCGGGATTAGATTACACAATCCCGGGGGATTAGATTACACAATCCCGGGATAAATGTCGATTTCAAAATTAAAGTTTTTAACGTGAAAGCCAATAAAGTTGCAGTCCGAAAACGTCACGCATAGTAGTAAATAGTAAACCGACCGAAGGCGGATCCCGAAATTCGGGGAATCACTGGGACGCAAATGTGGCAATAATAATATAGACTTTGCAGTTCGTTGTAGGTACGTTTTGATTGCAGAATTTACGGCTACAAAAGATACTTTTTTATAATCATATTTAAAGAATTCTAGGAAGTTTTTTAGTTAAATTTTGTTAATTATTGTGAATGTGAACTCTAAATGCTCAGAGGCTGATAAAGAAAAAGGTAAAGTAAGAATTTAATAATTGTTATACTAATGTAATGTAACTTTTTACTTCATTTCTATACTTATTGAAACATTTTGATAGATATAATAATTATAATATTATAATTGATATAATTTATATTACTTTTTAATGGAAGATGGCTTTGCCTGGATCTGAACCGCTGATTTAAATAAATATAGTGTTAGAAATATCAGTATCTTGCAAAAGAATTGAAACATATTTTTTTGCAGATGCAGATATCTCAATTGTGGATTCTGAAATAAAAAAACTGCCATTACTATCATATATGTTCCACATAAGAGAAAAGCAATTGAGAGTGGCTCCGTATGATTTTATTTCCTCACTGAAAAAGATAGTGTCAGGCAATCTTGAAAACAAAGGGAGGTTCCACCAAAGGGTTAAAAACTCATCTAAAAGTCAATAAAATTGATCTTTTGGATAACGTCATAATGAATCGCAAGATTGATTAAATACTGGAACATCTGATTTAAGACAATTGTTGGCAGCAAGAGGGTTTTATGTTCCAAAATCTCGATATACCATAAAAACACATGTAATGAGCTGCTTTAAAAAAAATTCAGAACAACACTGTCAACGAAATACACCAATTAAAAACAAACGGTGAAAAATTCAGTTTAACTTTTGATGAGTGGACATAGACATCAAATAAACATTTTATGAGTATCAACGTTCACAAAGGAGAGTCATTTTGGAATTTAGGACTTGTGAAATTAAAAAATTCTTTTACGGCTGCAGCGGTTGTTGAATATTTGGAAAGACGACTCCTCGCGTTTCAGTTAAATCTATCTAAAGATATTGTAGCTGTTGCAACGACTATGGTAAAAGTTGGCAAACTGATTACATCAATGCAATTGTGTTTTGCACACGGCATTCAAATGGCTGTCATCGACGTTCTCTATAAAAAAGTTGTACCTGTGCCTGTGCATCCCTCAACTTCTACAAAATATGCCAATAAGGATGATCTTGAAGCTTTTGACCTGAGCGACAGTGACACCGAAATTGAGGGCAATGACTGCGAAGAAACTGAAATCATGGACAGGAATGACATAATAGAAGTGTGTGAAAACAATGACTTTTTAGAAATAACGAATGATAAAGACCTTTACATGCTGATATCAAGCTGAAAATCCCCAACAAAAAATGGTTTACTACAGAATTAAAACTTATATTAGACTATAAAACCAGATAGAGCAGCTTACTTGATATGCTTGACTGCTTTAGCTTGATGATCTAAACATGTTACCAAGACCCTGATTGATCTAAATATGTTACCAATTTTGGATTCAGAATGGCAAACTATCAGACACTTTGTAAAAGTACTCCAGCCAATAAAATTAACAGTGGAAGCCGTATGTCGTCGTGACATACACTTACGTAAAGTAGATGCTGCATTAAAATTTAAATTGAAACAACTATCCAAAATTAAAACACCACTCAGCGCAGATCTACAAGACTCATTAAGAAAACGATCAACGAGTTTATGAACTCTTGAGTCAGATAATTGCTTCAAAACATCAAATGTTTCCCTAATCAATCATCTGAATTAGAACAATTTTTTATCAGGTTAGAGCTCGGCAATGCAGATTCACCTAGAAGAGAAACTAGCAACGATAGCGACGAGGTCGAGGATGAGCTACCCATAGCTGAAATTCTGAAGAGAAGAAAATGAGCCCTTGAAGGTTAAACAGCAGAAAGCATTACAACAATATTCAGAATCCATACAAACAGAGATTAAAACAAGTAATAAGACGCGATTTTCCGACTTCTTTTGTCAAGAAATTGAATTATACGCAAATAGTGGTAGTCGGGGACGTAATCTACAAAAAGCCTTGGAATTTTTGTTAGCCGTTCAGGCCACGAGCGTATAATTAGAGATGTTTTTCTTCGGCCGGGGTTTTGTGCAATAAAATACGCTCTGGGTTGGGGGATGAAACTTTGGACGTATTAATATTTTTGCGTTATTTTTTTAAAAACTTATAAGCCTAAAACTTATTTGTTGGTATTAAAAGCACTCTTTTTTTTATATTCCTTTTAGAGTTTTTTTTGTTAATTTTTGTGTTTTAAGTTAATATAATTAACATTTTTTGAAGGTTATTTGATTTTTTTCGATACATCTAATCCCGGGATATCGTAGAAATCTCGAAAATCCCGAGATTATCAAAACCTTTTGGTATTGACATCCTTAGACAGTGGATTGCATGGATTTCAGCAAGCACACATATTACTTGTTTTCCTAAATACACACACTAATAATATGTAATTCATATTCTTTTTACGTTAATGGAGAACTGTATGTAAACGAAAACTAAACATACATAATTTATTGCCATTTGGCCCTGGCGGAAATTGCCACCCTCTTCAGTCCGACCCTGAGCAGCGTAGACTCATTAAATTGTAGTATCTACTTTCAGAGATTGCCAGATTAACTTTTTGTTGTGTTGGCGCGAACCTGGTTCGATGTATAATAAAATGTGTTTCTGGCAGAATTTTATTCAATGCGCAATTTTATGGTCTAGAAAGTCGTAAAGAGAAACTTTTAGGAATTAAGATGCTATAAATCTATAAATAGGATTTTAAATGATTCCAAATATCTTTTATTCATGTTAATTTAATAGCAGCAGGGTTGTTATGTTTTGAACATTTTGATTAAAAATAAGTTTTTTTAATGTGTTAGTACATTATTATTTTAAATTAATTAAACCTGTAAAAAAACACGTTATAACTTAAATGTGTTTTTTTATATACAATTTAATATCAAACTAGTTTGGAAGGACATACTATAATAGCGAAACATAAATATACAGTGAATACATCAAGGTGATAACAATAAACAAACCAGACAAATAATAATAGATAGGTTGACCAAATAACCCGAGTTTTAAACATAGTCTTCATCTTAGAATTAAAATCATGTTTAAAAACCCATGTTTTGTTTAAAAATTATTAAAAAAACATGCTTTTTCCAACTCTAAATAGTAGAGTATAAAGTGCGGTACACGAAAGAAAACCGGGCGGTCCTTAAAATAAAGGTTCATAGTCTTAAGCAAGCGGAAAAGTAAAATTTGTGTACGCTAGTAAATTTTATGTTATTTTATTTGTTGTAATAGTTTGCCGCTTCACCTATAAAGTGGCGCACGTTAAGCTAGAGGTACGGAAAATGAATCGAGGATTTAGTAAATTTCGCACTGGTCCACTTGTAATTGGGATGTGCCTAGAGTCTCCATGCACTTGCCGCTAGAAGGTTCTAACTACTTCCAGTGGCGCCTATACATTTCGAGCATTCGTTTTCATTTCTATATAAATGCGTTGCGTTGAATTTGAATTATTATTTCAAAGTAACGATGGCGAGCAAAAGAGGAAAAACAATTCGAAGCGGTGCACGCGAAGTTATTGCGAGCGTTATACAGACCTGTACTAGAGAAGCTGGTAAAAAAAGACCCCGATTATCATACAAAGATAAAATTGACGATGGTGATTTTCAAGTAATTCGACGAACAATAGAGGATTTTTATATAAACTAAAGGTTCCGACCTGCAAACCCCTACTTCGTGCTATAAACAACAAAATAGATTTTCCGTACAGGTATAAAACCTTAAATAGACTTTTACGATCAAATGGTTTTGTTTGAAAATAAACGAAAATTGCTCATTGAGAGACCAAATATTTTTCACTGGCGGGTGAAATATCTATCAACTGTAAGGGAATATAGACAAGAAGAACGCAGCATTGTGTATGTAGACGAAACCTGGGTAGATAATGATATGACAGTGAACAAATGCTGGCAAAGTGAAAGTGTTACAGGTGTTGTTCAGGGAATCCGCTCTAGTAGTCGCTTTATTATAGTTCATGCTGGTTCAGAAGCCGGAATTGTTCCAGGTGCTGCTTTAGTTTTTCGCTCGGGACTAACAACTGGTGACTACCATGGACAGATGAATAGAGATAATTTTGAAAAGTGGTTGCTCGAGAAGCTTCTACCTAACATTCCTCCCAAATTAGTCGTGGTAATGGATAATGCGTCTTATCATTCTCACGTAGAAGATAAAGTGCCAACTAAATACTCTACAAAAACTCATATGATATCGTGGCTTAAATCGAACAATCTTGTATGTGATCCAACATGGACAAAATATCAATTATATGAAGTAATATCAGCCAACAAGCCTAGAGAAAAAAAGTATAAAATTGACGGTCTTTTACGTAACCTCAGTCATACACTTTTAAGGCTGCCTCCATACATGTGCGACCTCAACCCTATTGAACTTGCATGGGCAGGAGTAAAAAAATATATTCTAGAGCGCAACACCGGTGAACTTTCAATTAAAGATTTAAATAAAATAACATTAGAAGCGATTGACTCAATATCGGCTAAAAATTGGAAATCATATGTCAAACATGTTCGTTCTATTGAAGATAAATACTAAGAAGTAGATGGCAAAATTGAAATGGTTATTGATGATTTAGTTATCAAACTGGGATGTTCAAGTAGTGACGACGAATCCTCATCATTTTCAGAGGAAGACAACGATTTAGAAGGAATCGAACCATTAGAATCACAGCCGTCAACCTCAAAAATGGCTTAGTTTTTTTTTCATATATTTTGTTAAATTGTTCATAAAGTAGCTTTCAATAAACTGCTTCAAAATAATTAATTTTTTGTTCAATACCGGGTGTCAAAAAATATCTAATATTGCAATTAATATTTGAAAAACTACAGAATTCATAGTTTTCCAAAGTTAACACATCAATGTAATTATAGTAGGGGAGCCAGCACTGAGTCCAGTGGACAAGATTTATCCAAATTTTAACTTATGCAGTTCGACTTTGGGCTATACACGGGTATGCCAAAAGTGACCGTTTGTCTCCGTCTGTCATATTACTTAAAGGGGGGTGATTCTTGGACCTTTTTAAGAAAAAAGTTTAATATGAACCTAAAAGTCTTAACAGGGTTTTAAAAAAACATTTTTTTAAAATCATAATTCTGATGCTATTATAGATAAATAACTGTGTGAAATTTGATACACGTTTTTTTATGCATAAAAGGGCATTTTTTATTAACAATCAATTTTTGAAATTTCTACCAGTGGCGTGCATATATAATTAACCTGGGTGAATCCGTATGCTCCTTAATGCATAGAAGACGTGTATCAAATTTCATGCAGTTACCTACAATAGCATCAGAATTGGGATGAAAAAGAAATGTTTTCTTTTTAAACTTTACCATCCTGTATCTCAAAAGTTAAGACTTTTAGGACATAAAAACACCCCCTTTAACATCAGCACGCAATTAGGAAACGCCTTGTATAGTACTTCACAATGACGGCCCGTGTATAAAGTAATATGACCAACGGAGACAGACGGCAACTTTCGGCATACCCGAGTAGCCCAAAGTCGAACTGCATAAATTAAAATTTTGATAAATCTCGTTCACTGGATCTGATGCTGGCTGCCCTTGTAAAATCTGGATTTGTAAATCGTGTATCACTATACTGGGTGGTCCAATAATAGTGGACCTAGGCAGTAGCACGAGAACCGTTAATGACAGAACTCAAAAAAAAATATGTTTATAGGTAAATCGATCAAGAAAAATCAAAATTAAATCATTTTAAAATTCGAAAGTTCGCCGTTTTTGCAACACAAAAGAGATATAGAAGTGCGGTACACGAAAGAAAACAAACAAATATAAAGAAAGGTTCATTAAGCATAGTTACATTTTTTAATTATCTGAAGTGCGTATAGTCAAAAAGGAGTGCCATATTATGTAAAGAACGACGGGACACCACTGGTTTAAAGAGATTTCTTGGCCGACCTTCCTAAACCGATTGACTCCGCCCAGTTTTCTTTCGTGTCTGGCACTTTACTATTTTTTTAGTATTTTATAAAGATGAAAGTTTCAACTGGAAAAAACATATCCGACTCTCTCTCTCAACTCTAAGACAAATGTACGACCGATAATAGTTAGGCATTTACACCCGTATTCACTAAAGAGGTTTAAATTTAGACCAGGTCTAACTTGACAGCTATAGGTTTGAGATGACATTTTTAACAATTGAACACAACTGGCGAATTAAGAGTTTTAAATACCATGGCAACTAGACCTGCTTTAAATCTTAAACCTTTTTAGTGAAGACGGGGGTATATGTCATTAAAATATTTAAAACATATATAATTAACACTAGTATTATTAAAAATTAACAACTAATATATTATAACAATTAAAAACATCACAATATTATAATCTCATAGAGTATAGTTGTGATAAAGTTTCCAGGAAAGAAAATAATTTTAGCGGCTTTTCTTTCACAATTAAAACAACTTGAAAACCCTAAAAGAATAGTTAATTAACAGTAGGCTCATTTTATGAAAAATCGGTGAAAAAAAGTTTTTCATCCATTTTTCGTTTGAGTGTCTAGATCAGGGATGGACCTTTGCTTAGCTGAGGGCGTAATTTCGGGACTTAATCAGGTCGCGGGCCGTAAAACTCACACATTTTTTTATTTATTAACTATAATGGCATAATCAAACATATAAAAAGCAAATTAACAAAAACAGATAGAAAAATCAAATGAAAATTAATGAAAGACTTGAGTTTGAAGCTGAGAAACAAGATGATCAATATTGTAACTTCTAACTCTTGATATAACATCTATAAGCTGAGTACGATGCTTATTTTTATTAATTTTCATGATTGAAAAGAGCTGCTCACATTTATACGTGCTACCGAATGTACAAATTATTTTTCGTGCGAAAACTCTCAGTTGTGGATACTTAGGAAAGGCATGTTCTGTAAAATTCGCTTAGTGTCACATCATCAAATTTAGACTTCAAATATGGGTCTTCTTGAAACTCGATCAACTCCATTTGTAGGTGAAGCGGAGCATCTTCCACATTACACTTACAAGGATTTGCAAAAATATTGAAAGTGCTATCCATATTCTTAAAATCGGAAAACCGATCAGTGAGTTGCTCTGACAGTAGTTTCAGTTCTTCAGCAGAGCGACCGTATTCAATGTTTTCGTGACTGGATAATGTTGAAGAATGAAAACAGTTTTTACTTCTCATTTGTGTTTCCTACAAGCGAATTTTGTTTTGAAAAGCCTTAAAATGACTACCGCTGTTTTACTAATTGCCCTTGTTTTTCAAGCTTCAAGTTCAGGTCGTTTAAGTGTCCTGTAATGTCTACCAGGAATGCTAAGTCTCAAAACCATGTTGGATCACAAATTTACGGCAATGTTTTCTCTTCCATTTCCATAAAATCGGCTATTTTTTTTTCTAAGGCCTTTACTTTTGCTTAGCCACATTACTTTACAATGTTACACGATCGTGTTCTGAAGAGGGTTCATCCAAAAATGCTTTGAACTGGCGATGGTTAAGACCCCAGGTTCTAATGAAATTGATGGTACTTACTACCACATTGTAACATATGGGTGTTATAACGTACATAATATTACTAGGCAACCCTCTTAATAATAGGCCCTAGGCACGGCAGCTCCTTTTGCCGGCTCTGGCATGAGTTGACAGGCGGGGTTGTTTTAACTAATTTAATTATTTATTCCGTCCTCCTCCATAGTTAAATGTACACAGTATCCTTTACAGAAGACTCGTCTTATAACAGGGAGCTTAAGTAAGATATTAAAAGGGGCGCCATCCGCAATAAAAAAAGTAATAAATATGCTGCCGTGTTATAAGTCGGACTTGCGGAAAATCCTTCTTCCGAAATTTTGGTCTGTACTTTAACCAATAAAAAAAAATACTAAAACAATAAGTTACCAAATGTATTATAAAATAATTAAATTACACTAAGGCAAATGTTCAAAATCAACGTAGCAGGTGGATTATTTAATAGTTAAAAAAATTAGCAATAATTAAAAAGAAAGTTACTTGTGAAATAAAATAATTTGTAAAATTATAGTCACTAATATTAAGTTATATGTACCCTAATTGGCCAATAATTTAAACACTATTAAGATAATTAATTACTCAAATTTTCGGATGAAATAAACTAATAAAAAATTTTAGACAATAAAAAAAATGGAAATTTCTCACCAAAACTCTTAATAGCTGGCGCCAAGGACGGCCCAAGGCTGCATCAGTCCTTGTTTTAACGCCTATCTACTCCTCTCCCTCAATGGTTCTCGAACAGGGTTTATGACGAATTATATCCGGGATGACCTAATTTCATCGGAAACAAAATTGAATTTATGATGCAATTGTGATCGGAATTCCATCAATCCAATATTTAATTTGGGCAAGCCTAAATAATTGGTTATGGCAGACAACAAAAAATTATCTAGCAACTACTGGCGAGTTTTAAAGGGGACTAGTTAGGCGTCTAGCAATAAAATCATCCAGAAATTCAAGTACTGATTTCAAAATGGATAAAACGAAATTATGAAATGAAATTTTAAATTTCAATTTTAATAATTTAGAAAAAAACTAGTTAGTAGGAAAAAGGGCAAGTCGATGTAGAGCTGAAAGGGAAAGAAAAAAATAGGCGTCAGCATGGCATGACGTGATCCCGAACTTGAAGTAATATAATATAAAAATTTCATATAAAAAATCACACTTAAATTTTGAACAAATTAATCTAAATAATTAGTAATGTAAATACAAATTTTAATGTATTACCTGACTGATGTAATTCTGGAAAAAAAAATTGTTTCAAGTGTTTGACCCGTCAAACCCGACTTGTACAAAGTTCTGAAGATAAAATGGCTTGCTGAACGTGAAACCAATACGTTTAGCAGAGAAACAAAAATTCAAAAAAATGTTCCCTTTTTTAACATAGGATAGCCAAATCTCATCAGAGGTTTGCTGGGCTGACGTATGTCTTAAATGATTTTAATTGAAAAGGAAAACTATCGCTTAAATATATACTAGAACAATTTGATTAATTATTAATTAATTAATTAGAGCTATATAAATATTATAATTCAACCAATCAAAAGTAACAGAGAAATAACTAGGATAAATAAGTTTTAATCTTTATATGTTATCTTCCCAATTGAATGATAATAATATTAAATATCAAATCCCCTTGTATTTATCCGTAACGCACGACAGTACACCGTTACAACATCCATAACCTTCTTCAGTCGAACGAACTTAGGCACAAGTTTTGTTGGTGAATAATGCAATAAAACTTTTTCAAGAACCGACCATTGAAAGCGCTCCTTCTGTGCACACTCCAACTAATTTAAACCACAGCAAACTATATTGCTCAAAAGTAGTTTGTACCCAGGCAAAAATATCTTTTCTAGTAGTGCTCCCTTGTAGTGACCGTAAAGCTAGTAATTCCTCTATCACTACAAATTTTTCATCAACACCTCGTATAATAATAGTTAACTGGGCTGTGTCAGATAAATCGGTACTCTCATCCAAGTCAATCGAAAATGCTTGAAAACCAGCTAATCTATCAGTCCATGTTTTTTTGATATCACTAGTCATCATATCTATACGCCCGCTGAGCGGTTTATATATTACCGGCAATAAGCAACTAGAATACTCTCGAATTGGGAGTCTCGATCGTACGCGAATATGCGATGCTATTCATAACGCATCGCTCGGAGCGCTGCAAGTCACCGGGCGGCTCCTCGAATGTTTACCTGTTTGTCTCTTTGTAACGACTATTTCTGACTCGATCTCTGGCGTTCCACTGCGTACGCTTATTAAAATTATTTATCGATTTTAGTCTTTATGATTTGTAGAATACAGTTTTAGGTTGGTTGACAGTAACTACAAATAAACTATGTGTGCTAAATCTTTAATTTTTTGCGCGTTATTTGAAATTTCTGAATCTCTCGTGGGCCGGATCCGGCCCGGGGGTCGGGGATTGTCCATATATGGTCTAGATAGTACTACATTTTTTAAGTTATATTTAATTGTATAATTTTTTTACTTGTTAGGGACGGTTTTTGGGCATAGTAACGGCTTTGCCTTCGCCGCCAGAGCTCTATTTTCAACATTAAATTAAAATTATTAGTAATAGAGATAGATTTCCTGTAGTCCGGAAATTTCTTTTAAGAATCTTTTTTTTAATTTTCAAATCTTAATAGTTTCCAAGTTATTTGCAAAAAAACTAAACCACTTTTTATTAAATCTTAATTTGTCAATAACTTTTTAAATTGTTTATGCGCGGGTTTGAACCCTTCGCAAATTTTTATAGACGTCATTCCGAATTTCGAAAGAGCAGTTTAATTAATTAAACTGCTAATTCTGTAATTTTATTTTACTAATTTTGTGAACCCCTAGCTTTTTTTTCATCAATAAATGTCAGGTGTAAACAAAAACATAAATATATATAATGTATCCGTTAAATGCAATTATGATCATTGAAATGAATAAGTTCTTAAATACTAAAACTTTCTCTCATTCATTCACACAACTAATTCTACTTTATATTAAATTTTAAAAAATTATTTTCATAAATTATCAATAAATTATTTTATATAACGACTGAAATAATTTTAACAATTTCACTCAAAGCTCACTTAATAAAATTACCAAAGGAGTTTCTTTAGATCTACTGTACTATCAAACGTCCCTTCTTTGCACTGGAAATCACTAAGGCACTTTTAATGTATCTAATGCTGGATAAGTAACCATTCACATACCACTTGACTGGTAAAATAAACCTCAACCGGGTAATAAAATCAATATTTTGAAACACGGGAGGCGAAGACCAAACAGAGAGCCAATGTGACGCGAACGTCTTAACAATTTTTAGTCTACTTACTAACTCCAATCTCTTTCTCCGCGGGTGACATTCCTTCTATGATTAGGAATATTCGAAGTTATACAGTTGAACAGAGATGCTTTATTAGCATGAAAAAAGAAGAAAGAATTAATGTTTGATGTTAGCTTCTACTGTGGCGGAATTGGTCAGAAAGCAAATAAAGAGAAGTGATGCCTGCGTTAAGTAACTAGAATGGTTTTTATTGAAGTTCTTCTACTTCCGACAGGGTTTTTATTATATTTGCTGTTGAATCCGACGTAAAATAGAATTAGATTTAGATTATAGATGTATATACATTTTCTGGATACGTTTGACGGTATTACCTGGCAGACTGATATAAATATTTCAAGGAATTTGATTAGCTAGAGCTTGTTTAAAGCATGAAATAGCATTTTCTTGGATAGAAAGTTATTTAAATTGATTTTCGATGTATCGGGCGTAAATGTAATTAGATTAGATGTGCTAGATGTTTTTAGGTGTTTGGGAATACAGCATTTTCTGAATAGTTTAATTTTTTTAGCCACATTATCTTACAAAATATCAAAAAGATAAAATAGCCATTATTTTCGTGACGTCATTTTGATACATGTCCGACTCACATCTCTCTAGTCGTTATCAAGTGCAAGTAAATTAACAAATAAATTTAAGTTAAATAAAAATACGAATTTTAAAATGTTATTTTTAATACTGTAGACTCCCAAACAGGAAGGAAATACACAACATTTTATTATCTTTGTCTATTTGATATTTGGGTCACTAACACCTTTATTTCATTTTCAGGAGGCCGACAAGCTGATGACATTGTCAACTGGCTCCTCAAAAAAACCGGTCCACCTGCCACTACTTTGGCAACAGTGGACGATGCCAAGAGCTTCGTGGAAAACGCCAACGTTGCTGTTGTCGGCTTCTTTAAAGATCAAACCAGTGATTTGGCGAAAGCATTTTTGACGGTTGCCAGCGATATCGACGATATTCCCTTTGGTATCAGTGATAGCGATGATGTCTTCAGTGGCTATGAAGCTAAGGATGGGTCAGTTGTTCTTTTGAAGAAGGTCAGTATCATCTACTGGGTAATTACTGTATTCATTTGAAAAAGCCTGCCTAGATGCTATACTTCAATTCTTTGGCGTCCGTCATATCACAAAGTAGAAAGGTCAAATAAGACTGACAGTCTTTCACTACAACACTAACCATGAGAATTACCACCCTTAACATTTAATAACTCTTACTGTAAGCATGATTTCCAGGGATTAGATCCTAGAAGATTCAATTTGATATCCTATGCGGTTTTGCAGCCTTTTTGAAAGATTTTTATTCAGAATTTATTTGACATAAATATGTTTTTTAGGTATTTAAGTCAAAGGTAATGCCAAGAAGTTTGGCAATAATACTTTAATCACTATCGATCTATAATTTTATTTGAAAAATAACAATAACGAGAGGGTGGCTCAAAGGTGATATAAAAAAGTATTGCCTCTGAAGCGTGTTTATAATACTTTTCATAATTCATACTTCATTTCTCACTTTCCTTTGGATTTCTTCAATAATTTCATTCTGATTTTGATGTCCAACAAGTTTCAAATGACCCCAATGGAATGTATCTCAAGGTGTGAGGTCTAGGATATTTTCAGGTCAGTGTAATGTTCTATGTCTCGCGATCTATTTGTCGTGATCATTTAAGAAGTTGCTAATCTCATGTATGTTACATGGAGGCGCTCTATCTTGTTGCCATATAATTTGTCTACATTGTTCAAGAGTGTCTCTTCTATTTTATTTTTTTTTTCTAAAGAATCGGTTCTAGAATTTTATTGTGTAATATTCGACACCAAACGTTTATTGAAATACGACTATGAAAAGCAATCTGTTCCTGCACTTTAGAAATTTGATTTGTGTTCAAAAGGTAGCATGAAATAATTTGGGATTTTGCGAATATTTTCGTTAATATTTGCGACAAAAGTAAATCTTTCCTTTTGATCGGCACGAAGCTTTTGGACTATACTTAGTTTCATTGATTCTCTTGGAAGTATAACATAGTCGCTAAGTCCCTTTGTGTATTTCTTTTCTTTCTCATTCTTTCATTGCCTAGAATTCCTCTTTCTTCTAGTCTTCTATTTGTTTTTATTATAGTATTTAATGATGGGATCGTATGCCCGTCTATAATTTCTTCGCCTCTGAGCCGCCCTCTATCATTTTTTAAATCATGTTGGCATCTTGTTTGCAATCTGCAAGTTTGCAACACAGGTCTATGTGAAATAAATTTTAAATTCCAATATTTCAAAAATGAGTGTTTATCCACATGCTGTATCTTAAGCAAAATAAGTCTAGAACTGTCCATAGAATACAAACATGCTATAAAAACCATACCGTCCAATTTAAAATAAGCGAGAAAATCGATTTTTTATATTATATATTTATTCTATGCTCAGTTGTTTCGTTATATGATAATATTTATAAATGCTCCATAGAAATAAGTTATAAGGACTGTTCATTTTTATTTGGATATCCCTGTACATACAATCGGTTAACCATCTTCTATACCCAGCAGGGATGGATGTGTTACAAAGTTTTTATGTTTACGAATGACAGATTAGTTACACATTGTCAAATTAGAATTACTTTCACTGAAGATGTTTCGTGCAAACGCAGGCGGAACGTCGCAAAGTAATTCCAGTTTGACATGGTTTAAATCCAAGAACCATGATTCCTTAGTTGACTCTAGTGGTGAAAGCATGTGCACTATGACAGATTAATTATAAAAAAAAAATAAAATCAATGAGAGTAAAACATTTTTTTCTATATCTCAGGTTATTAAGAATAATAACAAAATTGCTGCTTTGATTTTTGCACTAGAAAGTTTTTAATTAATTCGTTATTAGGTTTGTGAAAAACCACAAAATCAAATATTGGGATTCCCTGTAGAAATTTGGATGTGTTGGTATCTTTTCTTAGTCATTTATCTAGATCAGTTATTACTGAATATATTTGGTCTTCAGTCAGATCATATTTACATTGCATCTTATGAATTGGGTCCAAGACATTCGATGTTGTATGTATATACAGTTCTTTTCAGTTCAATATCATATTCTTCTTTGTCAGCCTCGAATTGAAGTGTTTGAATGTAAACTTGTTTATAAATACTGCAAAAATTAGACTTCTTGATATAATGACATTAATGTTATATATCCATACCAACACTAAAATATCAATTTCTAATAAATATTCAACTTTCGAATTTGTTTAATTTTCGTTGCTTGTTTTAATTGTCCGTTGTTCTCAAAAATATTTATTATAAAATTTTGTTCTTTTCTAGTGATTCACATTTATTTGGATTTGGAAGAAATAAATAACTTATACTCTTATACATCCTTCATATAATATCAGTAAATCTACATTTAAACATGTTTTATCCTTTACACAAACTATATTGATTGCTTATTAGCATTTTTTCTATAAATAAATTCAAGTAAGAATATTTTGCTATATTCATAATTCATCTCTATGCTTAGCCTTCTGATTCCGGTATTCATATTAATCCCGGATGATTTGTGAAATATCATAGAGTGGTGTCCTTTTTAGTTGGAATTTATAAAAATACCAAATAGACAACATTCAAATTAATACTCAAAAACTATTAAAATGAGGTTATTTAAACTACTAGGTCTACTAAATCTAGGTGAAATACCATTCACACATTGTAAATGGTTTATGGTCTCAAAGGACAAAGGTACCAGTCGTTTTCAAAATATTAAAGGTACTTCAACACAGGCCTCTCTGACCTGCTACCCACCGACTTTTTGTGTCGTTGGACGCAATTTAAGTTATATCATCAACTATCCAAATATAATTAAGTGTGTGTATCCCAACATTGTTGATATCAACAGTGTATCAGTAGGACTTCTTAAGATATTTCGAGGGTTGTCGTACATCCTGGTCTTTCATTTCGACCTGATGGCATTTCACCGAAAAACTGTGCCTATTTTCTAACTTCTCTTTTGTGTAAATCGTTTAAGATATCGTTGAAATCCGAAGCGAGCTACCAATCTGCTTCATTATCAAAATAATCTTATTGTATCTCTAGAAAAGGGATCACAGACAGATAGTATATATATATCAATTTCTCTAAAGCATTCGACTGCATTCAACATAATTTACTTTTGTTTACATTAGAGGTAATTGGTTTTGGGCTCGATATAATTGTCTGACTGAATTTTTTTTAGAGTGATAGATTCCAAAATGTCCGAATAAATAACTTTTGTGTCAAATCAACTTGGGGTACCATCTGGCGTGCCGCAAGGCTCTCATTGCGGACCATTACTGTTAAAGTTGTTCGTTAATGATATAGCTAATAATCTTTCTTCTGATCATATTTTATTTGCCGGTGATCTAAAAGTTTACTGTTTTATTGAGACTAAGTCCGATGTCCGTTTACTGCAGAATGATTTAGAATCTCTGAATGAATGGTCCCGGAAAAATGAATTACGCTTGGTTCAGCTAAATGTTCAGTAATCTTTTTTTGAGATCCCGTGAGCTTTACATTTCCCCCATTCCATTGGTAACAAAACCTGAACAGGTTTAACCAGGTGAAGGATCTTGTGTTACTGAATTCATATGGAAATTATATGTTCCACAATAAAAAATTGTGTCTAACTCTTTTGGTCAACTTAAGTTTCTTATCCGCACTAAAAAACTCTCTCTATACTCTCTAAAGATAGTTGTATTTTACGCCCCTTCTTAAAATATGGTTCTGATGTGTGGAACCCTTGTTTTGCTATTCATATCCACAGCCTGGAGCGGATACATAGTATTACTCTTTACAACGGAACTGGATCTGTTAGGTATTAATTACTTTGACCATTGCAAACTACTGGACATTGATTCACTAGATAGTCGTTGCAATCAAGAGCTTGTATTTCTTTACTACAAGTTAGTAATAGACCCCCACTTTATTATACCTTTTGAACTTTAATACTTCGGCTGGGGTTCATCTTGCCTCTGGCGACTTTCAAGCGTATGCTCCTCGAGTTGTAGTTATATGTGTCATATATTATAGTTCTTGAAATACACTAAGGCAAATTCATTTCCTCTTTATTTAATTACTTTTAATCGGATGAGACAAAACAAACATTACTAGAAAACAAAATGTTACCTTATAATATTAAGATGCCAATTATTATAAAAGTTTCACTGATTGTCAGAAAATCTCTCGGAGTATAAATGTATTTCCAAACTCCCTCCGATCTATAGTCGCATTTTTACATGTATGTTCTGATGTCTCTTATAAAAGACTCGAAAATCAGAATACATGTGCAAATGGTAACTAGAAAAGTGTCAGTTATTTATATTTTAACTTGGTGTATTTCCAGCACTATAGAAAGTTCCTGTGTTTTTGGTTATTTTGAATTGTTCTATTTGATATTATGTTTTATTACCTCTTTTGTTACAAAAATATTATTATTAACATAATTGCAAAACTGATAATACAGTTAATAAATAAATAAGATAAAGTTGCATCACACAATATCAATATTATTTTGGAAGAATTGTTCTCCACATCCTAGGTTTAAGATAGATGTCTCTGTTGGTGAGCAGTTTAGGAGAAAATATTATATGACAAGTTAACATTTTTTAGGTTGCCCTATTTATGTCTGAGAGGTCGTCCACATTTTCACGGATAACCTATATAGTTTGTCTTCCAACAATCTGTAGAAAAATTGAAATTACGATTGCATTACTAAATGCATATTTATATTATCCATCTCAAACTCGTATTCGTAAAACTTAATTATTTATAAAAAATGGTATAAGGACCAACCCAACTTCCCAATACAAATAATATAAAAATGTCCCGCACTTTGTCCAATTGAGGTTATAAAATCAGTATTTATATAAATTGCGGTTACCAGTGACGTGGTCTGCTCAGTTAAGAATAGGAACTGGCATCCATGTAAATGCGAACTGTCTGTAACGTAAAATTAAAAATTATTGTATAATATAGCCTGGACTGACATGAATACCGGAATTTTAGTCACAGTATACCATTGAAAAATATATTATTAAACATAGTTTGGACAAAATAATGTCTGATAAATCTTAACACCAATACCACCAATACCATACTATTATTTTACCACAGAATCTACGACATATTGCCACAAAAGTTCTTTGAAACTAAAGAAAATACGTCCCATATGCTTTACAACATTCCAAGTTATCATTTCATCTCGATGGTGCATGCTGAGAAGTGGATTTAAAAGAATGACTATAACAATCCACAGAACCTTTCATATGTTGGTAAGATTTTTGTAAGCTTTCATTCATTCATTTATTTATTTAATCCATGTTCTTTTGGGATTGTTTTTGTTATAATCCACATACCCTTATGCTTCAGCTGTCTCCTTTCTGGATACTTACCTTTTTATATTCTTGATATGAAATCATTTAGGCTTTTGGAAATTTAAAACTCATTCTGATTGTATCTAATGGAAAATAACGCAGAAAAGATAACTTTTGACAAAAAATACAATAAATTGATGTTTATATGAAAAATCAAATTTTGTTTTTATGTTTAGTCCGAGCTGGCTTGATTATAAGTGAAACAAGCCAATTTTAGGTTTGGCACGTAATATTGGTACATGTGTTTAAAACACCCCGTGTAAGATAATAATTATATCGTTCGTTGGAAGCCCTCGGCAATCGTCCCCCCAATACCTATTATCAGTTATTTGGTTTATTTCATGTTGATAGAAAGTTAATACACATTTTTATCATAATATGTTATAGATTTGATAGATTTAGCCATTTTTCGGAATTATTTGGTAACGTGGCAAAGTTGTGCCAAACTGAATATGGTGTGGTCGTTTTCTTCGTATGGCCCGATTATACCAAATGCGGAAACACTACATTGTTACCTTTTGGTCAGGAAGTGGTTTTTCATGCACTTCTCTTGGATTATGTTCCGGCCAGTAGTGAAAATTTTGATTGTTAACGTACCCATTGAGGTGAAAGTGAGCTTCGTCAGGCATGATCAATGTATCAAGAATTTCTTCATTGTTGTTCAATATTCCCAAAAAATGCCGGCAGAAATTGAGACGATTTACTTTATTAATAGGAGTCAGCCTCTTGACTATCTGTATCTTGTAGTTTGCTCTGTAATGTGCAGTGCATCTTCGTGTCGAATTGCAGAACGTTGTAGCCTCTGTTAACAGCTGCCCTGACCCTTCAATATTTTCTCGTGTACGAACTGTATGAGTACGACCGACAAATTTGGAGATTATACTTCCTCTTTCATTGAAATTTCTTACCCATCTCAAAATTTCTTGTTTTGAAAAATTGTTTTATTTTTATTCTGGATTTATTTAAAAAGATATATTCAAAACAAATTGCACATCTACATTACCACTTTTTCCCCGCTATAAGACGGTGCTTTCAGATTTGCCATCCGACGTTTTGTTTCTTGGCCGCCATTATCAACTTTATTTTTTTATGGGCGCCATATTAGATTTGTACGGAATTAAATAGTCTTTTATTTCTGTTTTAGAGGCGTATAACACTTTATCAGCTGGTTCATCAAAATCTTAAATATTTCAAGAAAACTAATATTTCCTTGACTTCGTCTAATCAAGTGATATACTTGTCAAACTACAATACTACTTAGACACTGTGTCAGTGGAAATAAGTTTTGCAAGTTAGGTGAAATGAGAGATTAATATGAAATTTTATTACAAGTTTGATACCTACTCAATGCGAAAACTCTCTTAATTACTACTCTAAATGTTGAAAAATCCTCTATACATAAATTAACTTTCCGTTGTAATTCCCTTACGGGAGTTTTTAGTCCCTACAAAGTTGTCACTCGTTTTTTATATACTGTTCCTCAAATATAAAAATCCAGTGGGAAGAAGTCGGGAGACTCAACATTTTCGTGTGGATTTTTAGTAGCTCATACATCAACATTGTTCTGCTTAAACATACCACAGTTAGTAAACTTTGTCTCGTCAGACTAAATAACAAAGGGTCAAAAAGATAACCATCTCTAAGTTTATATTGTAACCAATGGCAAAAAGTATCCGTCTTTCTGTGTTTGCGGGAAGTAGTTTTTGAGAGGTATATTTTTATAGGCCTTAAAATTCTTTTTTCAAGGACTCGCCAAGAATTTACATGATTAATTTCAGGTAAATTGCCCAAGGAAATAATATAGCTTAGTTTTTATTAATTTATTTCGGGAATATTCATTTTTATCTACCCTAACACAATTTGTTCCTCTTCTTCTGGTATACGAGACCTATATTTTGCTTTTAACTTTATTAACACATTTGTATTCTCTGATATTCCTATCAAACCTTGAAATAAATTATAACACTAGGTTGTCTTCTTTTTGGATTTTCATTAAAATATAATTCTGCAGATCTTCCTGTATTCCTCTGATAATAATAATATATTCTCAACAAATCTAACCTTTCCTTCATTAGAACACATTTTTGTACGATTTTTACGACAATGTTTACGTTTACGTATTAATCTAGTTTGACAAGTATGTCACTTGATTAGATGACGTCAAGGCCAACTAAGGAAATGTTAGTTTTCTTTAAATATTTAAGATTTTGAACTGATAAAGTGTTATGCCACTGAAATAGGAATAAGAGATTCTTTAATTTCGTAAAAATCCAATATGGCGTCCATAAGAAAAAATAAACTTGATGATGGCGGCCCAGAAATAATGAGGAAAATGACAAAAATCTTTTTAATAAAAATATTCGGAATTTTCAAGCTTTCTAAGCGGCATGTTATTAGGTATCTAAATAAGCAACTTTGCGCCAGTTCAACCTTCCCTCTCCCTCTTACGGTTTAGCAGATTCCCATGCATAACATTGAGTTAGTAAGACCCTGTATACTGCGAATCAGCGAGAATATATTACCAAAATATTTTAATTTCTATACTGCAAATCAACATGATGACTTTAATAAATACTTTATAAAAATAAAAATAAGAAAATATCTATTCTCTAAGTAAAATATTGTGATTCTGTCATTTGTTAAACATTTAATATTTTCAGTTTGATGAAGGACAAGTTACATATGAAGGTGATGCGTCTGAATCCAGTCTTAAGAAATTCATCCAGTCCAATTCACTACCTCTTTTGGTTGAATTCAATCATGAAACTGCCCAGAAGATCTTTGGAGGGGAAATCAAATCCCATTTATTGTTGTTCCTGAATAAAGGTTAGTGCAACTAAATTTGTAAAATGTTATGTGGCGAAATTTGCCAAATTAAAAAATCTTTAGTTCTTGGATTTATACCCTGTCAAATTGGAATTACTTTCCGACGTTTGAGTTGAGTGCGGGTGTTCAGCTACTACGGATTGAGTAGTGACGACCCTTGAAGATGTCTAGTGTAATCGCAGCCAAAACGTCGAGATTTTGACACGGACTAAATCCAAAAACCATGATTTCTTAATTGACTAGTCCGTGAAAGCTTTCGAAGTAAATTTATAATTTTTAGAAGTAAATAATTTTTTTAACTCTCCTGGATGCTATATGTCACGTGACAGCAAACTGTAGTTACATTGACCGACGTTTTCTCTGCGGCTGACCTTACTTCCGCAGTCGTTGAACGTTATCGCGACTGCTTTTCCAGTCTTAAATTTGTTTAAGAAATATGTGAGGTTTAATTTTTAGTTTCTTTTGTAAATTTGATTTTGAAGAGCTCATTTTTGTTAGTACAGAAGAGTACCTATCATTATGATGTAGACTTTATTTGGATTTTTGTCTCTATTTTTTGGTTCTTGTATGTGTGAACATGCGGTCTAAATATAATAGATACAGAAATCAATAAAAAAGTTACAGTACAGTTCAAAACGTTGTGCATAAAAATATCCTAACAGTAAAACCACATTATGCCTGGCAACCAACATCTTTTGTAATGAATGTTTATAATATTATTATTTACGCTTAAGATAAAAATGGCGTCGTCATCACTATCAATGCAGACAATTGGAAGAACCTTATAACCTTCAAATCACAAAAATACGACTATTTCTAAGATATTGTTGTTATATGCATTAGATTAATATTGTGGTTATTGAGATATACCGGGCGATTCACTTAAATTCCAAACGTTAATTTCTCGCAAATTTATTAATTTTACTTATTTATCAATCAGTAGGCTACAGACCAATAAACTCCAAATGGTATTACGTCATAAAAACAGAATCGAATAAAATATATATATATATATATATATATATATATATATATATATATATATATATATATATATATATATATAATAAAATAAAACAGGTTTAATTTATCAATATATAAAAATTTAAGTAATTGAAACGAGAAATTATAAAAATATGACAAGATACATCCGGATGATGGTGTACCAATAAATATATACAAATAGAATGTATTAACATACATGTTACAGTTCCTATAGTTAATAGCCTGAAGAAAATGCTAATACGAGAAAAAAAAATTACGTGTTTAAAACAATATTTTAAAAATTTGCAAAGGAACAGCCAAATAGATCACAGTTATTATAGTAATCATTGTAGGTTTTTACTAGTCGGTCAGTTACTTCCTAAAGTCATAATTTGTACGGCGTGGTCTTTTTAATATTACTTTGTAATAAGGAGACCACTATACAATTATACTCCAGGATACTATGAACTAAACAATTGTACAAGGCATTCAAAGTAGGCAAGTTCTTGCGACTCCATGAATTAAAATTGTTAATGTCATTCTGTATGAGTTCATAATCGTCGAATGTATTAACAACATGAAAGAACTAAAGAGTTTATCAACTTTGGTAAATGGTAACTTAAGTAATTCAGTAAATTGTAATTATTAAAAGCTGAAACAAAGTCGATGCCAAAAAAAAACTTAAGAAACCTTAACACCCGTATTTACCAAATAGGTTTAAATTTAGACCATGTCTAACTTGACAGTGACAGGTTTAAGGTGACATTTTTAACAATTGAACAAATAATTTTTCAAAATGTCACAATTACAACATGACAGTGACATAAGCGAAACATAACTGGCGAACTAGGAGTTTTACGTACCATGGCAACTAGCCTGTTGTAACTCTGAATCCCTTTTAGTAAATACGGGGGGTAAAAGTCTAAATAGGCTTCTATTTCTAAGACTTCTTTGTTACTTGCACCAAATTGATTGTGTGTCTTTTAGTAGAATTTTGTTTTTCAATTAAGTAATAGTTTTGGGATTTTAAATACTTTTGATTTATATTGAGATATGATTTAAGATAAGAGAGTAGCAGAAAAATATTATTATTAAAAAAATATGTTCTAAAACAAGTAATTGAAAAAAATCATTATTCTACTAAAAGACACACTTTATCACATAAATCAGTGTAGTAATCTATTTAGTGCAAGTGACAAAAAGTTCTTAAAAATAGACGTAGATTTAGACTTTTAAAGTTTCCACAATAGCTTTGTTTTTTCCTTGCCGTCGCGACTCGTATACTGATGACGGCGTCGACTTTGTTTTAGCTCATAATTATAATTTACTCAATTAAAAAGTTAGTTTTTACCAAATTTTGACATCCCCGTTGGTTTGCGAAAAATCGACGACTGGAATTTAAGTGAAATTCCCTGTTTGTCTCAGTAACCAGTAATAAAAATGTCTTAGAAGTAGTAATAGTAATATTATTTTTATATACCCGTTAATTTTCGAAAACATGGAGTTTTGAGTTTTAGACACCCCTGTATATGTTTTTTTCTTATCTAAAAAACTCATTAGATCTTATCTTAGGAGCCTCTTAATAACTGAATTTGTGATCAGGATCTGATAACACTAATTTCATGTTTTTTTTTATTAGAACTGATTTTATTATGATTAAATGATAAATTGTGTTTATACTAATAGAGGTTGGAAGCAAGTTTACTACAGTAAAGTGATAACACCCATACATTTTGGGGGATTGTCATGTATTCTCTTGTGGTGCTTACAGTTTTATTATTTATATTATTTAAGGTGACGAATCCTATGAAAAGGTCGCCGAAGCCGCACATAGTATTGCTAAACCCTTCAGAGAACAAGTTTTGTTTGTTACCATTGATGCCACCGAAGAGGATCATCAGAGAATTTTGGAATTCTTTGGAATGAAGAAGAGTGAAGTTCCAGCTGCAAGGTAAGAAAAATAAAACTAAATTATATTCAAAAACTGACTACATATTTTTCGAGAAAAGCTTATTCTAGAAAATTGAAGGAGATCAGTATTTTGAATATTCGAAAAAAAATTTTTTGTTGACGCCATCTACTAGCATAAAAATACGATTAAGAAAAACTCTCTTTTTACGTCATTTACTGTTTTTGGGGGAAAATTGTTTTATAGATTAAACAATCCAATTTTATTTTTTTTCCATATTCCAAAAGTTCTTCCTTGCCATGAATCGTTTTAGTATCAGGAGGCCTGGTCAAAATTTTAATCTTCCTAAAACTAAATAAATATTGGTTTTGTGTGTGTAAATATTTATTTTTAAAGTTGGCAATTTATTTAGTTAAGTAGACCAAGTAGCGACCCGGGAGCAGGCACTTGGGTCTAGCTAATAGAGACTTGCCACCATTATTAGAAAGGAGTCGTCCCTTTTTAGATTATAGTCGTCCCTTTTGAGATTATAAATTAATAAGAAAACTAGATAGAGGTCGGGACGCATAATAGAAAGGTAAAGAATCAATAAATTCGTTGGGACTTGTGGGCACGTGAGACAATAATACACACAGTCCCCAAGACCCCCGGAAAAATCTAAGAGAGTTTTTGTGTTGGTTTCCCACGTCCACTAGAAACCTTGGACCCAAGTATGAATGCGGTACACTGGAGTCTTACACGGCGAAAAAGTAGGAATTTCTTTAGGAATTGGAAAAAGTTATTTCTCTTATAGTAAGCTGATTATCTATGTGGTTTTATATTTTTAGAATATGTATTTTGTTGCATTTTCTCAATTTTGAGGTATCCTGTATAACAACGCGATTTTTATGCATGACTTTGATATAAGCTAGAAAAATAGTAGTGAGTGTGCGAATTGTTTAAGTGCATATAAATAACATTATTTTACAAAAATACAATATTGAGGAAAATATATACAGCATTGCCTACAGTACTGAAATTTGATTTTTTCCTTCTAGATTAAAATCAATAGGTCCCATAATAAAATGCTTTTTCTTTTCTAAACTCTTTTGAGATGTGTTCGATGAAAAAGCGTTAACTAGTTGTCAGTGGAAATATCACATCAATTTTTATAAAAGCATGAGTGCATATCAGAACGAGGGATTTTGTTTGGTGCTATGCATGAAACCTTTTATTTTAAAAATTGATTGTAAAAAAAAATTTTTACAAATTTTCGCAGGAAATTTTGTTGCCCAGTGATATTTTGATAGAGAATATCACGAGTGGAAATAAAATTTCAAATTAATTTCGATTATTTTATTATATTATAACAACGTATTTTCATTATGTATTTCAGTAGATACATTTGACATCAAGTTAAAAGGAACATGATTTGGCGAGACGCTGTCCTTTAGGGCGACTTGAGACGTTTTTTGCAACAAACATAATGTGGCTTTTTGCGTTTTTTCGCTCCCGTCTTGTTCGATGCTCCTTTTACGAAGATTTTCTATAATTTGTGATTGGTGCTGGTTATCCATAAATAGATACGGTTTTATTGGTTGATTAATTGTTGTTCATTGACCCCTGAGTTGGCTAAGCACATCACTGCTTTATACCATTGCTGAGTTTTCATGAAAAACGGATTTGAAGTTAAAAATAACCTTTTTGTTTGTACATTGATCGGTCGTTTACTGACAAGCTTGTCAAAGAGGCAAATTGGACAAAGTTCAGGATCCTTGGTATTCCGTATTAGCTATTTACTATTGGAGCATTTCTTAACTCTTTCTTGTGTGGTTTTCGAAAACACAGAATTATATTGGATTATTCCTGTAACAATAAAACATTTCTGAATAGAAGTCTTTTATCAGTTTGTTTTTAAACTGTGAAATATTTTTATAGAAATATTCATAATCAACAGCAAAAGTTATGGTACGAGCGGGGATCGAACCCGCACCTCTGGATCACTAGTCCATTGCTCTAACCAATTGCGCTATCGTACCACTGATAAGCAACTTGTACATATTCAAACCCACCAGTATCATAACCATTGTTAATCCTGCCAAATGTTCTAACCTATGACGCGGCGTTCCTGGCTGGACGTCAAATCTGACATAGCTATTAGGTACCTCGTAAACTAAATTTATAATTTTACGTTATCCACGTATAAGCCAAATTTTTAATTGTATTTTATCAGTTTGTTTTTAAACTGTGCAATATTTTTTTAGAAATATTTATAATCAACAGCAAAACTTATGGTAGGAGCGGGGATTGAACCTGCAACTCTGGATCACTAGTCTACTCGAACTCGAACCAATTGCGCTGGACCGGTGATCCAGAGGTGCGGGTTCGATCCCCGCTCGTACCATAACTTTTGCTGTTGATTATAAATATTTCTAAAAAAATAAAACATTCTATTAGTATTTTAGGAATTTATTTATTAATAATATGCCAATATAAAACCATTAGCATGAATTAGTTTTTCTTTGTATAGATAAATTTAAGTAAGTGAAGAAAGTGTCCATATTATCTCAAAGAGACCTGGTAATGAACAAAAATAAAAAATATACACAAAGTCTAGGTCTCAGTCATAGTTTATAAATTAAGAATAGGTTACATGTTTCGCCCTAACGGGCATCTTCAGACCTAAAATGAATATACATTACAACGGAAAATACAGTTGTATAATATATAACTTTACCATAAACAAAACACATTTTATTTAAATTTAAGTAAGGCCTATAAAAAAAAACAAGTAGTAGCAAAAATTATAGTGCTTACCTGTAAATGATCCATCGTTGTATTTTTCCTTTCTGAAATGGGAAATGAGGCAATTTGATGTTTCACCGCCACGTCAGGCTAATTCAACAGTAGCAACATGATAACATTTTCTTTGTAGGCCCTCTGGGTTATCTTTTCAGAAATTGAGTATTTTTGTATTTTCTATTGTATTATTGGAGTATTTCTCATATTAAAGGTCCAATATGCGAGGATTTCGTTTAGTTTGTTTAGAAAGCTGTTCTACTCCAAAATATAATTTCTGTTCTGGCAAAATAGTGAAAACTGCATCCATTCTGACTACTGACAGGTTCGATTTTACTGTATTTATAGGAATACTATTTTCACTAGCTCTATTAATTTCTGATAGTTTAAAGTCTTCAAATCTAGCTTTTTGTCGCATATTTCATGTTTATTTTAGAACTTTACTTCGCGTCGTTATTTTTTTACCCATAGTTACCAACAAACAGAGGTAAAATAACACTTTTAGTTTATTTATAAACTAATACTAAATTATCAAGGCAATTTTTTTGACAGATAAATTTTCACTTATTAATTCGATCAGTTGCCATGGTAAATTATCGGTGTAAAAAAAATGTGCTTTTGGCAAACGTCAAAAAATTATGCAATTTGCAACATATAAATCTGAAACTTTGTACAAATGTAGTCTATGTGATGCTAAATATGTGTGCAAAATATTAACCCTGTGATTAATTTGCTAAAGAGTTTTGGCTATTTGTTTATCCCTTGTTATCATTCCTCGTCATTGTTTAAACATTAATTCTACTGCAATCGAGAGCAAATATAGACCTATACGAGAGTTCATTTTATTCCTCATGACTGTCACTACAATATACAATTATTTTCGATTTTGAACTTTGCAAAACAAAATGTTTTATGTATTACTTGAAAAAATAAATTGGAACTAGGTACTCTTGAGGACCTAATTGCTTCTAACCCCCGTGCATTAATTAATATAGCACAAGAAAACGTTTTCTATATACTAAAATAAATATACCCCCGTACCATGCCAAATAAAAGGCTAATGACATTTTTGACATTTATTATTTAATATCAAAATTACGTTTATTTGGTATACAAAATCAAACATGAAATAACTCTACGAAATGTGGACATTACCTGGGGAATTTATTTTACTTTTCTATAAATATCCCATGTTTTATATCAATCTCTAGAGGAAACGTGGGAGTTTCATCGACAAGTTCATTTTGACTTAATTCGAACTCTCAGAATTAAGCTTTGCTAGCAGCGTTGTCATGTATTTATCCGATACGCAGCCGACTCCTCGGAACTTCGCGTTCGCAAATATAAATTGTCTTTAACAGTTGTTAGGTATTAACTTTATTCCACCGCATTTTTTGTACATAAAATATAACTATTTACTGGTATATCTGCGCAGATTCAGTTCTTAAAGTTAAGCTACGATGAATTAAACACCCAAAAAATCTGAGTTCTCACTGTATGTATCGCAATAACTTTTTTTAAGTACACAGGAAAATATGTTTTGACATTTTCAAAAAGCTAATTTTTTCGCGATTTATTCGGAAACTAAACTTTTTCTCCGGATACTTCTCAAAAGATAGAGTTTTGAAATATCTATATCTTAAAAAAAACATTTTTATAGTACCTACCCATTATAATCTAGAAGGAAAAAATCAATTTTCGGCACTTTCGGCAATTGTTTATGCATTATTTAGATGTACTTACACAAATCGCAGTAGGCGTTTATATAAAAAAAATGCTGCTGTATGTACTGGCCTAATATCGTTACTTTTGATTAATTAGGTTAATCAAACTCGAAGAAGACATGGCTAAATTCAAACCAGAATCTGAAGAACTAACTGCCGAAAACTTACAAAAATTCGTTCAGGACTTCCTAGATGGTAAATTGAAGCAACATCTTCTCAGTCAGGAGTTGCCAGAAGATTGGGATAAAGAACCCGTAAGTATTTTCTAAAAACGTATAGTAAAATCGATATACAAAGTGTAGAATAGTGTAAGGACCCTTTTGATGCTTAATTCTGTTTATGCATAAATAAGTTTGAATCTCGTTGAAAATATATTTATATTTGCTTATTTTGTTTACATTTTAAACTCCTTTTTAGGTGAAAGTTTTAGTAGCTGAAAACTTCGAAAGTGTAGCCTTGGACGTTTCCAAAAACGTATTAGTTGAATTCTATGCCCCCTGGTGTGGACACTGCAAACAATTGGCTCCAATTTATGATAAGGTAAAATTTTAGTTACGACTTGTTTATGCCAGATGGCAAATAATGGTTATTATTGTAGTCAATATTTGTAATTGATGCCTGTATCAGTAGAAATTATTAGCATTTTAAAAGGAATTTTTGTAAATATGTTGACAATTCAACATAGAAAGAATTAATTTTTTATACCCGAACATTACAAGAGGACATTTGGACCAAAAATGTATTAATCTTAAAATGACATTTTACAGGGCAAATTATTACTAAAAACGTGAACAGTGTTCAAAAGAAAGGTAATCTTATTATTTATTATTATCATACTGAGTTTTTATAATTCTTCAGTGATTTCACCTCAGTTTAATATATTGTTGCAAAGTTTTTTTTTAAATCAGTTGAATTTATTTGGCTATTTTAAGTTCGCGCTGTCTTTTTGATACGCAGGGTTTCCTAGTTGATTTATTATTAAGTATTTGATGATAATTATAAAGTCAAATTTAGGTAAACTGAGGGTTCAATCTTACGTCACAGTTTTTTAGGTCATATTGATTTTGACGTATTTACACTATCTTATTTCAACTAATCCATAAATTGTTGACGCTTTTTGTCACTTTGACGTATCGAAATTATGAACCTTTTGTATATGTCTCTAAATTAATTTCCCTCTTTTCACAAATTAACATAAAATATTTCTAAATAGTGCGTATTTTTACAATTTGGTACAGTTTGCTACTTCTGCTCCATATTATCAACGAAAAGAAACAGGATTCAAAAATAAACCACAATTATTTCGAAAAAAATTGAGAAGTTCCAATTATTTTTACTCAGCAATATTGTTTGTTTTTTGTAAAGTTGGTTTTAATTAAAACCTATTTAACTCTGTAATTTTATATTTTCGTACTTAGGCAAAAAATAGGAAAACAGATGTTAAATTGATGCCCTTATTATATTTTTAATTAAAAACTAAAGTTTAAAAAGTAGTAAAGTAGTAGAAAAGTGTTGTAAAACTTGATGATAGTATATAATATTATTAAAACAGGAAGACATATTTTGAACTAAGTTATATAATTTAGTTCAAAATTATCTTGGTTTCCAGTTTCTTTTAATAATGCATACTAACAGCAATCTAAAAACAAAAATCATTGTAACTTTTGTACGTGCAAATGGTTCGAAAAGTCGTGTTTGAGGAAGTTTGTTCATGAGTAGGCTTAGGATAATTGTGCATGTAAAAATCTAAAAATATGCTCCGAAACAAGGGAAAATATGCACTTAAAAATGCATTTATTATCGGATCAAAAAAAAAACAGAAATAAAGCAAAATGATGTAAACAATTATCAAATTCAAATTTTCTTATATTATCTGGCAATAGTACTTTATACTCAGAAAATACTCGTTCAACATCACAAGATACAATTGGAACATATTCAGACAAATTCAAATCAATGTTTATTAAAAATTATTCATTATCTGGTTTCAATGTGTTTTTATTGTCCAAAACTGCACTAATCTTTTTCAAATTTTTGTAATCAATATTTTTTTGTAAAACCGTAGCTAATTTTTGAGAAATTACTTTATTTTTAATGTTAGTTATAGTTTTACTCACTTTTTCTATAATTCCTATTCTTTTTGACAAAAAAGTCCTATCATCTCCAATTTTTTTTTAGTATCAGACAAGCAAGAAATTGTTTTTAATGTAAATTAAATCCTCACGTACGTCTTCTTTGACTATGTTTTTTATTGCATCGAAATGATCTGCATAATAAATAAATGGCAGCATTTTTCCAAGTTCCCCATCTACTTACAATTGGTAATGGGGGCAGGGGGATGTTTCCTGTAGTTTCCCTAAATTTTTCTACACCAGTCGGAGCCTTTAGGAATACTTCTTCACCGAGGAAATCAGATCGTTCACTCGTGGATAAAAAGCACGAACTTGTTCTGCAACTCGATGAAGTCCATGGGCAAGATATGTGGCATGTATCATTTTAGGGTACAATATTTGTAGATGACTCATTGCTTTACACATGTATGGAGCAGCATCTGTAATTGCCACTAACGCTCTATCATATTTAATACCACCGCACCGGGCTATAAAAGAGTGAGAGAGTCGTTGAAAAATCTAGCAACAATTGAATGATTTACTTTATCTAAGGTCTTCATTGTAAGTAAATATGATTTATCCCTTTCTGCTTCTACACCCAACACCAAAAACAAAACTATCAACACATCTCTGTTACACATCAGTTGTTTCATCTAGTGACACCCATATACTTGTATCTTCTACTTTTTCCCGCAATTTGGGAACTATCTTATTGTACAAATCTGGAACATAGTTTTTCCTTAACGTGGATTCATGTGGAATTGATGTCTTTGTATACTGCTCTAAAAATGACTTCAGGGCAGGATTACTTAATTTATTCAGTGGAATATCCGCACTAATAAACGCCTTGCACAAATCTTCATTGAACTTTGATCGTTTGGGTCCCGGTCCTGGTAAAAATGCTGTGATGATTAAAACTTGTTTCTGAGCACACTTTTTACTTTTTTGGATCTGATGCTTTGTAGTTCGTATGTGTTGTGTCACTTCGAGTTTCTTGTTCGCAGTAACAGGAACATCACAATATTTACAAAACAGTACAAAACCGTCAGTCGTAAAATCAGGAAAATCTTTCACAAATTGATTTAATGCCGCATTTAATGAACTCTTTTCTTTCGGCATATTGGACAACGTTCACGCCACAATGTGTAAACTAAACTGAATTGGAAAATTATTTCTAACATTCTTAAAACGTACGTATTTATGATTATAAATCCATGGTAAATCCATAGTTTCTAAAGCACAGATGTTATATTGGGTACCTATAACAATTTTAAGAAAGGATAGGTAAAACTCTGCCAGCCAGCAACTAGACATTTTTTATTATTTTATTATTATGGATTATATTTGAAATACATCAAATTTGTCTTGGAAAATAAAAATATATTTAGAAAAATTAGAATATAGGCATTTTTCCTGTAATAACTGCAAAATATGCACTTAAATAAAAAAATTGTAAAAATATGCATTTGCATATGCTTTCATGCAAATGCATATATAATGTGTCCCTGATTAAAAGAAATATGTTTTGACGGTTTTATGATTTTTTGATAAAATGCTATTTCAGCAGTATTATATTTCTTTTAGGTCGCAGAACATTTCAAGGACAACGAAGACATTGTACTTGCCAAAATAGATTCTACTGCAAACGAATTGGAAACTATTAAAATCACTAGCTTCCCTACTCTTAAATTTTTCAAGAAAGAGACGAACGAAATCGTTGAATACACCGGGCCCAGGACGTTCGAAGGTATGTATTTCATTGAACCGTTACATATTTGGGCACATGTGTTACTTTTTCAGAATTTCAATTTCGTCAGCTAGTGACATTTTAAAGAACTGTTATTTGTTTCTATCATAAAAATTATTCACTTGATTTGAAGAACCACTCAAATGTTTGAACTACTCAAAAACATCTTCGTAATAAAGAATGATTCAGAGTATATTTCAATTTCAAATGTACTTGTTTGTATTGATGGTGAGTTTTTTGTTTAAAATAACAAAGTTGAAGATGGATCAAAAATCTAATATCACCTGATAGAGAATGAAAAGTACTAATGAAAATGTAAGATTTATTTGGATGTATATCATCAAATAAAAGCAAACAAAAATAAACACAAAATCATGAAAATTCGGTTTTTTTTTTAATATCTTCGGAAGTATTCGAAATAACGTAAATTTTAAAACGCCATTTTGTTGAAAAACTGGACTGTGCAACTTTGCACTGAATCTGATGCGAATGGTGAACATCGAAGTCGTATATATATATATATATATATATATATATATATATATATATATATATATATATATATACCGGAATGACTCCAGTTTCGATTTTTTAAATGGAACACTCTATACATTTTTACATTTTTGGCTTCCTGTGACCGTTCTGAATCACAATGTGACATTTTAAAAACTGTTTACGCCTACTTGGTTTTTTTATAGCTATTTTTAAAATTGCATCTAGTTGGCCATGACCGGACTCAAATTAATCTAAGGACGTGAAATGATGACAAAATAATACAATCGCTAAGTTTTAGTGATTAGTCTGATAGCTAGGAACAAGAGAAGTTGATAAAATCAAATTTTTGTGTCTATTTTTTTTTCAAATGTCGACCGTTTTTAAACAAGCACGTTCTGAAAAGATGATCTTTTTGCGAATCTAACGGTACTAACTTATTTGCGATTGGATTAAAAATACGCTCAAAAATTAAATATTATTAAGAAAAATTCTCGATTATCAATTATTTACTTTTATCAAGTGTGCCATGGATAGCCAGCCATGCTGGATATTAAGTAGGATTGTTTGTTTTGACAGTGATACTTAAGTCGATATGTTATTAATATTTGAAGAATGTCATAAAAATCCAAGGAATGCTGGTGTGTTGTATGCTCAGATATACCCCGACCGGCAACATCCAGTCCATCAAGAAAGAAATGAAGTGGCGGAAGGCAGATTTATTATAAATGAAGAAATGGAGAGTAAAGTTCTTGCTATGGTTGAAGTTGATAAGACTGTTTCTTGAAGAAAAATGTATCACGAACTGGGTATAAGTCATGAATCACCTAGAAAAATACTAAAGAAACACGGATATCGAGCTTTTAATTACCAGTTTCACCAACATTTTTATCCTGACGATGGCGATAGACGGGTATTGTTTTATGATTGGTTGCTCCAAAATTGTAGAATTGACCCAAATTTTATCAACTTTATCTTATTTTCTGAGGAATCCAGATTTACTAATAATGGTATGTTTAACAAGCAAAACACTCGTTACTGAGCCCAACAAAATCAATATGAAATGAGAGTAGGAAATTTTCAAGAAAGGTTTGGTGTGAATGTCTGGGCTGGTGTCGTTGGTAACAGAATAATTGGGCCAATTTTATTTTAAGGCCAATTAACAGGGGTTAGATTTTTAGGCTTTCTCCAAAATGAAATTGAGCAACATCTTAATGATCTATCTTTAAAAGTTTTACGCCGAGTTTACTTCCAGCAAGATGGAGCACCGCCTCACAATACCAGAGAAGTTCTTAATTATTTAATTGAACATTTTAGTAATAAAGTTATTGCACGTGTATTTAGAAGAATTACGCTTCAAATGCTGCACAACGTGTTGAGAGAGAAGCAATTGAACCAGCGGAAATGTGTCGTGAACAAGGAGGAATGCACTTTGAACAACTACAGTGAACTCCAATATTGTGCTTTTACATTTTACAACATTATTGAAGTTAATTAAAATTATATTTTTGTTTAATACTCTGAACTATTTGTTAGCCAAAGATACAGATTTGCACGCCTAAATTTGTTGACGATATCTGAAGAGGGGCAGCAGAAAACTATAAAAAATGCTGTTCCGAGCGTTAGGAGCATAGGCGTGCATTTTTTTCATCAACAAAGATAGGTTGTGCAGACTTTACATGATATGCATATATATATATATATATATATATATATATATATATATATATATATATATATATATATATATATATATATATATATATATATATATATATATATATATATAGTGTTTGTGATAGATTGCTAATTTTAGGTTATGTAACTTTGGGTGACAATATCAGTATAAAGGTATAATAATCATGTCGGATGTCATTCAAATAAAAGGCAAAGGTGTGCATGTTACAATTATATGTATATGGTGATTTTTAGGATGATGCTTATTTGCACTGGTATATATGTCAGTTAATGACATCCTAATAAAACTGATGTTATGTTATTTATAAATGATTATAATTGATTAATACTTTTACCATGACATTTTCCAGTATTTTTTTTAACCTAAAGTTACATTATAAAATTAGCAATATGTCACAAACGACTAAAATAAATATAAGCTGACTTCATATATTTGGAATCGGAAAGATTAGGGGTTTTTAAAATTATATATAAATATATATTAAAAAAAATTAAAATTTTTTCTCACAGCTGTATACCAAAAGTCCAATTGATTTTTAAAAAGCATTTTCAAATCCTTCAGAGAAAAATACACCAAATGACTATCTTACATTTTTTTTGGCATGGTTGTTTAAGCTAAAAGGGAGGAAACTCTAAACTTGTATGAAACTGATTATATTGTTGCTTTTTTTAATTAAAAAAAAATCTCTTTACATCCACTTTTTCAAAATATCCTTTTATGTTTTAGGTCTGACAAAATTCTTAGAATCTGGAGGTCAAGACGGAGCTGCAGTTGAAGAAGAGCCTGAAGAAGAAGGAGGCGAAAACGCCAAAGACGAACTCTAAAAAAAAATCAAAAATACTAAACTCATGTTAAACAAACGTCTTATACTTAGTAAAATAGGTAACTTGAAGTACATTTTGTAAAGACCCGGTTCGTGTATAAAGCGATAACAGTATTGCCCGTTCAACATTTTATTATAAATTTATGTTTTAACTTATTTTCAAAATTTTGGGGTTTTGATATAAGAGAGCACGTGACAAAATTTGATAAAATGTTGAATGGGGTTACATGTCGGATTTTTTAAAGTTCGTGCGACGCGAGTCATTTTAAATTATTTTTTTGTACTAATTTCGTAGTTGTGTAATCTTTTTCTGATTTTAACCCCGAAATTTGTTTTTAGCTGACAGAAAATGTTGAATCTCCATTTTTGTGTCTAACTGCTTGTACTTCCTTTTCTAAGGGGTTCAGAATAAGAAAATTTAGCATTTAATGCCTTTTTAGCAAATAAGTTGTTTGAGACTGTTTTGTGTTTATCTTTAAAAAGGTAACACTGGGCGTGAACTTTTTATAACGTGTTCAGCTGGTGAATGCTCCAGCATTGAGGTTCAGGATTGGGTTTTGTGTGACCTTTCAGCAGTCCAAATATAAATAAAAGTCATATTTGTAACATCAAGTTATGATAGATAAATCATATATGTGACGAAGGTAATTGCTTACAATATCTTATGATATTTGATGCTGTCTAAAATTCATTTATTGTTGTTTTATGTATTATATTTTAACATATATATTTAAATAAAGTTTCAAATTGATATTCCTTTAAAACGGTCATGCAATCTCTAATTTTAATCTATATTCCAGTACCAGCACAATTGTATTGATTGGAAATTGTATATATCTACAGATAAGAGCGAATGATTTATATTTTTTTGGATGTTTACGAGTTAAGTATTGAGAAAGTCAATAAAAAGTGTCAAAAGATTGAATATGTTTTTGTATTAATTTTTAAGGTACTACTCAAGTAAAAAAATACATTCTCGGCAAAAGCATAGGCTCACTCATACAACAGGAACTAAAGGAACTATACTGTGTTTTGCAAATGACCACCTATTATAATTTTAAAATTTGAAAGCTGATTTCTTTAGTATTTAGATTAGCATGCTGTTTTTATAGTTATGTTAAAATTTTGACAATTTCTTTAATGTTTTTTCTTTCACCTACAATATGTCATTTTTACTTTTCAATATAAAGGCCACTATCGTATTATTATTACATAGACTATGTAGGGAAGGTATTTTTTAAAAAATGCAAGTTTGTTTATTAACTTGGCTTTTTTAATGTTTTAGAGGCCTTACAATATGAAAAACATATTTTTAGAATACAAATTGTGATATATATATATATATATATATATATATATATATATATATATATATATATATATATATATATATATATATACAATGAGGGCATAAAGTCTGGAAACCTTGAGATATGTCAAAAACTATACAAGTTAGGTAAAAAAGTTTCATATAAAAGTTGTATAGTTCCTTACAATTTATGATTAAAAAATGTCTTGAAATATACAGGGTGTTTTAAAATCAAGTTACACGCTAAAACTTCAGAATCTCTAATGGAACACCCTGTATATTATTTCATTTTAATAATCTAAGCATACTCTATCCCTAAAGTCAACTGTTTTACAAAATTTTTTTAATAACAATTAACAATGATAGTCTAAAATTCTAAATGATGCGTTTTAACCTAATAAATGCTGGAACTGTTGTCCGTTCACTTCTTGACAATATCCTAATCGATTGACGAACTCTTGTAGATTTCATCTACGATTTTTCAGCGCATCGATATTAGAAGGTCTGTTCAAATAAACTTTGCTCTTTAAATATCCCCACAGAAAATAATCTAGGGGAGTTAAGTCCGGGGACCTGGCCGGCCATTCGTAGAGACTGCGACGTCCTGTCCACCTGTTAGGAAATATTTCAATGAGATACTGCCGAACAGGTAGCGCGTAGTGAGGTGGTGCTCCATCTTGTTGGAACCACGTTGCTGCAGTAGGCATATCGGGCTCATTACCTGGATACAATTGAGCTAAGGCAGGAATCAACTCGTGTTGTTAAAAATCAAGATAAATTTCGCCGGTTAAATTTACGTCAAAAAAGTAGGGACCTATAATTCTATCTTGAAATATTCCAGCCCAAACATTGATTTTCTCGGGATATTGCGTATGAGCCACTTGAGCCCAATGGGGATTCTCTTTAGACCAATATCTACAGTTTTGTCTGTTGACAGTACCATTAAGAAAAAACGTGGCTTCATCGGAAAATAAAATATTTCTAGAAAAGAAAGGATCCAGGTTGCACCGCTCTTGCATACTTTCGCAAAACTCAAGTCGGCGGTCAAAGTCGTCTTCATTTAATTCATGGATTAATCTTAATTTGTAGGGATGATACTTTGCCGTGTGCAGAATATTTTTTACCGCTGATTGACTAAGGTTTAAATCTAATGCTACTTGACTTGTAGGTAAATGTGGATTTTCGTTATAACTGAGTAAAACATTCAATTTCATATCATCATCTAGTTTTGGCCTACCTGTCCTAGGAAGATCTTTTACACAACCATGATCACGAAATTTTTTGATAATTTTGCTAACTGTGGATTTTGCAATTGCTTGTCCTCGCTCAGGATGCGTATTATTAAAAAGTTCACATACTTCGTCAAGATTTCTTTGGCGATCTCCCCATCCAAACATAAGAATCTCTATTCTTTCTCTTTCTGAAAGCATTTTTATCAGGAAAAAAGTAACTCTCCAACAATATGTTAAAAATTGACACAGTTTATTGTCAGTACATGACAGTTTCTATGGGAGTTCTAAAATAATCCACCAGATTTCACTATGCATAGGGAAATGAGTTAATTTTCATTTTCTCATTTTTTTATCTCAAAAACAGTTGACTTTAGGGATAGGGTATGCTTAATAAAATATGATCAGAATTTCATGTAGATTCTTAAAATGAAATAATATACAGGGTGTTCCATTAGAGATTCTGAAGTTTTGGCGTGTAACTTGATTTTAAAACACCTTGTATATTTCAAGACATTTTTGAATCATTAATCGTAAGGAACTATACAACTTTTATATGAAACTTTTTTACCCAACTTGTATAGTTTTTGACATATCTCAAGGTTTCCAGACTTTATGCCCTCATTGTACATATATATATATATATATATATATATATATATATATATATATATATATATATGTATTTTTTTTTTGTGTTTATTTTATATATATAATATAATATATTTTAATTTTTTCAAATAGAAAGGAGGTGGCTCCGGGGGTTTTTATAAAATACCTTTTTCTTCCGAACAGTTTGATACTACACACTCTAATATTATATGAACTCTTTCTCCTAAAAAAGCAGAAATATGTATTGTTACTACATACAAAATAAGTCCGCATGATCTAGTCATCCATGATTCAACCAGTTGACCGTTTGTCTATGGCTACAGCGGGAAATGTAAATAAAATTTAAATAAACTGATAGTTTAGAAAACAGCATTTTAAATACGCGAAAAAATGTTATTTCTTGAACATTAGAAACATGCATTCTTTATAATAAATGGACATTTAATTAAACATAGGAGGCTATGACCGAGACGGTACGAAACAGGCGTATTAAGGCGGTTTTGAAAACAAAACACTGTTAACGATTTTGACAATCGTCTTTATAATTATGCACATTTTTACCCAAGTGTAAGTACCTGATTGTTTTAGTGGTTTGTTAAAAACTGATTTAAAGTGTTCTATTAAAACATGGAAAATTACACAAGAAGTGAGAAAATCGACATGCTTCTAGTTTTTGGTGAATGAAGGCAGAATTCAGTTCAAGCTGCTCAAATGTATGGACAGAGATATCCCGATCGTCGTCATCCCACCCATCCCCAAGTTGGTTAGGTAAATGCGCAACGAGTCCAAAAATAATCCTAACGCACCATTTGTAATACGCGAAGACAAAGAAATAGATGTTCTGGCATACATGCATGTAAATATGGCCGCCCCACTTAAGAGAGAACGCTTTAAAATGCCAAATATTTAAAAATTCGGCTTGGCGAATTTCACACAAACACTAATACCGTTGGTATAAATATCAATTACATCAACACCTTTATCAAGGAGATAACATCCGAAGATTGCAGTATTGTATATAAAAGGTACTGGTCTCAAGAAAATCAGCTTTTGATGGAAGAGGGAAATTTTCAAGAGCTTTTTGGGTTTAATTGTTGGATTGAATTCTCGGTGATAGAATTTCAGGGCCTATAATTTTTGATGGTCAACTAACAGGGGAGAGATATTTACACTTTGTGAACTATCAAATACCAGGGATTAATGGGAACCGTATATTTTACCAACAAGATTGCGCCCCACCTCAATGTAATGGCAGTAAAAAATTACTTAAATACCACATTTGGCGTACATTGGATCGGAAATAGTGGACCTATTTACCCCCAAGGTAAAACAATTTACGTCTAGGTATCTTTATTATAATGGTTTAAATATTTCAGATCGCCAGACCTCACCCCCTCTGTGGGGCACTGTCAAAAATGATGTGTATAATACATCTTCAGCAATCTGTGGTGAATCAGACAATGAAGTAAGAGCGGCCATAAGCAGGATTACCCCAGGACAACCAAGAGAAGTAGTGAGCAACTATCGAAAAGGTACAGCTTTGTCAAGAAGAGCACGGTGACCATTTTGAAAATTTGGAACCTTACAAATTTATTTTGGTTATAATTTCAAAATTAATTACATTATAAATTGTTTATTGTTGTAACATTTTAAAATTTTATAATACTTGTGTTAATAAACAAGTCATGATTAATGTTTTCAAACCACCGTGTGTTTCATAGCGCCTTCGTAATAGTCTACTATGCTTAAATGAATTTTATCGTGTATTTGAAAACCTGTCGCGCATAAAGGATAATAAAATACTTTTTTTTTAAGCTGTCACTTTACTTATGATTGATTAACGTTTTCCGCTGTAGTCATAGTAACACAGTCAACTGTTTGCAATATACATATATTATCATGAAGTATGTGGTATTGAAATACTCGGAAGAAAACGGTATTTTATAAAAATCCCAGGAGCCACTTCCTTTCTATTTGAAAAAATTGAGTAAACTTATTTCACACGGACATAAACTAGTTTTTAGGATCAGCAGAGGTAGGCTTGTATTTTTCCCTTACTACTAGATCAGAAATGAACCGATTTAAATGGTTTATAGCATGTTAGATTGAAAAAAATATATATCATAAAAATTCCTCCATCTGTTTAAAACTGACAAATCGGGTGGCATTGCACTCAGAACGCCATTTTCTATCGAAACAATTAAAAATATATAGGGTGTCCCACTTAAGAATCGAAAGTTGCCGCCATTTTCGGTTAAACCGGAAGTGGCTCAAAACAAACGAATATGTCCAAAAATCCAAATTTATATCTTGTATTCACACACCAAATTCCAAAAGTTGTAAACTTTATTAAAGAACAAAAAGTTATAAGGGTGAGCCACATCTAAGGGACACCCGGTATATATATATATATATATATATATATATATATATATATATATATATATATATATATATATAGAATTAATGTCGTGACATATTTCAGGGTGTTCATTTTTTTTCTCGTTTTTTTTTGCGTTTTTCTCCGGTACATTCCAAGATAATTAGTTCAAATTTAGTATATGTATTATTTTTAAGAACCTTCAAAATTAAATATCAAAATTGTCCGTCAGACTATACAGGGTGTATTTTGTGATTTTTTTGGAGCACCCTGTATGAATTCTGATATCAAATTTAAACTCTTTCTTCATTTGTTTAGCTTTTTAGGCTTTTGCATTATTCTCAGAGTTTTCGACTGATTTGCAAAAATTGCCATCGATTCAAATTAAATATAGGCGAAATAATGAAACTAGAAAAAAAACTAGTAGGTTGAGGCAGGTAATTGGTTAATTCTGTTTTTTCATCTGACATTTTGTAACAGATAATGTTTTTGTTTGACGTTTCCGTAGTTGTTTCGAGTTGTTTAATGATGGTTGAGTTCACAAATCAAGAATATGCAGAAATACATTTAGTTTGAGGACTTGCCAATGGCAATAGTTATGAAGCAAGACGACTCTATGAACAGATATATCCAAATCGAAGGGTGCCCAATCGACAAACATTTGCGAAGGTACATAATCGGCTATGTGAAAATGGTTCATTCGGGAAGTCCACTCATTTAGCAGGAGCAAATAAAACGGTTAGGAGTCCTGAATGCAGTAGAAAATGATCCAGCTACCAATATGAGAAAAATTGGTGCAATACTTATTTCATTTGTGCTTGTATGGAAAATTTTAGTAGACAACTTATTGTATCCTTACCACATTCAAAGGGTTCAAGCTCTTCTGCCATGTAATTTTCCACTACGTTTAAATTTTTGCCAGTGGTTCCTACAAATGCTAGCCCAAAATCCATTATTTGGAAACACGATTTTATTTAGCGATGGGGCAAATTTTTCAAGGAATGGCATAAATTTTCATAACAATCATTTTTGGGCAGAACAGAATCCGCATTTGATACGCGAAAGGAATGAAGGCGAACTCCCAGTATTGCTACCAATTCTTCTTATAAATCAAATAGCATATTTTAGCCTAGAGGTGAGGGAGTTCCTAAATCAAAATTGTAAGAACAATTCAAAATTGTAAATTGGATAGGGCGAGGGAGACTTCAGTCATGGCCCCTAGATCTGTGATGCAAAAAATGTAACAGCCTGTATACAGAGACAGACAATTTTGATATTTTATAGTAGAGGTTCCTAAAAATAAAGTTGAACTAATTATATAAGAATTTACGGGAGAAAAACGCAACAAAAACGAGAAAAAAATTGAAACTTGGACACCCTGTATAAAGAAAATGGTGCATTTTATTTACCAGTATCATCACCCCCTGAAATATATACTCATAATAATTAATTACATTAATTAACACCCTGTATATATTTGCGAACAAAATTTCAGGACAGTGTCTCGCGGGGATTTTAGTTTGGTTATTATGGGCTAGATTTTCGATATTTTTAAGGGGTGCAAAAATTATATTTTGATTTTTGATTGATTATTTCGGGTAAATGTCCTAAGAATGAAAAATTGTGGAAGTCATTTTTTTTATCATATATAATTTAAAAAATATACACATAATATTTTGAAAAACGGCGACAGACAAATTTATACAAAATAATTTTTATCCACAATACTGGGTCCACCTAACAGGAAACGAAAAAAAAAGAATCAAAAAAGATGAAACATGTCAAATTGCTTTTATTTTTTTGTAAATAATTCAATTTTTTACTGTGTTGCATGTCTTAATGTCTACCATCCTAGTTGTCTGGAGCGCGACTTTAAGAACCACATTAAATTAGGGATACATAGAATTAATTTATTGTTCCATAGAATGTAAAGAAGCTACTCCACCTACTAATTTAGAGCTAGATGAGTTGCTGAAGGAAGGTGAATTATATCGAGAAGAAAACTGTGAATTAAAACGGAAGATCCAAGAGGAAAAGAAGACTGCTTTTGAATTCTTATTGAACGAAAAAAATGATACAATAACTGATCTTCAAAAGGAAGCTTAAAATATAAAAAAAGAAATTAAAGATATAAAATTAAAAGAATAAAAAAAAAAGACTCAGGATTTTGAAGAGGATGTTTATGAATCTGAAAAAAAGTTGGTTGACAATTTAAATAATAAACGTGAGGAACTGTTGAAGATTAAAGAATAGCGAGATGTGTTGTTGAATCAAATAATGTCATTACAGGAAAGTATATCAGATTATTCAGACAAATACAAGACCCTACAAGATGACATAAAGGAACTGACTGAGCTTAACAAAAGTATGATTTGTTCCATTCGTTGTTTAGAAAGTGACAACAAGACATATATTTTGAAAATTTATAGACTGAAGAGCCTGCTACAAAATTCAGACAACCTTCACCCGACAACTGAACTGGATCTGGAAAATTTTGACCAGGAAACCCTTGCAAAAAGTGATAAAAACTCTACTATTACAAATGAGACCGCTGGTAGATGACTAATAGTTGATGCAAACGTGGGAATTAGTGACAAACTTTTGCCAGAGAAGGGGACCGAAGAATGTTACAGGCAATCTTCAAACAGGAACTCCACTTGCCAGAACTTAAACACTCAAAACGACATATTAAAGACCAAAGTGTTAGTTTTGGGAGATGATTATGGCCGCATTTTCGACAATCAATTTGTTTCATTTTTAGATCGTGTAACTGCCCATAATTATAATTTTTAATTTTTTTTTAAACCTGGTGCACTTAGTTATAATGTCCTCGAGGGTATTAATAAGTTAACAGATAACTTTGACTTTAAAGATTTTGTAATTCTGGGTGTAGGCTCTAATGATATAGCTAACCACCGACTCCCATCCTTTAAGTTTTTACTTTCCAAGTTGAGACATTGCTGTAATAGAACAAATGTTATAATATTATCGGTGCCGTATGTAAGGGGTGAAACCTCTCGAAATGACCTAATACTTAAATATAATGAAAAATTGTGGCTTCTTGTAGATAGGCTCTCTAGATTTGCACAGGGAAAGATAATGTTCATAGATTCTAATTCAGAGAGAGGCAATAAATGTAATCAAGAAACTATTTTTAAAAAAGTGTATGATGCTATGTCATCTAGTGTAAATAGTATAAGTAAGAGTAATTTAATTTTTATTAACACATGTGTAGAAGGTGAGATATTTGAGGTAAGCACTTCGCCGACTGCAAGCAGTATTAGCGATACAATTGAGAACATTCAGTCAGGTAGACCAAATTTTTAGTTGGCAATATATCAGCCAGGGCTAACTTAAGTCAAATTGTGATATTATATCAAAACTGTAGGGGTATCAAAACAAAACTACAAGCATTAAAGCTTGGTATGTTGAATAAGGACGCGGATATAGTCGCTATTTCCGAAACTTGGTTGAATAGTTCTGGTTACAATTCTGAATTTATTGATAGAACAATTTTTAGAAAAGATAGGAGTGTTAATTTGACGGGAAAAAAACAAGGAGGTGGAGTTCTATTGGCTGTGAAGAACAATATATTGGCAACTGAATATGATATGTTTGACAATGATCTTGAAGCTTTGAGTGTAATTTTGAAATTTGGCCAAAGAAAAATATATATTGTAATTGTCTATTTTCCGCCAGACACTAGCTTGGATATATATAGAAGATTTTATTCTTGTATTGAAAATAATCTTTTAAATTGTGATTGTATTATTTTAGGAGATTTTAACCATCTCGACTATGTATCTAATGCTCCCAGTGAACGTATTTGTGATTTTAAAAGTTTTTTATTGTTTACAAGTTTTGTACAGATTAATAATATTAGAAATGTTAATAATGTTCTCTTAGACTTGGTAATTGTGAGTTCTCATTTGCAGGGGTGCATGGTGGATATAGATGATGAACCATTGTTGCCTATTGATCAACATCACCCAGCAATGGAAATAAGTTTCTATTGTAAATATAAGTATAATGAGTGTGAACAGGTAGTTAACACAAAATTTAATTTCAAAAAAGCTGATTTTAATTTAATGTATCAATTAATAAGAACCCAAGAATGGCAAATGCTTTATGCATGTAGGGAAGTCACTGAAGCGGTCGACATGTTCTATCATATTCTTAATGTGGTGTTTAAGGAGTGTGTTCCTTTGTCAACGCAAGTGGGTAGAACATTTCCGGTATGGTATAGCGGTAAGATAATAAAATTAATAAAGAAAAAGGAACAAGACCTACAAAGATACAGGAAAATCAAGTCGGCATATTGGTTGAATAAATATAAGAATACTCGACGTCTTGTTAAATCTGAGATCAGGGCTGCCTACAATCAATACATGGAGCGTGTGGCCGGTAGTTTGTATATGGATCCAAAATATTTTTGGTCCTACATAAAATCGCAAAAGAGTGATAATGATATGCCTGATGAGATGTACTATGAGAATGTTTCTTTTAAGGGTACTAAAGACATAGTGGATAGTTTTTCTGTATTCTTCAGTTCTGTTTTCTCCGCGGGCGGCGGAACAATTGCCGACAAAACCTTGTCACGTAAAAGATTATTTTTGTGAACTACCTATCACTGAGCATGAGGTTCTAGAGGCAATTAATAAACTAAAGGGCAACAGGGCCATAGGGCCTGATGGGGTGCCTGGATATGTTATCAAGGGCTGTAAGGAATTCTTGCTAAAGCCACTATCTCATATTTTTAATGTAAGTCTTCGAACTACAACATATCCTAGTATTTGGAAGACCGCTAAAGTAATACCGGCCTTCAAAAATGGTTCAAAAGAACAACTAGCAAATTATAGGCCTATATCTATAATAAATGCCATCTCTAAGGTATATGAGATAGTGATATTCAATAGGCTTTATGATGAGGTGAAGTATTGTATTTCTGCCCATCAGCATGGCTTTTTACCAAACAGGTCCACAATGACAAATCTTACGGCTTTTTTTCAATACCTGCATGAAGCTTTTAATAAGAAAAATCAGGTAGATGTAATCTTCACAGATCTTAAGAAAGCGTTTGATAAAATAAAACATAGTGTTGTCATCAAGTCTTTAAAACAAATGAATGTGAGGAATAACTTGGTGTGTTTGCTTAGTTCATATTTATGTGACAGGAAACAATATGTTGAAATAAGGGGTGCAAGATATGAAATGTACAGTAGTATGTCTGGAGTTCCTCTTCTATTAATAGCTTGTGCCAAGTTGTTAAGAATGCAAGAGCATTATTATTCGCGGATGATTTTAAGATTTTTTTTAGAGATTATAAATAATGATGATGATTGTGATCGATGGCAAGATGACCTCGATAATGTGTGTTTTTGGTGTAATGAAAATGGATTTATATTAAATGCAAAAAAAGTGTGCAAAAATGACATTTTCATTAAATAAGAATGTTGTCAATTTTGAATACAAGATTAATAATGTTGTATTACAACCTTGTAATATGCAAAAGGATTTAGGTGTTTCTTTAGATAACACACTTAATTTTACCGAACACATAGTGACAAAAATCAATGAGGCACATAAAATAATGGGTTTCATTGTCAGGTCCACCAGATGCTTTCATGTAGATGTATGCCTTAAGCTCTTTGATAGCCTTGTATTGCCTAAACTCGATTATGGCTGCATAATATGGTCATCTCAATATGAAATCTGGATTAAGTCCATTGAAAGTATTCAGAGAAAATTTCTTAAATACCTATTTTACAAAAAATATGGCTATTATCCTCCTCAAGGGTATAGTCACAATCAATTATTGTCTATGTTTGATAGACTATCACTCGAGAATCGTAGAATAAAAATATGTTTGGTGCATTTCTACAAATTATTGAAAAATCATGTAGATAATGCTGATATAATATCTTAGCTGCCATTTTTGGTTACTCTTGGATATACAAGAAATAGAAATACATTCTACCTGCAATTCCCCAAGACGCAACTTTATAAGAACTCACCTGTCTACAGAATGTGTGACTTGTTTTATAGATTTGCAAGTGATTTGGACCTAGCTACTCTCAGTTTGGAGCAGTATAGGGCGGCCATAGAGATTAAATTATTGGCAACTCAGGAACAAACTTAGTTAGTTTTTATACGGTATTAGTATTTAGAGTAAGAATGTACAGTTATTTTGTAAATATTTAGGTAGTGGTGACAGTAATTGGCAAATATATGCTGTAGATGCCTTATAATGAATAAATAATTTTTTAACTCTCGGAGGACGAAACAACCACCGGAAAGTGAAAACAAAAATGTATTTCAGAAGCATTTTGCTTACTTACAAAACGGTGGAAGATGGTTTATTATTTAAATTACATTTTTTTATTATTTTTTTTTGTTCTAAAATTACATTTTCTATTGGTATCTTGTAACTCGGTTTGGTTAGAGCATACCCCTGATAAGATAATGACTTGTGAGCGATCTGCCTCTGTTTGACAGACACTACCACGGATTCTGTTCTGATGAATTATCGTCCATTATGACCTCTTTAGTCACTCTTTCCAAGGAGATACGAGCATCGATCTACACGCATCTTTTCACCCTGCAACTGCAAAGACTAAGGACCGTCCACTTTTTTCACTCCTTTATTCCCAGAGTGTCTCGGTTATGGAATGTGTTACCAGCAACGCTTTTCCCTCTTCTCTTAAGGCTGAACTGCACACAGCAAACAAAATATCAACGACATGGTCAAGACACGTTCAAAGTAATATGAAAAGGTACTGACATGTTGGAAAATACAAATATAACACTAAAACAAATGGGCTAACAGAATAAATTACAATTATTATTTGAGCGGCGGCGCGTTGTTGAATTTTATTATGTTAATTGAACATGTAAACAGATAAAAGGAGTAAAAAAAAAATCCGCCAGTGAATTTATCAGCTTTGATTTCGATGTGCGGATCGTTATTCGTTATTCCCTTGTTCGATTTTCGATCTGCGATTTGCGAATTTATAATAAAATTTATCAGTGTTTTTGTGATTTTTTCTTCCCTCGTAAAAGAGAGATACCTATTGTAATCATGAAAAAATTACCCTCCAAAATGTTTCCACTCTTCACCTAGTTGCCGTAAAACATATTTTCTTCATTCCGTAGGTCTGTCTGTTTGTTCGAAGCATAGCTAAAAAATTACTCACCCAATTGACTTGTTGACAAATGTTAGTCAAAAATTAAGGGCCAATGGAGATGATTTGGTAACATTTTGGTATAGTATGGCGGAGGAAAATGGCAGCCTAGAGTTAAAAAAATTGTTACTATAAAATAGCTGACTAAACAAAATGGCGGCCTAATAAAATATTAAAAATATCAGCCTGGAAAAACTACTTATTGGATTGATTTCCAATTTTGTGCGAGTGTGATATAGAATGAACAGTTAAAATTGTGGTACGAATTCAAGATGGCGGAAAAAAATAGCGGCCAAATGTGATTGTAATCGTGAAAATATCACCCTCCCAGGTTTTACCTTTGTTTATGTTTTAGCGTCCCTAGATTCCAAAAATTATGTTTCATGTCTGTCAGTTCGCAGCAAAGCTAAAAGCTATTTACCCGGTTGACTTCAGGTAGTCAAAAACTAAGGAAAATATGGAGATGACCTGATAACATTCTGGTAAAATTCCAAAATGGCCAAACAAAATGACGCTTTAGTGAAATAATTTACCTCAAATTGTTACAAAATCAAGTGTGTGAACTGTTAACATTTTGGTCCAAATCCAAGATAGAATTCAAACTTTATGCAAGCATTAAATGTGATTTAGACATAAACTGGTAAAATTGTGGTACAAATTCAAAATGGAGGAACAAAATGGCGGCCAAATAAAATATTTAATAAACATATTCATATTTAACTGGCTTCAAACTTTGCACAAAAATTAAATGTAATATAGGGATGAACTGAGCGAATTCAAGAAGATGGGACAAAATTGCGATCCTAAAAAAATCAGTGTAAAAAGTACTTATTCAATTTATTTGAGATTTTACTCAAAAATCAAGGGTGGCACAGGTAGAAACTGTTTGGTACTCATCCAATATGGTGGAACAATAGAAATATTTGAAGACAGTATATGTGTTAATAAATAACTATGTCTGGAACTAAATTAGGTCACACTTTATTATTCCTAATAAAAGGAAAGATTTATAACCAGCAAAGTTACAGGTAAAGGAAATTTACCGATTTTTATAATCATGCCATGCCACGTAAATATTATAACTGAAAGTTACGCCTGGAAGTAGACGAGAAAGTTTAAAACGAAAAATGATTATACTAAAGCAAGTATGTAATTAGTTTTATATTATGGTAGAATATTAGATAATGTACATCAGGGTTACCGGTTTTCGATGGATTTACGTCGTAGTTCCCTTATTAGTGATGAGAAAGAATTGCGGTTTTACTTTTTTATAAAATAAAACACGCCATAAACAAACTTTTCATAGCCCTCTTCGATTCTCAGATACAAGGTGAAGTTGAAATCATCGAAATTTGAGTCCTCCCTCATTTTTCGATTATGCTTTACCTTATTGAAGAAATAAAAGCTATATTATGTTATATAGTTTCTTACGGGTTTTTCAAAATTTAACCCTTATAGGGGTGAAATATTTCTATATATTGTTTACAATATCCCTTTACCTAAAAAATATTTAAAGACGATTCTTTCGTCAATGGCTTTTAAAAATAATTATCCAAATATAAATTTCAAAATCTTTTAAAATTCCACTCTTAAACGGATAAAACGGAGTTATTTTTATTGCCCCATATAACAGCTAATATACTGTAATATTAACACAATATGTACGCTATACAGATTAAGTATTGAAGTCGCAAAATTTTTTTCTAAAAAATATAAGTGGGTTTAATCGACGTTTTAGAGTCCCTAGAATACGAAAAATATATTTTTAGAACAAAACTTTATGATATTTGTTCGATTGTGTGCGACTGTGTATATGTAAACAAAATAAACAAACCAACGATAATTTGAGAACGGTTAAACCGGTTTCGCTTAAAATTTGAACCAAAAGTAGTCTAGGTTAGTATCTCGCGGGGATTAAATTTTGGGTGTCACGGACGTAGATTTTCGATATTCTTAGGGGTATAAAAATATAAAAAACATAACAGGAGAACGCAACAGTCAAATTGAAAACTATGAATAGTTGGGTTTAATGTTCTGACATTGAAAAATTGTGGTGTGTGTCAATTTTTTTATATGCAAAATAATGTTTTATCCATTATACAGCGTAGTCTTGTGAACAAGATACATTATGCAAAAATCAGTATAACATGTCAAACTTCTTTTTTTTTCCTTAGTAGATGTCTAGGCTTTGAAAGAAACCTCGTTAATAACTTTTTTGGCAATGTATACTGCTGATTTTCTATAAAAACTTTTTGAAATCGGAGTCAAACTAATAACGATAGCAAATAGACATTATACTCATGGTACTAGTTTCAAGACACGCATACATATATGTCTTGTGCAGTAATGAGGAATTAGTTTGACGCCGACTCCAAAAAGTCAAATTTTTAAGATGGAATAAAATCTTTTTTATTTTTTTAGGTCAGTTTAATTTTTTTATATTTTTTTTACATAACATAATAAATTAATCCTTTATTTAGCATTTTGCTAGCTTAGAAAAAAAATGTTTCTTGTGAATCCAAAGCTCTACCACGTAGTAGTCAAGAACTATAAAAAATAAAACTACTTAAAAAAACATTGAGAAGTCAAAAAATTATATTTTATTCCATCAAAGAAATTTGACTCCAACTAAGACCTAATTAGTGTTTAATGTCACGAACAAAATTTACAGTTTCTATTAGTTTGACGATTCCAAGATTGTATTAAGTATTATTTTTTAGTTTTCAGTGTTTTTTTAATCGGTTTTATTTTTTCTGTAATTTTTTTTATTTATTCCCTTATTTAAAAAGGTTCTATTTTAAATGTGAAGCTCAAGGTTCCTGAGGCCTAAACCTAGGTACTGGGGTCCAATGAACTTAAAATTTTACCAGAATCACGTTAACTAATGATCAATAAGATTTGTAATTACCTAGCGAAATAACCTGACCAGGAAAATGATTGCCTCTCATTAGGGCTCTACCTCCAGCTATGTCAAAATTACATTTTTTGATTAATTACAGTTTCATGCTCCAAATTTCAATATATATTAAAGCATTTAAAAGTTTGTGCGAAAACTCTCTGGGAGAAAATAATTTAAAGTGGCGTCATTACTCCATTTTTACTTTTTTGAATATATTTTCTATGGAATAACCCCGGTACCACACTAAAAACTTCTTTAAAAAGTCTGTATTGGTCACAATCTCCCCGAAGTAATCGGTGTACTTAAAATCACATTAAACAATATTATGAATAAACCATATCTTCACATGCATAGAAAATCAGCAATCCCAACGGTTAAAAATTAAATAGTAAAATTGCACTTTGTATCCCTGAAAACCACGAAATTAATATTTTGTGCCAAGAATAAAGTTATTTGCTATGTTAAAAACATTTAAACTTATGACACCAGAAATATCATTACTAAGTTATAAATTATACCCCCCCCTTTCATGCACTAAATTGTAAGGTAATATAATAAAGCAAATTAAAGTTACCGCGGAAAGGATTCATAATGGCGCTATGCCGCCATTTTTTTTTCAGTGCTACTATATGACCACCCCGGTACTCTTCTGAATACTTCCTAAAAAATGTATTCATATCGGTCAATGTATCACTAAGTGTAATCTAGGTTCATACATAAATAACCGGTAAAATTCTTTTACCCGGAACATCCCTCGTTATGATTTTTTTAGGAAATAGTGAAGTATGAGTAAAATGGGACTCAATTCGGTTCAGTAAATAGTCACAGTATATATACTGTCGTTTCAAACATTTTTATTGGGCGCCATTTTGCTCCATCATATTGCATTCCTACCAAATAAACTGAATAAGTAGTTTCCACATTGTCAAATACCGCCATTTTGTTATGTCATATTGAATTCGTACCAGTTTATCCCATTTCACATTTAATTTTCCTTAAATTCGTACTACAACTGCACCAGTTTATCTCTATTTCACAATTAATTCTTGCACAAAAATTAAAGTTCATTTAATAAATAATATTTTCAGGCTGATTTTATAAATATTTTATTAGGCCGCTATTTTGTTTTGCTATCTTGAATTCATATCAAAATGTTATCAGTTCATTTCTATGTAAACAGATTTTTTGTGCAAAATTGGATAATTAGTTTTTTTTAGTAATAATGTTATTAACATTGTTCAGTCATATTGGATTCTTACTAAAATATTACCAGCTCATCCCCATATGACTCCTAATTTTTGATCAAACTTTGAAGTCATTCGTAAGTAGTCTTTAAGATATGCCGCGAATTGACAGCTATACAGACAGACCGACAGACGATCTGACGGAATTAATAAAACATATTTTTGGCATATAGAGACGCTAGATCGTGAAAATATGTAAAACCTGAGAGGGTGTTTTTTCACGATTACGAGCATTTTATTTGGCCGCCATTTTATTCGGTCTTCTTGAATTAGTACCACAATTTCACTAGATGATCCCTATACCAAAATTAATTATGGCAAACAATTTGAAACCAATCCATTTCAATTTTTAAATATTTCATTAGTCCGCAATTTTGTTCCGCCATCTTGGATTACTACTTTAATGTGGGTGCAAAACTTGAGATAAATTGGATAAGTAGTTTTAAAAAAAATTTTTTTAAACATTTCACTAGGGTGCCATTTTGTTTCGCCATATTGGATTTTTACCAAAATATTACTAGATCATCCCCAGACGACCCTTAATTTTTGATCAAAATTTGAACTCAATCGGATAAATGGTCTTTAAGCTATGTCGGGAACTGACAGACAAACAAAACCATATTTTTAGCATCTAGCGACACTAAAACGTTAAGATATGTAAAACCTGAAATGGTGAATTTTTCACGATTACAAACATTTTATTTGGCCGCCATTTTGTTCGGCCATCTGCAATTAGTACCACAATTTCACTTGTTGGTCCCTACACCACAATTATTTATTCAGCTGCCATTTTGTTCCACCATCTTGGATTCGTCCAAAGTTGATTCTAACATAATATTTTGATTTGTGTGCAAAATTTGAGGTAAATTGGATAAGCAGTTTTTTAATAACATATTTTTTTAATATTTCATTAGATCGCCATCTTTGGCTGTATTGGATTTTTACCAAAAATTACCAGGCTCTCATCATGTCAATCGGGTAAGTAGTTTCTTAGCTATGCCGCGAACAGACAGACAGACAGACCGACGAACTGTTATGGCATCTAGGGACCCTGAAACGTAAAGATCTGAAAAAATCTCGTAGGATGATTATTTCACGATTACAATATTTCGTTTTTTGAAGTCGGTACCAATTCACTTATATCCAGATTGAATTAGATCCGACATATTTTTAATTTGGGTTAAATTTTTTCTCTAAAATACCTTTACATTAATTCGTTAATAAAGCACCCCGATTCGTAAACAAAATTTTAATGAACAATATACGCCACAAATAAATAAAATTTTACATGAGACGTTCAAACAAGTGTCTTTCGAACTAATCTTAATAATTCGACTGAGTACCGGATGCATTTTAAGATCCTTTACAAACCTAGGGCACTATATGGAAAATCGACCATTTCTATTGGTTGGAGCGGTTTACATAGTTTTCGCGCCTCGTTTAAATGAGCGTTTTATATTGAAGCAAACATATTGCGAATGCTTTAGCCACATGATATGCAATATTACAACAAAACAGCCATGTCATACATCATTAATGTTTGACGCCCGCATTTCATTTGATTTATTTATGAATATGATTTAAATTAAAAACTATTGGAAAACATGAGCTACATTTGTATTAATTTTTTTAAAGTATTTTTTACGATTTTTAAATTCGATAGTTATGTCAAATACGGAAAAATGAACATGAAAAAGAATGATCAATTTACATCCTTTTAACTTAAAAAATTTACTTCTTAGTAGGCATCTAATTATCTGATATGGCTTAAATTAACCAAATGACCATACCTCTAAGCGAATTTACTTAATAATGCACATTATATATTTAAATTCAGAGTTTATTCAAGCAACTATGTAATATACCTACTTAATATAATTAAAATGAATTAAGGATCCATTAATTCATTTGCCAAATTACACCTAGGTTAGTAAATAATTAAGTTTTTAGTAATAAAAACGTCTTATTAGAACTTACAACTAATTAATTAATATGAGCTTATTTTCGATACCAATAGTCTATGTATTGTTTATTAGATTAGCTGTCCTTCAGGCTAAAAGAAAATAAATGTGATAATACATATTCTATAAAAAAATATAGTTTTAATAAAGGAATTACAAAAAAATTTACATAGCAGAAGAGCGAAAAAAGAGAGAAAGACAATAATACAAAAATAGTAATCTTAAGTTAACGCAGTAAATTTGCATTAATAATAAAAATAATAAACATGCTTTATTGTCGGAAGTATATAATATTTGTTAACAAAGTGAGTTTAAATACTAAGGAAAAGTTAATCAATATAGATACTAATAAATTCCCATAGGACATGATGACCTTGCATTCCATTGCGTGTTGGTATTTTTCCCAAATGCTTTAACCCAAAGATTAATGTCTTCCGTTGTCTTTAAGCTACTACGCACCAAAACTTTATTTTGGGAGACAACTGTCATTAATCACTTGCACAAACATCGTTATTTGTTGGAAATCTAAATGAAAAAGTAAGTTTTTCGGCATAAATTGTTTAAAATTTAGGAGTCCGTGGTCTATCGGCGTCGACCTTTAAAGCGAAAACAAAACACAAAATGACTAAAACGAGGTTAGGTTAGCTGCTGATCAGCTGGATGGTTCGATGGTTGCCTACGATGCGTATCATGTTTGTGCGCGGATTGACCAGCCAATGGGAGAGGTCGATTTCACATAGTGCCATAGGCTATAAAGGATCTTAAAATGCGTACCGGATCGCACTTCTTCCTTGCAGTTGGTCTGGGATATTGATTTTATTATAATTCTAAAAATAGATTTTATGCTTATTTCTAGGTCAAGTCGATCACCGAAGTAGTGGAATTATATTATTTCCATAATTTAAAAGACGTAGTGTAAATATATTTTTTTATGATAACTTTCCACCTGTTTTACATTTTGCACCATTTTTATATTTCTCCACAATTTTATTTTTAATTAATAGAAATTTTCTTTTATTTTACTAAGTCGCTTGTACATTTCTTTTAAATATATTTATATATTTTTGGTCACAGTTTTTCATTATAACTCAATTCGAGACGTTTCCTTCACGTCAGAACTTGAAAAATTATGCTGTCTATAGGCAACTTAAAATACATTTCGGTTAAAAACCGGCTCAACAGGGTTCACGCGCTGCAAAAATACAAAGACATGAATACGATTTAGCATCTCAAATTTTGCAGTTATGTAGACAAAGGATCAGTGCAGGGTGGTAAACAGCCATTTTGTGAAAAAAAATTATATGGGTCGGTATCTGCGTCAAAAAATGATCGAAAATGGATAACTTTGCCACTAATTTTTTCATTCTAAATTCGAATTTTTCATAAAAAATCGCATTTAGCGCCCAACTGTACTTATTTCCCTATTAAAATCATATTGAAGCTAATACATATCTCTTAAGGCCGTTTTATATGCTGCAATTCTTTCTTGTAAGTGGCAATAGTCTTGAACAAAAGCATGCGCAGTGGCAAGACATTTGCACCTTTTGTCAAACTGCGCGTGCCTTTGTTCAATACTATTGCATATTGCAAAGAATTGCAGCATGTAAAACGACCTTTATAGTTTTAACACAATATTGCAGCGGCTGAAGGTTTGCAACGGATCAGTAATACTGCGTGCAGTCCACCCTTAATATGAAACACTTTAAATTCCGCATCAATAAACTTTCCCTGTCTTCACTTAAAACAACAAAGGTACCTAGTACTTTGGCCCTTGGCGTCTGCTCGTAGATAAAAAAAAACTACATGGATGGAGTTCTCTACAAGGGAAGTTCTGGGTAAAGGCGAATTTACCAATTTTTTTTAAGGATGGAAGACTCCAAATTTATTTTATTTTTTGTATATACAATTTTTTTCGACTACACAGAGTGATTCTAGGGAGGGAATCAGCTTTTTGAAAACGATTTTTTTTATTTTACTATAAATATTTAAAAAAAATGTGCGAAACATCACATTTTTTTTTGCACGTACTTAAACTAACTTGAGAAATCTATTGATGTACAGGGTGTCCCAAATTCAAGACGTATCATTCAGTGGCGGCATGTGGATATAAGAACGGGTGAAGCGCAGGTAGCTAGGTGGACAGCGTCGCAGGTAAAAATAGCGCTCCAGGCGAAAATTTTTCGGAGTGCCACACCCAAAATGGCTATTTTTTTAACGTTTTTATGATGTTAATTATCCATATCTTAAAGTTAAATTCGATTCGATCGATGCAAAACTGCTTCCGCCTCCCATGATCCGAATGCACTAATTCACATTAATTTTGTAACAAGCGAATAAACGCCTGTAATCCACAGCAGCACTTTATGCCGCTTCAAACTCTATTTGGCTTATGGACATTCACCATTGCTTTGCCATAGCAACCGCCGTAAACAAATCTAAGCGGGAAAGCCGACGTGCGGGGGAGTTTGAAGCGGAATTTTTTACTGCTGATAATGATGGGTCGCTCTTATGAAAAGGTGTTCAGCGCGCTACGTTTTTAAATCATTATTATTTTTTGAGTATATAAGGCACTAGTTTTGACTGAAAATAATGGTATAATAAGTATAAGTATAAGTAAACAATGTATATTTATATAAAACATACTATATTTTTATAATAGAAATGTAGATCATAAAATGCTTAATATTTTAAACATATTTGTATTTTTGAGTAAATTGATTGGAAAATGTAGGTGAAGCGGCTCTTCACCCGCGTTCCCTGCCGAGCCGCCATTGGTATCATTGGGATCTCGGAAACTATAAGAGATATAAAATCGGTTAAATTAGGGCAAAGTTGCGCAATTTCATGCCAGTCAAAACGCCGCCTTAAAAGTTTGAAAATTCCCAAGATATTCAAAAAAAACCAAATATTCGCGATGTCGTTTTTATTTTTTTCTGACTATTTGAAGTGATATGACAAAATAAATTCCACATTCTCTTGTTACTTTTTCTGCTTTACAAGATGGCGCTACTAGATTTTCAATCCGACGTTTAGTTTTTTCGCAATCATCATCAACTTTGTTTTTTTAAATAGGCAAAAAATTCCATTTTATATTTAATTAACCTTAAATTCTAAATTCAATGACAAACACTTGACATTTATCCGGCGTTTCGAGCCGAAAATCCATCAGTGCTAGTTGCTGATGATGGCGAACGAAACGTCTGATCAAAAGCCTGATGACGCCATCTTGTAGAGAGGAAAAAATGACTATTAAAAAGTAAAATTTATTTTGGTTTGTTTTAGTAATATTAGAAAAAAATCATTTGTTAGAATTTATGCTTGTAATTGCCAGAACTTAACATGAGAATTTATCAACAAAAAATAGATTAAAACAAACTTCAGTTTTTGCTTTCCTACATGATGAGGCCATTAAATTTACCCCGACGTTACTAAGTTAAGTTGCCCTAGTGTTGTTCTACAATAGCAATATTTGCATAGTGTAATATACTCTTTCATATCCATCATACTTAGCCATGGAATTTTCTTTTGTTTCAAAATGGCAGGAGTATTTTGACGTTTTTCTTTACTTATTTAAGTCCTGTTTATTCTCGATTTGTGTTATGAATAAAAATGACTTTCGCGTGTTTAGAAAAACGTGATTTGATCCGCATATACTACATTTGTCATAGAAATGCTCAAATTTCAAGTCAACGATATCTGTAGAAATATCCTAAAAGGCAACAGCCACATTTTTCCTATTTTGCAAGACTTGACAAAAATTTAGCAGATCATGGAGGTTTTGAAAAACCAAGAACGAAATACGGCAGGCGAATCGGTCAGGAAGAAGAAGCGCGTATTTTAGATGCTTTAACTTAATGTAGCGCACTAAAAGGTAACTAATTATTTACTAGTTTCTATATTATAGGTTGAAAATACACCTAGATCATCTCTTAGGGCAAATAAAGATGATTTGGAAATACCACGCATGAGAATTTGGCGAACTCTTAGATCGCATGGGTACAAGCCATTCAAAATTCACGTGAGTCAAACTTTAAGACCTGGTGATTCTGAAAGCCGTCTAGAATTTTATCGTTGGATGCAAAATAAATTAGAAGAAGGAGATTTTTTGAATAAAATAATTTGGACGGACGAGTGCACTTTTCCACGTCTGGAATATTTAACAGACACAATGAACATTATTGGTCTGTGAATAATCCGCGACAAAATCAAGAAATGAGACCTCAAGGAAGTGAACCGTTTAGTGTATGGGTGGGAATGTGGCGTAACAAAATCATTCGCCCATTTTTTTTTGGATGGTCACCCTACATCTCAAAAATATATAGATTTGATAGAGCAAGAAATAACGGATGCCTTATCGACCAAATCATTAGAAGTACGATATTAAGAAATCTATGGTGGCAACAAGATGGTGTTCCTCCCCATACTGGAAGAGAAGTGACAGAGATTCTCAATCTTTTATTTTCTGATAAATGGATTGGGAATCAAGGGTTTGTACGCTGGCCAGTAAGAAGTTCGGACTTAAACTCCTTAAATTACTGTCTCTGAGGTTTTTTGCAAAATCGATTATATCGGAATTTGCCCGAAAATATCGAAGAACTGCGTTATAATTTAACGCGCAATTTACAAAATTAATCGATTAACCCAAAAATGTATTGAAGCAAACGGTTTTCAATTTGAATTTATTTTTTTAAATTTAAATTTGTAAAATTTTTGTAGTTCCTAATTTTTTTAGTTTTTAATGAAGATATATTCTCGAGGCTTTCACTGAAAAACAAATATTTTTGTCTACATTTTTTTTTTAATAAATTCATTGTAAAATCAGATTTTAAATTTTGACTTCTGGCAATTAATTACCAGAACATACATTTTATTTTTTCTGATTTTTACTTAAAGAAGTAGACAAAAATAAATTCGACATTTTTATAGCCTTTTTCTTCTCTACAAGATAACGTCATCAGGCTTTTAATCGGACGTTTCGTTCTATCGCCATCATCAGCAACTAACACTGATGATGGATGTTCCGCTCGAAACGTCGGATATATGTCAAGTGTTTGTCATCGACTTTAGAATTTAAATTAAAGTTAATTAAGCGTAAAATGGAATTTTGTGCCTATTTGAAAACAAAGTTGATGATGGTTGCGAAGAAACGAAACGTCGGATTGAAAATCTACCAGCGCCATCGTGTAAAGCAGAAAAAGTAACAATGAAAATGTAGAATTTATTTTGTTATATCACTTCAAATAGAGTCAGAAAAAGATAAAAACGGAATCGCGGATATTTGGTTTTTTTCGAATATCTTCGAAAGTATTCGGAATTTTCAAACTTTTAAGGCGGCATTTTGATTGGCAGGAACTTTGCCCTAGTTTAATCGACTTTATATTCTTTATAGTTTCTGAGAACCCAATGATACTCGAATTTGGGAAATTTTTTTTTACCCCTCGACCAAATATATAAATATTTATTTATTTATTTTCTAAAATAATTAGACTATATACCAAAGACTGATTATACTCGCATAGACGGTTCATCAGATAAACAGAAATTCACCAATTTTATTAGTTCGTGTTGCAGCTTAATCGAAATATTAATTCGCACGCAACAAGATTAGACGCGGAGTTGCCCAGAGCGCGAGTTAGGTCTATTTATTTAGAAATCTTTGTATGCGTAATTTAACTCGAAGGTACGAAACTGTTAAATAAAAACAAGGGCTGTAAAATTGTGCCGAGCTACGTGGAAATCTCCCGATTATTATATGGAATACAAAGCAATGTAAGGTTGGGATCCATTTAGGGGGTGTTTTATTTAAGTATTATCTGTCCGATTATACTTAAATATTATAATTTTATGCCTTTAGACCTTTTACATAGTGCCGCGAGGCGAGATTAAGGCTTATAACTATGCTGACTAGACTTTCTATCGAAACATCTTACTCAGTGTGTTCTTCAATATGTTATTCAATAAATTGCTAATAAATTGATAAAATAATTTTTTGACATTTTTTTATGCCTTTAGACCTTTTACATAGTGCCGCGAGGCGAGATTAAGGCTTATAATTATGCTGACTAGACTTTCTATCGAAACATCTTACTGAGTGTGTTCTTCAATATGTTATTCAATAAATTGCTAATAAATTGATAAAATAATTTTTTGACATTTTTTTAAACTCTTCCGGGGCTACCTGTTGTAAGAGTGTGGTAGCTGGATTTTTATGCTAAATAATAAATATTTCAATTAAGAAAACATGGTTCTTGGGATTAGACCGTGTCAAATTAGAATTACTATCCGACAAAGCCTTCGCTTTCGTATTCGTCCTTTCCAAAGGCAAAAGTTTCGCAATACCACCGAGTAGCATTTCCGTAGAAGACATAGTATCCTCCTTTGAAGCAGCAATCAGAAGATTTCCAGTGGAGCAAGCCGATGAAGTCAGATATGAAACAGCGAATCATTAAAAATTCAAACCCACCGAAGCCGAATCTCTCCCCAGCTAAAAAGATAGCGATAAAGACCTTAAATGAAAACGCAATAAAAACCAAAACATGTAGGTGACACTTTTGTTGTTTGGTCTCATGGACAGGATGATTATCTCCTCACCTTTCTGGAGCACCTTAATCAACAACATCAGAATATTAAGTTCACAACGGAAATTGAATCTAATGAAACGATTCCCTTTCTAGATAAATGTGTTTAAAGGAAGGAAAATGGTACATTAGGACATTCTGTGTATAGAAAACCGACGCATATAAAGCTTTCAGAGGGAATGGTTGTTGCACTGAAGATATAACGCGTTCAATTAAAAGATATAGTAATCCAATTCCGCTAAAGGAGACTTATGAGGAGCCACCATTACGTAGTGTTGTTCTTCCCATCATACATGGCACTACAGACAAAATAGAACGGTTACTTCGACGGTCCAACATACGTACAATATTCAATTCACATAAGAAGATTGGACAATGTTTGCAATCCCCGAAAGATATTGTACCTTTTCCAACAGAAGGAGTATACAAAATTCCTTGCTCCTATGGAGAAGTGTATGTGGGAGAAACAGGACGCTCAGTATCAACTAGACTTAAGGAACATGAATGATGTATTAAAAAAAACAAATTCTTCAATCTGCTGCAGCTGAACACCAGCAGGCCATATTATAAATGTAAAGGAAACCAAGAGTCTAACATCGGTTCCAGGATTTTATAACCGAAAAATTAGAGAATCTTGAAATTTTTAAACACAAAAAATTTCAATAGAGATACGGGTTACGGTCTACATTACCTGTGGAAACCGATCTTAACACAGGGTTACGGTTCGGCGAGCACAAGTCGGGTATAAAAGCCCGCCTGAATCTCTCCGACCTTATTCAGTGTTCAGATCTCGTGGAGTAAAGTTCCCTGAAGATACCTCGTGCAATCGAAGGCAAAACGTCCGCTAGTAATTCCAATTTGACACGGTCTAATTTCAAGAGCCATGATTTCTTAATTTACCAAAGCCGTGAAAGCTTGGGTGTAGCTGGGGGGCGCCAAAACATAATTTTATTGCATATGTAAACTTTCTTAAAGTTACCATTTTTTTTTTCAAAATCATTTTTTATTCAAATTTTCAGTTTTCTTAAACGCGAATAACATCGAACTCTCCACATAGAATTTGGCCGCTAGTAGATATAATGGTACAAAAAAGACAGAAGCGACTCTCATCTACATTCTTCTATTCAGCGCACAAGTTTACCCTTTCTTAAAGCCACCAGAACCGTGCGTTGTGTTTTTGTTTTATTGGCTTTTTAGTAGCAAAAAAAAGACTCAAAAGAATGCACGGTTTTATTGTTTTATTTTTTTCTCTCCTTAACTAATGTGTTCTCTAGAATTGTCATTATTTTAATAGCTTACCTTAGTTGTTTTTAATCGAACTGTTATTTTACGAAATTACTTTTTATGATTTTTATTTCGATTAAGTATCAAACATAAAATAACTTTCAGTTTTACTGTAGACGGCAACTTCTATGTATATTTTTTATTTTTGTAGAGAGTAGTTTTTCAAGAAACATTTGTTCAGGGCAGTACATAGCATTTTCACTAGGGAACTTTTTTAAGTCTATTGGGGTGACTTAGACCAAGAAGCAATAAGTCATTTAAATTTTAGTAAAACCATGATGTTTAAGCTATAGTGGCCTGTAGAAATCAAATTACCCAGAACATTAGTTTTGTATGTATATTAATACATATTTCTATATTATTGTTAAACCATTTTATCTCAGAGACATTTTATTTACAGCAGAAGCTTTATATAGGTCTGCTTTGAGAATTGTTAGTGTTTTTGTCCTATTTAACGGAATTAAAAAAGGAAGGAAGTTATCAATTCGATCTTATATTTTTTTTGGATTGGATGAAAATTATCAGGGAATATTCAGGATTATATCGGAGTGGTCCCATGGTAAGCATATTGAAAAAATGTTAAAAATGGCGAATGACACCATTTTTACTTGTTTTTTTTTAATGTTATAATAAACAATATTCGCCATATTGAAAAAAATGTAAAAAATGGCGAATGACACCATTTTTACTTGTTTTTTTTCAATGTTATATTAAACAATATTCGCCATTTTGTCAGAAAGAAATATTATGTTACCATTGGATATTGTATAATAGAACATGTTATTATACAATGCTATTACATAATGTGTAGTGGACCCATTGATTGTTTGTTAAACCTGACTTTGACAATAAAACTCGTATAAATAAAACTAAAAAGGATGGAATAAAATATTTTATGAACAAAATAAAACATACTTCAAAAAAATACGCTAAAAAGTGAGAAATAATATTTTATTTTAACTTTGTTTCAACCAAAATAGTTCATAGATATATTTTTATTATTAAGTAATTAAGAATAAGTTTGGCGCCGACTTGACAGTGTGAAATTTTCCAGACGAAATAAAATATTATTTTTCACTTTTTAGTGCATTTTTTTGAAATCGGTATCAATCGAAATTTGTTTTTTTTTTTTGAAAATGAAAATGGATCAATATTTAAATTTAAGGTTTAGTCATGTTTAGACAAAGTTATAAAAACTTAAACCTATCTTTCACGAACTTTTTCCCTCAATTTATAGAAAAAAAAAAGAATATATATATATATATATATATATATATATATATATATATATATATATATATATATATATATATATATATATATATATATATATATATATATATATATATATATATATATATATATATATATATATATATATATATATATATATATATATATATATATATATATATATATATATATATATATATATATATATATATATATATATATATATATATATATATATATATATATATATATATATATATATATATATATATATATATATATATATATATATATATATATATATATATATATATATATATATATATATATATATATATATATATATATATATATATATATATATATATATATATATATATATATATATATATATATATATATATATATATATATATATATATATATATATATATATATATATATATATATATATATATATATATATATATATATATATATATATATATATATATATATATATATATATATATATATATATATATATATATATATATATATATATATATATATATATATATATATATATATATATATATATATATATATATATATATATATATATATATATATATATATATATATATATATATATATATATATATATATATATATATATATATATATATATATATATATATATATATATATATATATATATATATATATATATATATATATATATATATATATATATATATATATATATATATATATATATATATATATATATATATATATATATATATATATATATATATATATATATATATATATATATATATATATATATATATATATATATATATATATATATATATATATATATATATATATATATATATATATATATATATATATATATATATATATATATATATATATATATATATATATATATATATATATATATATATATATATATATATATATATATATATATATATATATATATATATATATATATATATATATATATATATATATATATATATATATATATATATATATATATATATATATATATATATATATATATATATATATATATATATATATATATATATATATATATATATATATATATATACATATTACGTGAACTGGTCTATACTGATAAAAAAACCTCTGGGACGAAGGACCACTAAAACTCTTTAGGTTTTAGAAAACATAGGTATATTTGTATATTTAATAATTAATAGAATATAATCACAATAGGGTTGTCACAATCGAGTTATTTTTCACAGTCTATTCGGTAAAGCAATGTTACAAATCCGGGAAAGTCACAATTTAAGTTTGTAAACAATACAAACCAAAATATTACAAAGTCAAAAGCAGTGTAGACACTGCCCTCTAATGACAATATTTAGAGGTACAAGAAAAATAATACACTTGGAGATTTTACTAAATATTGGTTGGCAACACTTTTATGACGTTACAAAAGTTACTCTTCTTCTAAATTTATAACTAAACTTTGTAAAGAAATAAACTGATATTGTTAAATTAATTTTGTAATAAAGAGCAGCCCACCATCCACTTGATGTGGCTGGGTTAAACCTTGCACTTTCGGATAAACGAATTATACTCGTTGCCGACCGTCAAAGGACACGCCGAAATGAATGACGCAATATGATTAAAATGTATCCAAAATCTCTGGATATCAACTAAAAACGAGGGATACTACCTCAAAAGACGCACTAGTTTTACTAGATTTAATTGAAGAATAAACTTCTAAATTCATTCTAATTAAAATAAACTAGTGCGCTTTAATCTTTTGCTCTGTATTTCATTTAAAAACAGAGTTATTGACATGAAACAAAAACCAAATTGTTAAGAAAACATGGGGCTATAATTTGCAACAAGCGTTTACCCGCTGTTACGGCTGAAACGATCCACAGGGTGTTTCAAATATTCTGGAGAAAAATTACTCATTGTTGGCCCCTGTATATGCTCAAAACTAAAATTTTAATAAAAACTTATATCGCGGCGTTTTTAGTGATAAACAAATCTACATTAAAAAAAAAAATCATCAAAATCCGTTCAGCAGTTCGCAAGAAAATCAATTTTGATGCGTAGTGTATATATATATATATATATATATATATATATATATATATGCTAAACTATCATAAAATCACGTTCATATCTGCAGCCCCCTGGGCGGGGGTGGCAAGGTCCCTAATATCTTAAATGGAAAGGGGGGTCGAGTGTTACCTTATTTTAAAGGTTTTTCGATTCCCTTCAAAATTACTAAAATTTCATGTACTTTATTTAGTTCAGTGGTTTTAGAGATTTATTGATTTAAAGCTTAAAGTAGACTTTAATACATCAGATTAATGGAGATCAATTAGAGCAAGAAATTTGCCAGCAAGTGGTGTAGAAATAACTACTGAGGATACCGATGTTATTATTTAATGCTTTTTTAACTCTTCCGTCACTTAAGCAAGCATACGTAGTTCTTTAATTTTTGGGGTTTTAAAAACTTGAGCCTAAAAAAACTGCACAATAATAAATAACAAGAATGTACTTACGCGTCATCCAAGTAAATGTTGAAATTGGCCACTCCATGCAGTAATAGAGGTTTTGCTCAACACAACGTTGCCGCACATTCTGTAATATTTCAGGAGTAATTTGAAGGCACTCATTTACAATTCTTTGTTGCAAATCTTGTAATGAAGCCGGATGAGTCGCATAGATTTTGCTTTTTAAGTGACCCCTTAGAAAGAAATCCAGAGGTGGTAAATCTGGCGATCTTAGGGACCATTCAATAGAACCTCTTCTTCCAATCCACCGACCTGGAAATGTCTGATCTAAATATTGTCGAACAAATATTGCATAATGTGGTGGGGCACCGTCCTGTTGGAACATCAAACTATCCTCAACGTATGGCCGATCATTCTGATTTTCAAGTCTTGTAATAATTGTAAATACATTTCACCTGTCAAACTTCCAGGCAAGAAAAACGGACCAACTATATGATAGCCAAAAATACCAGCCCGAACATTTAATTTTTGTGGCTGTTGGGTTTGTACCTCATGATAAATTCTGGGATTAGAATCGGACCATGCCGTTTAAGCAAAAAGAGCATTCATTAGAGAAACAAGTGTTGAATAGAAGGTTTCATCTTTTATAATTCGTTCACTCATAACTTCACAATATTGTAATCGCTGATCAAAATCGTCTTCATTAAGTTCTTGCATTAGGTATATTTTGTACGGATGGAAACTATGGTCTTTAAGAATCCTTTGGATACTGCGTCGACTAACACCAGATACAGTTTCCAATTGGCGGATACTTAACGAAGGATCTAGATAAACTTGCCCTAGAACCATCGCTTCCGTTCCTTCGTTCCTTATGGGATTTTGAATGTTGCGTTTTTTATTGGCCATTGGCTATTTTAAAAAGCGTTAAAAGGTATTTTAGCAACTAGGTTTGCTCGTATCAATCGCGAACTATGTACTAAATTTTTATTTGAAATCAGTGGTATTACTTCTTATCTTTTTTCAAGAAAAAATTTAACACAATAGCAACTTTGCCACAACAACGCTCAAATGCTATTTTCAACAGTAAAATGATAAACAAACTAGTTTGTTTATAAATAATTTACCGCCAATACATTAACAAAAATGCATTGAAGATGTCTCACAGATAATCAAACCAATCCAGTTTTATTTATTTTTAGGCTTTACGTTTGACATTGCCGGGCATTTCGAGGAATTAAGGGGCATTGTGAGGCATTGCGTAGAATTTTGATATTAGTGTACGTTATTTTGGGAATGCATTGCATTAGAAGTGCTGACTGTAAAGCGGTTTCACTAAATCGTGACGCTTTTATAATATATTTAATATCAAATAAACAAATTAATGTGTTAAACATCACTTTACTAGAGTACGCTGAATACGTATATGTAGGCATGTGGCAACTAATCAAATATTCTTCTTTACTTAATTTTTCATTTGGGCAAAAAATGGGGTACATGATTTTTTAGTGCATATATGGTAGATATAGTGAATTTTTACAAGAGGCACTTGTGCCTAGGGCCTACCGTGCCCTTAATATGTCCACATTATATCATATGGGTTTAAAGTGTTATTTAGGTACATATAACTTAATCATAAGTGAGCAGAGGCGGATATGACCCTGGCATATGAGCCAGGCGCTGATGACGCTGGCGTATGGGCCAGGGGCTGATGACCCTGCAGGTTCAGGGGGCCCCTTATTCGAAAAAATTGTCTATACACAGCTTCGTGGTTCGTATTTGAATTCTAAAAATAAATAAACAACGTGTACGTGTCCTAAGCTATTGGAAATATGAAAAAAATATAGTAGACATATTTTCAAATTTAATGATAACTTAAAAAAATCCGTAAATTCCTTTACCCGGAACTTCCCTCGTTACGAATTATTACTTTTATTGGGAAGAGTGAAGTGTGATTCAAGTTAGTTCAGCACATAGTCACAGTATATATATATGCTACATATACTCTTTCTTCATTTTTATTAGGTGCCATTTTGTTCCATCATTGGATTCCTACCAATATGTTTACCATTTCCTTTCTACCTATGCCACACTTGACTTTTGGGCATAATTTAAAATAAATTCAATAAGTAAATATTCATAATTAATTTTTCTGCAAAATTTAATATTGAACAAGGTTTGTTTGCGTTGATTTCTTAAAAAAATTATTTAGCCGTCATTTTGTTTCACCATTTTAAATTGAAGCCAATATAATCAGACTTTACATACTCCGTTAATCCGCGGATATTAAGTTTCTTAATGGTTTTCATTAACGATCTACTTGTTATTATTTTAGAGTGGTGTATTATTTGGGTTTAGGATATAGTAAAAAGACAAAGGTCCTTTTTTAAATTGCCGAGGTTTTGCCAATTTACTGTTGCATCATCAGGACACAGATTTTATATCCTGCATGAAACCTATATTAGTCTTTACTTACTCCATTGGTCCGCAGATATTTCCTAACCTCAAGTAATACACCACTCTAACATAACAACAAGAAGATCGTTAACGAAAACCATTTAGAGGTTTTGCTCAATACAAAGTTGCCGCACATTCTGTACTATTTCAGGAGTAATTTGAAGGCACTCATTTACAATTCTTTGTTGCAAATCTTGTAATGAAGCCGCATGAGTCGCATAGATTTTGCTTTTTAAGTGACCCTATAGAAAGAAATCCAGAGGTTAATATCTGCGAACCAATGGAGTAGATAAAGATTGATAATATGGGTATCATGCGGGATATAAAATGTGTATGTCTCCTGCGGAATCAAAAATAAAGTTGCGAAACGTCGACAAATTAAAAAAAAAATCGTTTTTTTTACTGATAATATGGGTATCATGCAGGATATAAGATGTATATGTGTCCTGAGGATGCAACAATAAAGTTGCGAAACGTCGACAATTTAAAAGAAAACTTGTTTTTTTTTTTACTGAATCCTAACTCCAAATACTACACTACTCTACCATAAAAACAAGAGAATCGTTAACAAGAACTATTTAGAAACCTAACATCTGGGAAATATCTGCGGACCAACATAGGTAAAAACTGATAATACGGATTTCATGCAGGATATACAATCTCTATATATATATATATATATATATATATATATATATATATATATATATATATATATATGTATATATATATATAATGTATATGTTAACGATTCTCTTGTTTTTATGGTAGAGTAGTGTAGTATTTGGAGTTAGGATTCAGTAAAAAAAAACAAGTTTTCTTTTAAATTGTCGACGTTTCGCAACTTTATTGTTGCATCCTCAGGACACATATACATTTTATATCCTGCATGATACCCATATTATCAGTAAAAAAAACGAAAAATTTTTTTTTAATTTGTCGACGTTTCGCAACTTTATTTTTGATTCCGCAGGAGACATACACATTTTATATCCCGCATGATACCCATATTATCAATTTTTATCTACTCCATTGGTTCGCAGATATTAACCTCTGGATTTCTTTCTATAGGGTCACTTAAAAAGCAAAATCTATGCGACTCATGCGGCTTCATTACAAGATTTGCAACAAAGAATTGTAAATGAGTGCCTTCAAATTACTCCTGAAATAGTATAGAATGTGCGGCAACTTTGTATTGAGCAAAACCTCTAAATGGTTTTCGTTAACGATCTTCTTGTTGTTATGTTAGAGTGGTGTATTACTTGAGGTTAGGAAATATCTGCGGACCAATGGAGTAAGTAAAGACTAATATGGGTTTCATGCAGGATATAAAATCTGTGTCCTGATGATGCAACAGTAAATTGGCGAAACCTCGGCAATTTAAAAAAGGACCTTTGTCTTTTTACTATATCCTAAACCAAAATAATACACCACTCTAAAATAACAACAAGTAGATCGTTAATGAAAACCATTAAGAAACTTAATATCTGCGGATTAACGGAGTATGTAAAGTCTGATTATATTGGCTTCAATTTAAAATGGTGAAACAAAATGACGGCTAAATAATTTTTTTAAGAAATCAACGCAAACAAACCTTGTTCAATATTAAATTTTGCAGAAAAATTAATTATGAATATTTACTTATTGAATTTATTTTAAATTATGCCCAAAAGTCAAGTGTGGCATAGGTAGAAAGGAAATGGTAAACATATTGGTAGGAATCCAATGATGGAACAAAATGGCACCTAATAAAAATGAAGAAACAGTATATGTAGCATATATATATACTGTGACTATGTGCTGAACTAACTTGAATCACACTTCACTCTTCCCAATAAAAGTAATAATTCGTAACGAGGGAAGTTCCGGGTAAAGGAATTTACGGATTTTTTTAAGTTATCATTAAATTTGAAAATATGTCTACTATATTTTTTTCATATTTCCAATAGCTTAGGACACGTACACGTTGTTTATTTATTTTTAGAATTCAAATACGAACCACGAAGCTGTGTATAGACAATTTTTTCGAATAAGGGGCCCCCTGAACCTGCAGGGTCATCAGCCCCTGGCCCATACGCCAGCGTCATCAGCGCCTGGCTCATATGCCAGGGTCATATCCGCCTCTGCTCACTTATGATTAAGTTATATGTACCTAAATAACACTTTAAACCCATATGATATAATGTGGACATATTAAGGGCACGGTAGGCCCTAGGCACAAGTGCCTCTTGTAAAAATTCACTATATCTACCATATATGCACTAAAAAATCATGTACCCCATTTTTTGCCCAAATGAAAAATTAAGTAAAGAAGAATATTTGATTAGTTGCCACATGCCTACATATACGTATTCAGCGTACTCTAGTAAAGTGATGTTTAACACATTAATTTGTTTATTTGATATTAAATATATTATAAAAGCGTCACGATTTAGTGAAACCGCTTTACAGTCAGCACTTCTAATGCAATGAATTCCCAAAATAACGTACACTAATATCAAAATTCTACGCAATGCCTCACAATGCCCCTTAATTCCTCGAAATGCCCGGCAATGTCAAACGTAAAGTCTAAAAATAAATAAAACTGGATTGGTTTGATTATCTGTGAGACATCTTCAATGCATTTTTGTTAATGTATTATATATATATATATATATATATATATATATATATATATATATATATATATATATATATATATATATATATATATATATATATATATATATATATATATATATATATATATATATATATATATATATATATATATATATATATATATATATATATATATATATATATATATATATATATATATATATATATATATATATATATATATATATATATATATATATATGTACATATAGGATGCAACAATAGAGTAGCGAAACGTCGAGAATTAAAAGAAAACATATTTTTTACTGAATCCTAACCCCAAATAACACACCACTCTAACGTAAAAACAAGAGGATCGTTAACAAAATCCATTTAGAGACTTAATATCTGTTCGAAACGTCGACAATTTAAAAGTCTTTTATTTTTTTACTGGATCCTAACCCCAAATAATACACGTTAACGAAAACCATTTAGAAACTTAATATCTGCGAAATATATGCGGACAAAAGGAATATGTAAAAACTGATAATGTGGGTTTCATGCTGGATATAGAATCTACATATTTGTCCTGAAGATGTAACAATAAAGTTGCGAAACATCGACTGTTTTTTTACTGGATCCTAACCCCAAATAATACACCACTCTAACATAACAAAAGGATTGTTAACGAAAACCATTTGGAAACTTAATATCTGAGTAATATATGCGGAGCAACGGAGTAAAAGTACTGATAATATGGGTTACATGCAGGATATACGATCTATGTATGTGTCCTGAGGATGCAACAATTAAGTTGCGAAACGTCGACAATATTAAAAAATACTTGTTTTTTTACTGGATCTTAACCCTAAATAATACACCACTCTAACAAACGTTTTTTAAGATTATTCCGTCATATTGGATTTTTACCAAAATATTATCAGGCCATCCCCATATGACCCTTAATTTTTGGTTCATTTAAAGTCAATCGGGTAAGTAATATTTAAGCTATGTCGCGAACTGGCACACAGACCGACAGACGGATCGACGGAATTGATAAAAACATGTTTTCTGGTATCTAGGGACACTAAAACATGAAGGTATGTAAAGCCTGAGAGGGTGATTTTCTTCACGATTACAAAAATTTTATTTGGCCGCCATCTTAAATTAGTAACAAAGTTTTACTAGTTGAGGCCTATACAACAATTAGTTATGGCACCCAATTTGAAATCAATCTATTAAGTAGTTTTTTCAGGCTGAATTTTCAAATGTTTTATTATACCGCCATTTTGTTCCGCCATCTTGGTTTCGTACCAAAATTTTACCAGTTGTTTCCAACATAATACTTGATGTCCATGCTAATTTTAAAATAAATTGGATAAGCAGTTTTTTCATAATATTTTTTTTAACATTTCACTACGCCGCCATTTTGTTTCGCCCTTTTGAATTTTTATCAAAATATTACCAGGACATACCTATATAACCCTTAATTTTTGATAAAAATTTGAAGTCAATCGGGTAAGTAGTCTTTAAGCTATGCCGCGAACTGACAGACAGACGGACCGACGGAATTGATAAAACATTTTTTACGCATCTAGGGACGCTGAAATGTAAAGACGTGTAAAACCTGAGAGGGTGATTTTTTCACGATTACATACTTTTTATTGGGCCACCATTTTGTTCGGCCACCTTGAATTAGTACCAGATTTTTACTAGTTGATCTCTATACCACAATTAGCTATGACATACAATTTGACATCAAACCATTAAGCAATTTTCAGGCGGTTTCTTAAATATTTTCTTAGGCCGCCATTTTGTTCCACCATGTTGGATTCGTTCTAAAATATTACCATATTGATTCCATTATATTACTTGATGTTTTTTGCAAAATTTGAGATCAATTGGATGAGTAGTTTTTCTTAATAATATTTCTTCACTAGCCCGCCATTTTGTTTCGCCATATTGTATTTTTACCAAAATGTTACCAGGTCATCCCCATATGGCCCTTAATTTTTGACCAAAATTTGAAGTAAATCGGTTAAGTAGTCTTTAAGCAATGCCGCGAACTAACAGACAGACGGACCGACGGAATTGATAAAACATACTTTAGGCATCTAGCCACGCTAAATCCTAAAGATTTGTAAAACCTGGGAGGGTGATTTTTTCATGTATTACAAACATTTTATTTTGAATTAGTAGCACTATTTTACTACTTGATCCCTATACTACAATTAGCCATGGCCCACAATTTGAAATCAAACCATTGAGCAGTTTTTTTCAGACTGAATTGTTCCGCCATCTTGGATTTGTACTAAAATTTTACCACTTGATTTCAACATAATAGTTGATGTTTTTGCAAAATATGAGATAAATTAGATGAGCAGTTTTTTAATAATAATTTTTCAAAATTTCACTAGGCCGCCATTTTGTTTCGCCATATTGGTTTTTTACGAAAATATTATCAGGTCATCCCCATATGACCCTTAATTTTTGATCAAAATTTGAAGTCAATCGGATAAGTAGTTTTTTAGCTACGCCGCGAACAGACAGACAGACAAACGGACAGACAGACAGACAGACCGACGGAATTGAGAAAACATCTAGGGATCCTGTAATGTGAAGATCTGGAAAAATCTCGGAGAGTGATTTTTTCACGATAACAATACTTCCCTTTTACGAGGAAAGTAATATATTTAACATTACCTTTTAGCAGCTTTGAAAAGGTCATTTTCTAAAATGGCTTTTATTAAAAACAAATACAGAACTACAATGTATGAGAAACGATTTACTTCTTTATCACTTCTTTCAATCGAAAATGACCTTATCCAATCCCTTCGTTTTGAAACATGCCTAAAACAATAAGATCTTCGGAAGCCAAAATAAGGAAACCCCAAAATACATTTGGTTTTTTTGCTGAATGTGTTATCAGTCCATTTCTTAGATATTATTATTAGTATAGTTCTGTCAAAGAATATTGTAGCTAAGCACTAGCTATTTATTTTGTGGTTCTGTTAATGTTATTTATTAGCTTATTATTATATAATCTATAAGAAATATATTGCCTTCTGAGCAACTTTTAACTTGGGCAATCCTAGTTGAGCCACGAAAATTATATTTTTAGTTTTATATATGTTTTCTTGTTCCTTTTAGGTCATGTTTTTTTATTTGTATTTAAGTAAAAATTTTGTTATTAAAAAAAATCTTTTATTTTAAAAAATAGAAAAAATTTGTTGTCTCGAATGTAATAAAAAAACAATTAAAAAAAGTTTTATAATATATAAGGGGGACTAAACTAATAATGCTTCAGGCCTACAACGTCTAAATCTTCCAGTAATTGAGTATTTGCAATAGATTAACAACACCTGAATTAATGTACTGCAGTAAAAATTCTTATTTTGTCACAAAGTTTTCCATATCAAAATAAGTAAAAAATAACAAAATAGAAGATAAAATAATATTATGCGATATTCTCGTCAATCCAGGTCGCGGCTAAAGTTAAAATTGATCTTCTGTTGCGTACCATCGTACCGTACCATCTCTGCACACAAATAGTAGCAACGGCAGAATCGAGTCTATGCAGATATACGTCGTATCGACCTCGGTACCACCCGGTGCCAGCCGCATGGTAAAGCGTCGGGTCACAGGAGTACCATCGCGTTGGTACCGCGAGAATTCAATAGATTCTAACAATGTTGCCAGTATTTTTATTTTTTAATTATAATTGGTGATATTATATTATATAACAAAATTTAACGAATTTTTCATTATAGAATTCTGAGAAAAATATAAATGTTTAATTTTTTATGTACATCATAACGTCAATAAGTTTTTATACCTTTCAAAGGCATTCGACATGATGTGACATTAAAAGCTGCAAAGATATGGACTAAGGGGAAAAGTTTTTAACCTAGTTAGAAGTTACTCATATTCCACAAAGAATTCTGGAATATGAAGTACCACTGATTAACACTTTTAAAGGCTCTAATCATATAAAATAGAGGAGTGCATCCTGTAGTGGTGTTCTTGTGACTGTTGACAGAACAGTTACCTACTATTAAAATAAGAATAATTAAATCCAGTAATTATGTTAAACTGATAGCTGCATATTTTTAAAATCAGGAAAAATTGTTCTTCCTGTGAACTTAAAATACACTGTGTATTCCATTTAAAATAACAAAGTCGGTGCCCAGTTTTTAATTTCCGATTCTCCTTTCTATTCTTTTAGCAAATCCTTCAGGTTCAAATAGAACCATAAAAGTTTCACGTTTAATATTTTTTCCTCACTAATAATAAAGCTCCTAGACCATGTTCAAAATATAAACTGTAACACTATACACAGATATTTAGGTTACGTTTAAAATAACACGACATTTTTAACTTTAGAGCTCATCTTATCTCAATATGTACTGTACATATTCCTAGAACGGAAACTGTCACGGCTTTGGTCAGTTAAGAAATCATGATTCTTGGGATTAGGCCGTGTCAAATTGGAATTACTATTCGATGTTTCGCCTTCGATTGTACGAGGCATCTTCAAGAATCTTTACTCCACGAGATCTGAACACTGAATGAGCTCGGAGAGACTCATGGAATCCCTTCTATCGTCTGTGGTAGCGAATATCTTAATGGAGGCCTTTGATCATATTGCTTTAACATCCGCTCCACTAAACACTGGTTTAGATATATAGGTGATACTTTTATTGTTTGGCCTCATGGACATATTTCTGAACCACCTTAATCAACAACATCGCAACATTAAATTTACAACAGAAATTGAGTCTAATGGAACGATTCCCTTTCTAGATGTATTTGTTCAAAGGAAAGAAAATGCTACATTAGGACATTCTGTGTATAGGAACAGAAATTGAGTCTAATGGAACAATTCCCTTTCTAGATGTATTTGTTCAAAGGAAAGAAAATGGTACATTAGGACATTCTGTGTATGGGAAATCGACTCATACAAATAGATACTTAAATGCAAACTACCAATACCATTCAGCACAAAAGAAACCGGTTATTAACTCACTAGATTTTAGAGCCATTTCGATTTCTGATCAAGATTCTCTAGCATCGGAAACAGCAATGTATAGTAATCCAACTCCGCGAAAGGAGAATGATAAGGAGCCACCGCTAGGTAGTGTTGTTCTTTTCTACAAACATGGTACTACAGACAAAATAGGCCGATTACTTCGGAGGTCCAACATACGTACAATATTCAATAGATATAACGATTGGACAATGCCTATAATCTCTGAAATATGTACTATTTCAAGCAGAAGGAGTATATAAAATTCCCTGCTCCTATGGAGAAGTGTATGTGGGAAAAACCGGACGCTCAATATCCACTAGGTTTAAAGAACATGAACGATGTATTATTAAGAAACAAATTGTCCAGTCTGCTGTAACTGAACACCAGCATACGACTGGCCATATTATAAATGTAAAAGAAATCAAGTGTTAGCGTCGCCCAGTGGTTTCTCGGAGATCATTTTTGGCCAAAAGTAGGTTATAATTGTAATTAAAAATATTTTGTGTTTAATTGGTAGAGATAAGGTAAATTACGCTTAAAAATGAACTTTGGTTAGTAAATTACAAGCTATACACATCTGGATTTGATTAGCTCATGACAGGTGTCACTTTTAATGGAAAAATAAACAGCAAAAATAACTTAAAGCTCAAGTTATATTTTTATGTTCTTAAGCGTAGATTTGACTTAAATATCAAATTAAACTTTTATAACTTCTATTTCCTTTTTAGAATTTTTGAATCACGAGTGACGCATAGTAGGGGAAATTAGAGCAATTGGAACTTTTTATTACTTCATATTACTATTTCCCAATTAAACAAGCATTAAATTACTTTTAATTAATTTCTCATTACATATTTGTAAGATTTCCTTTAGGTAATCACCTATTTTTTACACTTTTTTAAATATTTTTTTTTTACAAAATTTAGCATTAGCTTCCCCTCATATCTTATAAATAAATAATAAATAAATTCGGATTTGACGAATGTTTTTTGTCCGCATATTTCTTGACGCTTGTTTGTGAAATGGTAAACATTAGATACCTACCTATATATAGGAATTGATGTGCAAAAAAAGTTTTTTTTTTCTAAGCTAAATAAAAACATGATTTTTTTAATGTAAAAAACATGAAAGAAAACCATAGACATCCAAAGACATAAACTTTTATAACTATTAAGAATAGTAGCATGAAATAGGAAAAAACTCTTATTTTCTATAATCCTGGAGTGCTTTCCAAAAAAAATCACTCTTCTGATTTTTAGGATGTAATATTTTGTCTGCGATTGTGTGCAAATGCAGGAAAAAACACGTGTCGGCTCCGATATTAGAACGAAAAGTCGTAATAATCTTAACTGGTAGGTTAAATTATGTAACTATCAAATTTTATGTGCATGTTTTTCTTTAAAAGAACATGTTTTTTTTAAACCATTGAGATTTTTTCATTTACGTCACTATATACAGTGATAACATTTAATGAAATTTGTGTCTTCAATTAACAACAAGATATAAATATAAAATATTTAAAAGTATATTACGCATATGTATTATTAAATGAAGTAATTATTAAAAAACAAACAAAAAATCGATATAAAACATTGATTTCATCTTCAGAATCTGAGAAATCAACATATTTAGGACCAATAGATGGTAAATGTTCTTTAAATAATTCTATTGTATCGGGTAAAAGCATTTGTTTATTATTCTTCGGCATTTTCCTTAAACTTGTGATTAGGGGATCAGAAGATACCAAAAATCTATTTAAAGGATCCTGGTTTGTAGCTGTTTTTTATGTTTTTAGAGTAAAATGTTCCCGGTAGTGTTTTAGGTCTTTGTGGCGAGACTCTTGTGCCTCTTCCGACATCATGCCTATTGGTAGGACTGCACCAGAAATTATGGATGCGCAATGAATCAAAATCTTGTGAATACTGCTGGGCATGTAATACCATGGATATTTTGATGTCAACAGCCCTGCTATCTTTTCGCCATATCCTTTAAATTTAGTTTCATCAATCGGAAATCCCGATGACATAGCTTGCAAAGTGCACGCACAACGCTTCACACACTCTTTGTCGATATTTAAGATGTAAGCTGTTACTGATGTTTCTTCTTCTTCTTGCCGTATTCCCGTCATTGCTAGTTCCACTCCCCCCTGGCTTTACTTTATCTATATTCAATCCCACTTCGCCTTTAAAGCGGATTTGATTTTTTCTTTCTATCTTTAACACTTGCCTTTTCGCCTTCTGACCTAGCCTGCAATTTTTCCAGTCCAATCGGTATGATAAGTGTATGAAATATTCACTAAATCTGATCCATGCCTGAAGAGTGGATAAACCGTAGTCTAGAGATGATTTCTTTATTGGCCTCTTTGTAACTTTTTCCATGTCATTTATTATTTTCGAAGTTGTTCTGCAAATATTACATGCTTGATTTGAACTCGTTTCTGTCAAATCTTGAATAATAATGTTTTTCTATTTTTACTGTTTGATGTACTTTACTGTAGCAAAAATTATTACTTACAAATACCAACATAAAAGTGTTGATATCTTATAAAGCGGCAAAAACCGGCAGGTATTTTATTTCTCAAAAATATCTTTAGATAATGTTCTATTAAAAACACCATAAGTTGCAAAAACGGTTGATGACGGATACATAAATTTTCTCTATCAAAGAAAAACGTTTTAAATATATCAGACATTTTTAACCACGATTAAAACATCCCTTCAAAATAGCTACTATAAAATAAAAATCAAACATTGAATTAACGTTTTAATTTTACTTACATTGTTCTTCAGCTTCTGCAGCTTCCATATCAAATTGTGTTAATATATTTCCAAATAAACTTAAATAATTACCAATAACTTAAACAATATAATAGAAAAATAATGTGTTTTAAGAGCCTGTTTGTAAAACATTGAAAAGACGCTTCGTTTTGATAGCTGTAGTTATTCTTTTGTTTCAGTGTTTTTTATTTTCTAAGCCTACGTGACCTTCTAGTAAATTTTAATATTATATTTACTTAGGTTAAAGGTACTTCTAATATAACCCGTATTGGCCATAAATGGTCTCCGGGAAACCACTGTGCGTCGGTTCCATGATTTTATAAACGAAAGATTAGAGAATCTATTGAAATTTTCAAACATACAAGAAATTTCAATGGAGATACGGGTTACGGTCTAAATCACACTTGGAAACCCATTTTAACACAGGGTCATGGTTCGGCGAGCACAAGTCGGGTATAAAAGCCTGCCTGACTCTCTCCCAGATTCTTGCCTAGAGAAGGCAAAAATGGTAGGCACCCTGCATCCTACCGGGGATGCACGAAGTGCCCGAAAAAGAACACACACAAACCCACAAATACTGGCACAAACAAAAAACCCGCTGCTCCTCAAAAGAGGAGAGAGAATGAGGGGGCCAGGCAGCCTGCAGCTGCCAGTTCCCCCACCGAAATGACAATGGAAATCTTCCATAAAGCCATGAAGGATATGGCTGAGAGTCTCATGAGTGAGACAAGGAAGCTGATTGAGGCAGCCCTAAAACCCAGAAATGGCAGGAATTAATCCCACAATCCCAAATACACTGAAGATAATGTCGTGGAACGTAAACGGCATAAGAACACGAAAAATAGAGATTATGCAGCTAATCTCTGAACAGACCCCTGATATTCTAGCACTGCAGAAGACCAGGGCAGACAGGTTCTCTATCCCCGGATATGAAACCTATAGATACGACAGAGTCGTAAACAATGGCGGTGGGGTGGCGATCCTTGTAAAAAGGACTATCCCACACGCATACATTGGGATCGAAGACGTCGAAATAGAAGCCATATCGATTGAACTGTCGACCACCAGAGGGAAGATTAAAATCTCCTCTGTGTATAGGCCCCCTAGAGGGGACCTACTACAGGAAGACGTAGATGATTTGCTAAGGGGCAGAAACCCCCGGGTTATTATAGGTAACCTGAACTGCAAACATCCACAGTGGAACAGCACCACACAGGATAGAAATGGACAAAGACTCCTGGACTTCTCGAAAGCCCAAGGGAGCATAGTCATAGGACCAGATAGGCCAACGTTTCTACCAAGAAACCTTGGCCATCCTCAGGTGCTAGACATAGCAATCCTAAAGAATATAGTCCATGACTTCGACAAAGAAACCCTCGAGGAAGGTACATCGAATCATAATCCGATAGTACTCACACTGGCTAGACAAAACAGGGCTCAAGAAACCTCAATCAGGAAACAGACTAACTGCAGGACTTATCAGGATAAAGTCCAGGATAAAATCGAAATAGCAGCCATTAATAACCCTCAGGAACTGGAAAGAGCCGTAGAGACTCTAGAGAACAAAATACTAGAAGCATTCCACGAAAGCACAATAATTATGAACACTCCTCACGTTTAGCCGGGGAGTGACCTCCTTCGCGAGCTGAGACTTCTCATAAGAGAGAATAGAAGGCTTAAACGTGCCTACGGAAGGAGACATCTTGAGCAGGATAGAATAGCTCTAAACAGGCACTCAACTAGGTTGAGAGATGCACTAAGGATACACAGAGACAGAATGTGGTCTAATAAACTACGGGAATTAGACACAAAGGACAATACTGCATGGCAAATGCAGAAAAGGCTAAGGTCTGCGAACAAACAATGCCTCCCCTGCACAGGGCAGGAGGAATGGCATACACAGACCAGGAGAAAGCAGAGGCCTTAGCAGACACTCTAGAACGAGAGTGTCGACTAAACCAACATCCGCTCGAAGATGATCAACATGAAATAGAAGTAATTAATGGCTGCAGAAGACTAAACAACACAGAAACCCCTGCCACGGTGGAGCACCCGGCTACACCGCAGGAGGTTGAAAATGTCATAAAATGTCTAAAGAAGCGTAAAGCTCCAGGCAAAGATGGCATAACCAATCAAATGATAAAGCAACTTCCTAGAAAAGGAATTGCTGCACTAACCAGCATAACACTGACGCATAACACGACGACTGTGCTATAGCGGCAAAGCATAGAAATGCAGGTATCATTTGTAGGAGACTACAGGAAGAAATGGATCTGATAAGTGACTGGTGTATCACTTGGAAGATCAAAATAAATGCACAAAAAAGCCAGGCCATCCTCTTCCAAAAGAGGAGGATGATACTCCCAGAGCCTATAAGCATTGATGGAGATGACATCCCATGGACAAACTCGATAAAGTATCTAGGGCTGATAATGGATAAGGGGTTAACATGGAAACCCCATATAGAAGCAACAAGAGCAAAGACAAATAAGGCTATGGCTAGGCTATACCCTCTTTTGAACCGAAGAAGCCCCATGGCTCTTCGTACAAAGCTCTCCATGATAAAAATGATCGCAAGATCACAATTGATATTTGGAGCAGTAGCGTAGGCGTATGCAGCGCCCACCTACATAGACCAACTGGCAGTTACAGAAAATAAGTACATAAGGACTACGGTAGACGCACCTTGGTACGTAAGAAATGCCCAGATCCAGCGGGACCTGGACTGGGAGCCTCTCCAGACAACAATCAGGAAGAAAGCCATGAAAGGCATAGAGCGGGCAGCAGCACACCCATTTGAAGAACTCAGAATGCTAGTGGACTATGACCCTCAGGAGGAGCGGCGGGTACACCGGGTCTACCACCGTAGGCCCCGCAATCACACACCATAACACTGACAATATACACATTCTCTCTCTGTTTTCAGACAACTCTCATATTGACCGCGACAATATAGAAGAGGCTCGATGTGAGTACACACATCCGGATGTGTACGAGTTGACACACCTAAGATAGCGATGACTTATGGTTTAATAAGGCCCGTTAAACAGGTAGTACCTATCATCGAGAGGCAGCTTCCCAGGAGGGAGGTCGGGTGGATGGTGGGTCCTCTGGGCCATGTCCCAGCTTCTTCAGTGTTCAGATCTCGTGGAGTAAAGATCCTTGAAGATAGATTGTGCATTCGAAGGCAAAATATCGGATAGTTATTCTAATATGACACGGTCTAATACCAAGAACCATGATTTCTTCGTTTTACATTTGTATTCCTATTTTAAACTCGTTAGAATCTAAATACTTAATTATTAAGGATTTTACTGGTCATGGCTTCTTATGCCAGGAACATAAAATACACTACTACATATGAACGAACAAACGATATTTATGATAATCATTTGCGATAAAACATTATTATAAATCGCCAACGTTTAAATTCTTCAAATTTGACACAAAACTCAAGTGTAACATAGAGATAAACTAGTAAAATTTGAATTCAAGTTAAAGTTATTCTAGTGAAGGACATTCTAGTGTGAATCCTGTACGGAAAAACATAATCCCAACATATTCAAATGTTTAAATATTCCATAAAACTCCATTTACTGGAATAAAACCTTCTTTTTATGGAAGAAAAAATAAACATATTTTATGGTTTATAGAGTATGTAAATGTTATGTTATGTTATAAAAATAAATATTATTAACAATAATAAATTACACAAATCTTAAAAACTAATAATTTCTTTTAAGCTATTAACAAACAACTATATGACGTCATAAAATGTGCCTCTATGTAATGCATTTCTGTACGAGATAAGTGGGAAGGGCGAATTTATTGATTTTGCTTTCCTCGTTAAAGACATAATCTGGTAAAATTATAGTACAAAAAAGATGGGGAAACAAAATGGCAGCCTTGTAATATGTTTAAAAAAATTAACGTCAAAAAATCTTATTCAATTCACTGGGCGGTCTTAAAAAAATTAGTGTAAAAACTACTTATTTGATTTATTTTAAATTATGCCAAAAAAATCAATCAATCAATAGGTAAACTATTGATACCAATCTAATGTGGAACAAAATGGCGCCCAATAAAAATGTTTTAAATGACAGTATATATGTGTTACTAAATGACTATGAAATGCGGAACTAAATTGGATCAGACTTTACTATTCCTAATAAAAGGAAAAATTCATAATGTGGTAAGTTCCGGGTTAAGGAAATTTACATTTTAGTAGACCTCCACGATATTGGATTCTTACCAATATTTTACTACTTTCCACCTATGTCACATTTAATTTTTAGGCAAAATTTAAAATCAACTGTATAAGTAATTTGTTACACTGATTTTTTAAAAACTTTATTAGGCCGCAATTTTATCCCTATATCACATTTAATTTTTGTGCAAAATTTGAAGTAAATAAATAAGGTTTTTTTACATTAATTTTTTAAACATTTTATAAGACCGCCATTTTGAATTCATATTAAAATTTAACAAATTTATTTCTATATCACACCTAATTCTTGTCCAGAATTTGAAAGTAATAGAATAAGTAGTTTTTTCAGACTTAATTTATTTGACATTTCATTAGGCCGCCATTTTGTTTCACCGTCTTAGATTCATACCAAAATATTACCAGTTCATTCCAATGTAATACTTCATTTTTTTGGTGAAACATTTGAGGTAAATAGAATTAGTAGTTTGTTAGTAATATTTTTTTGATATTCTACAAAGCCGCCATTTTGTTTCACCACATTCGATTTTTATAAAAATGTTCTCATGTCATCCTCATCTGACCCTTAATTTTTCACCTAAAATTGAAGTTAATCGGGTAAGTAGGGCAGCCAACAGACAGACAGACAGACCGACGGTATTGAAAAAAAACATGTTTTTTCGGCATTTAGATGTGATAGTGAAGATATAAAACAATCTTGAACAATCTGAAGGACGATTACATTTTATTGGGCTCCAATTTTGTTCCGCTATCTTGAATTATGGCCCAAAATCTGAAATTAACCGAATAAATACATAATTCTTTTAGGCTGATTTTTAAAACTTTATTTGGTTGCCAGTTTGTTTCGCAATTTTGGATTCACAACAAAATTTTACCACTTCATTCTTAGGTCATACTTAATTTTTATGCAATCTGAGGTAAATAGGGAAGTAGTTTTTCAATCAATCATGTCAGCACCATAACCCTTAATTCAATCGGATAAGTAGTTTTTGAGCTATGCGGCGAACAGACAGACAGACTGACAATTGAAGGGTTTTTTTCAAAAACAGCCAATGTCAATATTTCAACATTTTGAGGATATGAAAAAAACCTCGTCAAACCGATATGGTTAACTTTATAACTTTTTTGGACCCCGTCAAGTAAATACACTTGTATTTTATAGATTTGAAGATATATTAGAATGTTACATGAGAAACAGTTTTTTTGTAAATTAGGAAAAAAAATCTGACATTGGCAGTTTTTGACTAATTTAAAATTAAATGTACTAAATTCTTAATATACACTTTATTTAAATTTACAAATAAATTCGAAAATCCGTCCAAAGATAAATGTATATATTTATTTAATATTAGTCACACCCGTCACTATTATCATCCTCGTCAATATCGACATTACTGGCAGATTCGTTGACATTAAATTTTTCATAAAATGCAACACTAGCTGGCTTCTTCAGAAAGGCCGACAGAGATATTATATTTTTTATTTTGACACTGTTTAGTGCTAGTGGCTTTTCGTACAACGCCTTTAGCTCTATGTAGTTTTGCAAAACTTTTTTATTTCGAACAGCACAGTGTGTCCATAATCCGGAATAAGTATTTTTAGTTTTAACGTATTCAGAATCGAAAGATATTTCTATAATGCGTGCTTCCCGCAGGCCTAGCGTTGGTCGGGGAGTTTTAAGAAAATATGGAAAGCATGCGTTTTGAATGTCGAAAAACATGTCTTGAGTCATATTAACTACAGCAAAAGGATAAGGGTTTATTCTTGCTTCCTTTATTAAAGTATCCCAGTCTTCGGGAACTTCCGGGCTATTTTTTCTTTTCTTCTTTTCAATAAGAGCGAAATCCTGATCATTGGGAAGAAAAGAATGACCTCGGATTGGGAAAACATGGGTGACTTTCTTAAATAATTTCAACCAATGTACTAACATGTACTGAAAATAAACCATAACATGGTTTTTGTTCTGCCCGGAACAACCATCGCTAAAAATGACTAAATGACTATTCGTCAAATCTTTATTATTTAGGTAGTGTAAAATCATGGATGTGACATCGTTAGCGCCTTTTCTTGCCACATCCTCTGTATATACATACCTAGCAGCTGAATCATCTGCCAGGTCATGTATTCCAAACACATAATACCAAAGCTGACTCTTATAAAAGACGTCACTAGTTCTAATGTGTGGTAAAGGTAGATTTTGTTGGAAATCAAAAGATATTGCCATACATTTACCGGCCCTAGCCTCTAATTTGTAATGATTTTTTATTTGTCTGAACTTTTCGGCTTTTCGCAAATGAAGATCTTTTTCTTGAATAAGTTGTTGTTTTGTGTCAATGTCAGAATTTATTTTTAATGTTAGCTCATCGCATTTAGCGCAAGTGTCCGTTCTAGGAACACCAAACGAAATATTGAATTCGTTTTTAAAAACTTGGTAGTAAACATGGTAGGAGACGTTAACTCTAACTTCGTTTAAACATAATTTATGCATTTTGCTTACAGTCAGTTCTTCCGGCAGATAAATCTTTCCCGGATTATCTCTCCGTGAATAATGAGATTGCCTTCCTCTAAAAGACTTGATATGTAGCCTTATTAAATTTAAAATTTCATTGGGTGTTTTAGATGGCCTATTACCATGTTTTCCACGTGCATCACAAGGAGGTAAACCGGATACCCTAATAGAGTCTTGAATTCTTCTAAGCCGACCTCTTGAAATCCCATGCAAGCTCAAAAATGCAGAGTGACATATCGCCTCTTCCTTACCAGCTGTTCTAACTTTGTAGTAAAAAGCCACAGAATGATCAAATGAAGGTCCATCGCCGTCATTTTCGTCGTTACGCACCTGTCTTGGTCTCCTTTGCTTTACATTTTTAAATGAAATGAGACCCCCCAGATAACTATCTTGTTCATCTTTGGAAAAGAGTGAGTTAAAGTTGTCTAGGATGATTTGGCGTTCTCTAAAACCAATCTTCTCAAAGCACTTATAGCGTTTACATCTGAAACAAAAACACCACAGTTCCAGAACAGCAAATATATTTTTTTAGAACAAAAAAAAAATAAACAAAGTGATTTTGCTTTGGCTTTTTTTTAAATTAGGAAATGCTTTGACAGTTTATCGTAGCGTTAACAGCTATTGACGTTACTCGTTCTGTACGGTTCAACATTTTTTTGAACTTGACTTTTAAAAATATCAAAATGGAAAGAGTGTAATTTTGCATGTCTCTATACGGGATTAAATAAAATTAGCCTGTAAAAATAAATTCGACGCAATATTCACTTTTACCCTAGTTGGTTAAAAAGTCCCTAGAACTAGGAAAAAAACCCTTTTCTGGTATCTCTGAGAGTAACAACCAGAATCAACAAATTTACATGTAAACTAAAGTTACTTTAAAGTAGTATCCCGCACGCGAATACTCACCTGTTTGAACTAACCAGCTACCCTCTAGCTTTTACTATAAAATCTATTTGTGATAATAAATAATGAAACTGAATATAATCAGAAATATATCGTCGTCATGTAACGTTCGCGTTGGTTTTATTGTCCCTCCTAGATATTGCAACCAAACCAACAAATTTACATGTAAACAAAGTTACTATGATATGAGCAAAATTTTATTATAAAAACTTACCCACAGTTCGTCCCTGTACACCTAGCAGGTACAGGAATACCCTTATAGTTTGTATGAGCCGCTCCAGCTACTTTCAACTTCTTTATAACCTCACATTTTCTCGTTTTTCTTTTTCTTTTTGCAGGCCATTCAACAGTAGAATCAGGATCTCTCTGAGTATTCGACGACATTCTGTCACGTAGTGGTATCTTTATTTTTAATCCTTAATGACTTTTTAGGCCAAAAAATCGACACAGGAATCGTAAACAACACAAAATGTAAAACAAACACACTTGCCGCGACGTATTCGTACTCGTTTGGACATTGGTTGTTTTTGCAAAACTAGGCGATATTTAAATCGTATTATTTAGCTGACTATGGCAGTTCTTGCTGCAATACTTTACCAGGATATGACCACGTGATTTTTACATGGAATGGTGCGAACAGCACCAAATTAAAAAAAAATGACATTGGTAGTTTTTGCAAAAAACCCTTCAATTGAGGAAACATGTTTTTTTTGGCGTGAAACCTGACAAATCAAACGAAATAAGTAGTTTTTTTCAGACTGATTTTTGTTTGTCTCGCTATCTTGGTTTCATACCACGGTTTTACCAGTTCATTCCTATACACACTGGCTTTTTGTGCAAAATATAAGGTAAGAGTAGTTTCTCATTAATATTTTTTAATTTCTACAAAGCCGCCATTTTGTTCCGCCATCTTGGATTCGTAGCAAAATTTTACCAGTTCATCCCCATATTACACCTAATTTGTCTGCAAAATGTCGGGGAAATTGGATAAGTAGTTTTTATTAATAATTTTTTACTTCTCTCGTAAAAGGGAAGTATTGTACTTGTAAAAAAATCACCCTTCGAAATTTTTTCAGACCTTCAAGTTTCAGGGTCCCTATATGCCGAAAAACATGTTTTCTCAATTACGGCGGTCTGTCTGTAGGTTCGTCTCTTCGCGGCATAGCTAAAAAGTACTTACCCGATTCACTTCACATTTTGGTTAAAAATTAAGGGTTATATGAGGATGAGCTGGTACCATTTTGGTAAATATCCATGTGGCAAAACAAAATGGTGACCTAGTGAAATGTTAAAAAAATTATTAGTAAAAAAACTACTTATCCAATTTATCTCAATTGCACAAAAATCTAGTAATATGTATGATAAAATTTTGGTACGAATCCAAGATGGCGCAACAAAATGGCGTCTATAGTAGATAGCTCGAAATATATTACTGAAAAACTACTTCCCTATTTACCTCAGATTGCATAAGAATTAAGTATGACCTAAGTCAGTATATATGTGTTACTAAATGACTATATACTGAACTAAATTGGGTCTAACTTGACTATTCCTAATAAAAGGAAAGATTCATAACAAGGGAAGTTACGAATAAAGTAAATTTAATGATTTTTTTAAATTTATTTAGGCCATCTTTTGTTCCACCATACTGGATTTTTACCAAAATTTTACCATGACATCCCTATACGACAATTTTTGGCCGAAATTTGAATTAAATCAAATAAGTAGTTTTTGAGATATGCCGAAAACAGACAGACTGGCGGAATTAACAAAACATGTTTTTCGGCGTCTAGGAACTAGGAACGTAAACATCTGTAAATGTCTCAGAGGATGATTTTTACAATTGGAACACTTCTCTCCAGTGGCGTAACAAAACAATGTAGGTCCCTGCTGCCAAATCGTAAAACCGGGTCTCCTCCCCTCTCTATAATAAGTACATATGAGTAAAAAAATTTTGATTTCACAAATCGCAAAAAATCTTGAAATCTTGTTTTAACGTTCAGATTAGCTCCAGCAAATCAGATATGTATCTCAGAAAAATGTAATTAGGTTATATATCAACCATAATATATTCCATATAAACTATTCTAAATTAACTTAACAAAAAAAGAAACAAATAAACAAAACAACATTCTAAAGTATAATAATAATTCTAATTAGACCGACTTACGATTAGACGACTGACGGGTATTGTGTTTGTCTTGTATAACTTGAAAGAAATTGTATATTTTTAGCTATTTTTTCAATTTTGCTTCGTTTTTTGCAGCTTTTTTTCCTTTTAGCTGCTCCCGATTGTTATTGTAATATATTTTATCACAACTATAACGCTGAATACTCACAAAAGAAAATATAAAATCAGTATCACTGCAATTATACGTCTGTAGTCTATTTTACATCTTTGCTCCTTATTTCCCCTAGAAATTTTGTTCGATGAAGGCAAGTAAAAATAAAAGATTGTTTGCCTGTTTGGTGCGCGTTAAGGTCTATACACACGGCGACATGGTTTTTGTTGCATATCTATAAGAGTCGCTTAGTTTTATAAATGTAATTTCTTTACTTAAATGTGCGCTTTTATAAATCCATAGTTTTTAGTTCTATCGATAGTTCTAATACCATAGTTTTTTCTGTAGTCTTTAACCGGATCGTCGGGCTCCCAAAGGCTCGGGTCTTAATGCAACCGCACCACTCGCACCATTGTAGTTATGCCACTGCTTCCCTCGATACTTAACATTGCTAAAGCGGATAGTTTATCTTAGCCTAACGCCTCAACAAAATTTATAAGCCCTCGAAAAACCCCTGGATTTTCAGACAAAGCTGTTTCATCATGGCCACGTAGTGCCAGCTCGAATGCCCTACAAAATCTCACACAATCTATAATCTTGTTTAAAATATAACGATTTTTGGATACATTTTCAATAAAATCTCTAAGGGATTTTCTATAAGCTGTTTCTAGCTGAGTGCTGTTCCAAGCTCGCGAAATGTATGCTATATTGACTGAATTCTTTATGTATTCAATATTTTCACAACTGCACCATCTCCTGTATATAACTTTTTAGAAGGAATATCTTTTTCGCCTACAATCATAAATAAAAAAGTTGTTCACATGTTTCCCAAATCAACAGTCACGGTGTATTTTTTGAAATGTGAGTATATTAGCGGTCGAAATTCTAGATTCCTTTACATATTCCCTCCAAGACTCCTTATAAGAAAGCCCAAATATAAGACGAATCTTATAATTGCATAATAAAATCTTTAGCACTTGTTCTTCAATTAATTATATGGTAAGATCTGTATTTAGCATAATATGCCGATATAAGACCATTTTAACTGCAATAAGTAGATAAAGCCTTTGGAGGTTCTTTTTTAATTTAACTGTGAGGTTATCAACATGATTCAGTCAATGTAGATGCTCATCAAAGTTTGTTCCCAGCATCACATAGGACCTAAATAATTCTATCAAAAATCTGTCATAGTAAAAATAATAAATTCCAAAACGTAATAAGTAATATTGTCCTTATTTATTAAATTATTTTCTTAATGACAAAAACGTTACTTTTTTGGCTGCTTCTACAGGAATTTTTCTTTTCATTTGAATGACAATTTGCTCCTTTCAGGTTTAAATTTAATTTTGTTCTATTATTATTACTATTGTGCACGTAATTTTTGTATGTTACGCTTTTTCTCAGAAACTATCGTGTAACGTGGCAACATGGCGTTTAATGAATTATTTACTAATATGCTAATGAGCATTTTTAATTTGATATTTGTAAATGGGTATATTTTTATTAAGAATTGTTCAAGTTGTTTTTTTAAGCTGGCAATTCCGTTTACCATACCGGTGACATCTTATGGTTGGTAACGATTAATGAACGTTAAGAAATGCGTATTTCTCTTCAAACAGGATTTTTCTTTCTAGAAATTACAATTAAATTTAAATAGCTGTTAAGTCAGACAATATTGAATTTATAATAGAGATATTTTAAATTGCGGTTTTTTATATAATAGATTTTAACAGGAAAAGAATAATGAAAACATTTTAAACCTATATGTAATAGGTACTACTTTTATTTTACAAGATATGGAACATGGGTAATTCGTTTAGAGGTTGGTTGATTTACTGCAAAAACAAGAAAGTATCTATAACTGGTTAAGGTTGAGCTGACATCTCAAGCTTTTAAAAACTACAATGTTTTAGTTCAAAATATTGGAGATATGGCGATTATTTAAGTCAATCAAAAAAACAAATCCCAAGGGTTATTTTTAAGAATATGAACTTAGTGCATACATATATTTTTAAATTTCATTGTTCGCCTTATTTTTTTTACAGTTTAAACATTTTAATGCAATGATTAAAGCGAGATGCTTTGTAAGAAAATAAAACGAAAGGTTCATATAAATATGGGTATGCAGATGTTTGTCTTTAGAGATGTGTTAAAGTTTTACAAAAATATGATTTCTTTAGTAATTCCGAAATAGCAAGAGTTCTTTGATTAAGATTCGGTACAGCCTCATATGTATTTAAAAGCTATATTCAGTATTCACCAGTTCAATCATGGGCATAGGTATGGGTAACCATTCCTGACTTTCTTAATAAAAAAATAGTACGCTACTCATTTTTTTAAAAAACTACTAGCTTTATCATTTAGGTCAAGTAAAAATACTTAAATAATGCCTCTTAGTATTATATGATATGACAAGTTGTTATCTGTGAAACCTTTGGTCCAGTTTTAGTTGGAGTTTGGCATTGCTCAAAATTCTACAAAAGTTACTCCATTTTGGTCTTAAAATTTACATTTTTTGATTTTAGCATCCTGTATCTCAAAAATAGGGCATTTGCGGACATATATTTAATAAAACTTTTGTCTTGAAATGATCCAAAGATCACTTTTGTATAGTTTTGAGCAGTTATGACTTCAACTAAAACTGGATCAGAGGTGCCAGAGGCATGAATCAAATTAGAATTTGTTTCTTTCTTATCGATCACAAAATACCAAGGCAGATTTTTTGTCTATTTTTGCTTGCTCTAAAGAATAAAGCCAGTAGTCTTTTAAACACAATTGGTGCACCATTTTTTGTTCCAAATCATAATCAAATAGCTCTTATTATTTCGGTATAACTAAATAGTCATATTTGTTTCTACATTTTAAACATGTGTGAACCCATGTTAATATGAACTTTTCGTCTTATTTTCTTGAAAAGAATCTCCCTTTAAACGTTGACGTATGTTTTTTGAAATACCCAGGTATATTTAATTTTAATTTTGTAATGAAACAACAGATATTTCAACAACTAAATGTAATACATTGTTAAAGGGTTACAAATGACGGCCTAGTGAAATGTTAAAATAATTATTACTAAAAAAAGTAATTATGCAATTTACCTGAAATTTTTCACAAAAATCAAGCATACGTAGGAATGAAATGGAATAATTTTGGTATCAAATCAAGACGGCGAAGCGAATTGGCGGCCTAGTGAATTGTCAAAAAAAATATTACTTAAAACTACTTATCCAATTTATCTGAAATTTTGCACAAAAATCAAGGTTTCTGTAGGAATGAACTGGTAAAATTTTAGTGAATCAAAATGGAGGTATAATAAAATATTTCAAAAATTAGCCTAAAAGAAATTCTTCTTAATTTGATTTCAATTTCTGTGCAAAAATTAAGGGTGATATAAAAATTGCTAATAAAATCGTGGTACGAATTCAAGATGGCGTAGAAATGTTAATAAAATCGTGGTGCGTAAAACAAAATGTTTGTGTTCCAGAAAAAAAATCACACTGCCGGGATCTTCGCGTTTTAGTATTCCTACATGGCAAAAAACACGTTTCTCAATTCCATCGGTCTGTCTGTATGTCAGTTCGCGACATAGCTGTAAAACTTAGCTGATTGATTTCAAATTTTTGTCGAAAGTTAGGGTGATATTGGGGACCTGGTAATATTTTGGTAAAAATACAATATAGCGGAACAGAATGGTGGCCTAATTATCCAATTTGCCTCAAATGTTGCACAAAAATCAAGTATTAGAATGAACTGGTAACATTTTGGTACGAATCCAAGAGGCAAAATGAAATGACACCTAATAAAATTAACTATTCCACTCTATTGTTTTACAATGGCAAATTGACATAGCAACGGCCTGTTTTCTACTGCCAAAACTCATACCTGGACAAAATCAACAAGATGGTTTCTCAGTGACGAAATTTTGTTGGGTTAAAGTAAAAAATTGATCTTGTCATTTTGACAAGTGTCACCTAGGTCAAATATCCTTGGTTACCAATTTAATTACCCTATTTATTACAATATAAACAAATAAAAAGACGCGCTTTTGACAGTGTGCAAATTAAGCATTTCAATTCTTCAACATGAGTTCGGACGCAGGCTCATCAAGATTCGGAAAAGAATCGTTAAAAAATATAGAACATATAGTTGCTAACAATATACCGATTAATACCGTAAAAACAAAAAAATCCGCCTGGGAACAGTTTTCCCAGTTTTGTTCGGAGAAGCATTAAGCCTGGGTTATACATTGAAAAAGTTTGCGTCTTGCGTCGTCCATTTGAGCTAAATGTTTACGCTGGTTCTTAGCCGGAGTTATAGATTAAAAACGTTTGCGCTTTGTATCGCCTGTCGAACTAACCTTACTTTAATGTTTATGTTTATCGCCTTTTGTGTAATGCAATTTTGTCTTGCTTGTTTTTCAGTTTATGTGCGTTTTTTTTTTAATTTGCTGAGCATGGATATTTAAAATCATAGTAATGATGCCTAGTAAAGACTAGGCATTGTGGATATATTAATGTGTGCCGCACCTGTAAAGTGGTTGAAGAGAAGGCGGCAAAGAAGATCGCGAATTCGGCTTGTTAATTGGGTATAAATACTCATAAATCCTACCAGTATTTTCTTAAAATTGACAATGACCCCAAGCAGTTTTTTTAAATGGACAAGGATGTTATATGTATATATTAATGACAAATTTATTACGAAGGACGAACGTTTTAAAAGGCCCTCTAAAATCCAGCAATTTCATTGGTTGCAGCTTAACGCAAACGCCGATTTTTGCCAGCCGCTTCCGTCAAAGTTAAAGATTGCCGTCTTTTCGACGGCTAGCGGAAACTCAAACGGATGGCGGCAAAAATATAACCGCAGCAGTAAGTGGTTGATAAAAAATAATGTCAATGAAAATGTATGTCCTGTAAGATTGTTTTTTAAACTAATAGATAAAAGAGAATCTCCCATAACCACAGACAGACTATTTTTAACGGTACACCCGAATTGGCAAAAAGGCCACTGGTACAAAAATATGCCTTTGGGCGTAAACACCTTGGCAAAATGGACAAAACTCTCTGCACAAAGAATTGGTCTAGAAACCAAGAAGTTTAAGCTAACCAATAATTCACATTGATCTGCCGTAATATCTGCACTTGCAAAAAAAGGTATTGGTGAACATCAAATAATAAAAATGACGGGTCATTTGAATGAACACTAGCATTCAATCAAACCGTACCTGCAATTTGACTCAGAACACCACAAGAACTTGGTACAAAATTTAAGAGAAATTGACGTCGACGCTACACCACCTTCGTCCCCACAAACTCAGTTACCAAGAGATGAGCTCAACGTTGTACTACCTTCTGAGCCACAGATACACTTTTCACCTTTACCTCACCGACATCAGCTGGAATAAAGGATGGTCAAACCAATACCTATTATAATAACTGCACCTTCAATATTGTAAATAATAAACAAAAGTATATTCATGGATAATAAAAAATAAAGTTGTTATATTTTATTTCTTTTGATTTCACTGTTTTATTTGATATTATATTTGGTAAGACATTGTTCTCGTGAAATAGTCATGTCGAATACCACGCGAGAGAAAATGAAGGTAGAATTTTCCTCTTGTATATTCAAGTTTGTTGCTTTTTGGTAATGGTAACAAACTTTCATAAACAATCCGAAAACTTTGCCGACAAAATTTTCTTTCTTGTGGTATTATTATATATGAAAAAACTTATTAGTTTTGTTTCAAACTTCGTCCAAATTGTAGTACGAATTTAAGATGGCGGAATAAAATGGGGGAGAAATAAACTGTTTAAAAGATGTAGTAAAAAATGGTAACAAACTTTCATAAACAATCCGAAAACTTTGCCGACAAAATTTTCTTTCTTGTGGTATTATATATGAAAAAACTTATTAGTTTTGTTTCAAACTTCGTCCAAATTGTAGTACGAATTTAAGATGGCGGAATAAAATGGTGGAGAAATAAACTGTTTAAAAGATGTAGTAAAAAAGCCTCTTAGTCAATTGATTTTGATGTCTGAACACGCTATATGAATTCAACATGACGGAACAAAATGAAATTATTAAAAAATCGCAGTAAAAATTGCTTATTTAACTTATTTTACATTATATTCAAAAATCAAGTGTGGCATAGGTAGAATCTGGTAAAATACTGGTATATAGACAATACGGTGGAACAAAATGGCGCCCAATAAAAAATGAATAGACGGTATATGTATTACTAAATGACTATGTACCGAACCAAATTAAGTCACACTTCACAAATCCTAAGGCGCTGGACTTACCCATGTTGGGACGGTTCAGGAATGTGGTGACAGGCTGAAGCAGTTGGAATAAGAGGGTGATGTTGGTTTGGGTGCTGGGTTATTGTGGGATTGAGGGTAACGAGAAGGCAGATGAGCTTGCTAGACTCGAAGCCGGCTGTAGGAATGACTAGGCAGCAGATAAGAACTGCACTCGAGGAATGGGCGCACCAAAACTGCGATGTGAGTGGGACCAATTTGAAGGTGGCAGGCAAGCTAAAGATTTCATTGTGAAGCCCGATAAAGGCCGAACAGAGTGGCTGTTAACGCGGGGCAGGAAGACCCTGAACTCCATCGTAGGAGTAGTAACGGGGCAGATCTCTATTTTACGTATTGAGGAGCACTCTACCTGCACGGAGTGTCAGGAGGAGGCGGACATTCCACTCCACTTCCTGTGCAGGTGTGAAGCACGAGCAAGACTCCGCCAGGTTATTTTTGGCGCTACGGTCTTGCATACGTATGCAGTCAAGGAACTTCCTGGAAATATATCCAGACCTATATAGGAAAGACAGGATGGAAACCTGATGACGGGTGGTGGTTGAGGGAGGGTCTGGGGTAGACTGCAAGGGTTTTATAGGCCTACCAGTCAGGTCTCTAGACCTCCTCCCAACTACTACTACTAAAAAAAATACTAATAAAAGAAAAAAATCATAACGAGGGAAGTTCCGGGTAAAGGAGTTTACCGATTTTTAATATTGTAAATATCTCCACCAATCCTCATTGACATTAAGGATAATAATTAATGTCTTAATTGATTATATAGAATCAGTATTAGATGGATAGAATCTCCTTTTCTTCAGTAGGAAATGTTTAGTGCTTTGTTTCAAAATTTAAGTTGTATGAAAGTAAAAGTTATTTTTATTTTTTCCCAACGCAGCTTCAAACCTTCAGGCCCTATAAAGAATATATAAATGAATCACTCATTTAAAATAGTAGGAACCATTCCCAAAATTGTGAATTAATAAATTTCTTTATACAAAAGTAAAAAATGTAGGCTTACATTGTTATTTATTTAATAATGTTTTTGTTTTATTTTATTTGTATACTCTAACGAATACCTGGTTTCTGTCTTTCTTTTGGAAAGACCGAAACTATCTACTTGTTTCTAAATCCTAAGAATCAAGCATTAAAAAACCCAAAACTTAATGCGAATATCAGTATTTTCTAAAAGCACATTTTATTAAATAATTTTTCATCCTTATAATGTAGTTATGTCATGAAAATATAAAGAAAAGTGCTAGTTCGATATGACAATATAAAGTTCTTAATATTAATAACAACCATCCATTCGAAAACGTGTAACTATGTACACAATATTTTTTTACGGTTTTATCAAGGGATTATTTAGCTCTCTAAAACCTACCGAAAATGTATTATCAATTTTGTTTAAGAAAATTCTAAGAGCATATCTATAGAGCAAGTTTCTCCAAACTAGCCGTGTCTCAGGGGAGCAGGTGTCTCTTAGACGCGTTTCAACTTTATATTAAAAAATTGACATTTGACATAAGCTTCTTACCGAACACGACGAGTATCGGTAATGGTCATTTCAGTGGCGTAACAAGATAACGTGGGGCTCTGGTGGCAAATCGTACAACCGGGCCATCTCCTCTCTCTATAACAAGTACAGGGTGTTTCAGCGAGGATAAACAGGGACCTATTTTCGACCTTCCTTGTATTTTGGAAAAATTCAAAATAGCCAATCGATGTATTTTTTCTTGTAGAATCCAAAAATATCATCGAAAAAATATTTGAACCAGAAACAAAAGAGTTACGCTATGCACCAGGTGTTTTTTAAATGGAATGTATCGTTTTTTTATACGATTTTTGGAAAGAGTGATTTTTTTTATGTCCGTTCTGATTAAAAGATTTGATTTTGCGATAGCTGTTTATATTACATTTTAATGTTTTACAAACTAAAATTTTAGCTTCACCTGTTTAAAATATACGATAGGTCGGTATAGGTGATCAAGGTAAAATGACGTTTGAATGCTTTGTCAATAAAAATTGACATTATTTTAATTATTGTCGAAGTCTTCACCTAAAAAATATATATTTGACTCTGATCGAAATGAAATACTCTTTGGACGAGAGACTACAGATTGTTATGCTATTTTACAAGTGCCAAGAATATGCAAGAGAAGCAAGAAGAAGATTTATTGCAAATTTTCATAGAAATATATCCATCAATACAATTCTAAGGATAAAAAACCTATTTGAAGAAAAAATACATCGATTGGCTATTTTGAATTTTTCCAAAATACAAGGAAGGTCGAAAATAGGTCCCTGTTCAGTCCTCGCTGGAACACCCTGTACATATAAATAAAAAAACTTTAGATTTTATAAATCGCAAAAAATATTGAAATCTTGTTTTAACATTCAGAATATCTGCAGCAAATCGGATAGGTATCACAGAAAAATGAAATAAGGTTATATATCAACTATAATATATTCCATATAAACTATTCTAAATTAACTTAACAAAACAAAAGAAGCTAATAAACAAACATCGTTCTAATGTGTAATAAGAATTCTAATTACACCGACTTACGATTAGTCGACTGGCTGGTGTTACTTTTGTCCATAACTTGAAAAAAATTGTCCATTTTTACATGCTTTTCAATTTTGCTTTGTTTTCACAGCTTCTTTTCTTTTAGCTGCACCCGATTGGTATTGTAATTCATTTTATCACAACTACAACGCTGCAACATCACTGCAATTATACGCCTGTTTTAGTCTAGCACCCAACACAGAACACAAAAAATTAGCACCCAATGTCACTACCGCATCTACAACTATTACATACTTACTGATAAAATAAAACAAGGAAAATTATATAAACGATTTTTGTGGCAGCGAGGTGGCGGCGGGCCGTCTTTTCGACGGGCCCTAGGCCGGGGCCTCACGGGCAATGCGGCCCTGCCCAAAGCAGATAGCAAATGACTTAAAATAAACTATCAGTTCAGTAATTATTTTGCATCTTCGCCCCGTTCCCAGTAGAAATTTATGTTCGATTGATCTTTACCGATGTAAAGCGCTCTGCTGCGACAGAAATGAACCTGCTGGTGAAGGCCAAGTAAAAATAAAAGGTTGTTTGCATGTTTGGTGCGCGTTAGTCCATACACACGGTGATACGATTTTTGTCGCCTATCGATAAAAGTCGCGTAGTTTTGAAAATGTAATTTCCTTACTTAAATGTGCACTTTTATAAATCGATAGTTTTTAGTTCTATCGACAGTTCTAATACGATAGTTTTTTCTGTAGACTTTAACCGAGCCGCCGGGCCCCCAAAGGCTCGGGACCTGGCGCAACCGCACCACTCGCACCATTGTAGTTACTCCACTGGGTCTTTTAGTTTGTCAGTTACTTTAGAAGCTGTACAAACTTTTATTACGTTATTTAATTAGTTATGTTAGACCCAAGAACTTTGTTTTTTTTTACATTTATAACTGATCAGCTGCAGCAGACTGTACAAAAAATGTTGTTTTAATACACCGTTTTACATACACACAGTTCTTAAGACTATTGGACATGTATCCACAAGAATAAGGCATTTTATACATTTCTTTTGTTCCAAAAGCAATTATATCTTTCGGCGATTGAAAGCATTGTGCTTATTACTTCCCTCGTAAAAGGGAAGTATTGTAATCGTGAAAAAATCACCCTCCGAGATGTTTTCAGATCTTTACGTTTCAGTGTCCCTAAATGCCAAAAAACATCCCAATTCCGTCGGTCTGTCTCTTCACGGCATGGTAAAAATCCAATATGGCAAAATAGAATTGCGACCCGGTGAAATGTTAAAAAAATTATCATTAAAAAACTACTTACTCAATTTACTTCAAATTTTGCACAAATATCAAATTATGTTGGAATCAGCTGAACTACTTAATCGACTAGTAAAATTGTAAGTACTAATTCAAGAAGGCCGAACAAAATGGCCGGCAAATAAAATTAAAAACTACTTACCCGATTGACTTCAAATTTTGATAAAAAAATTAAGGGTCATATGGAGATGACCTGATAACTGGTACGAATTCAACATTATATAACAAGATCATGTAAAAACTCCTTTGAAAAGACAGTGTATGTAACACATATATACTGTGATTAGGTACTGAACTAAATTGGGTCAAACTTCACTATTCCTAATAAATGGAAAGAAGTAGCGAATTTCTGATATGCATTGCAGACTTGCGTCGACGAAAGTCTTCCAATTTTGTCTCTAGTTTCAGGTATAAGAGACGTGTTTTGGCCAACACTATACTCCCCTCGTATGTACAGAGTGTCTCACGTAAGCAGGCTACTTGAACTTAATGCCCCAACTTATGTAGGTTTCCCGGACTATTGGAATATGACATAAAAAAATTCACCCTGTATATTACTAAGGAATTTAACAGTTAAGAATATAGGAATATTTTTTTTGTATTAGGTTTTTACATTTCATCTCCTGTTTAACCAGAAACTATAGTGCAACCAATATGTTCGTAAATAAACCTAAAAAATTTAAGCACCAATAGATAGAACTCTTGTTATTAACATAAGTGGTTCCACGTGTTCGGTTTTGCTGTTTTATTTCGCTGGGAAACGAGAGACTCAACCGCTCAGTGTGGAAACTAACGACCCCGCTAGAAAGGGAGCAGACGCTGTGAACGTGTGAAACCTAATTGTTCCTGCATTCTATCCCGTTCGTCTGCCGCAGTTCTACAAAGAATATTAGCGTAATGGCCGCTACGTGGCGGGAGTGGGAGGGGTAAGGAGATAGCTTGAAAGAAAGGGTCATCTCGTGATATCAGTAGTACTCTCAAGGGGCACCTAGTGGAAGCCAAGATGTAATTCAGAAATTAAAAGAGGAAAAATTAAGAAGTATTTTAAAGATTCAGTGTATCCGGGAGTTTAAACCTCGCCATCCGGATATCCTACCGATAACGTCTCCAAACTGGAATAAGGTGCAGGGTCGACTTCGAGGGTCACCGATTTAACGACTCTGAGCCCCGGACGGAGAACAATCTGGCGACTGCCTTGTAGCAAAGCCAATAAGTCCTGTTACGTAACAAGATAAACAGGAAAGTCAAAAGTCAAAAAACTCTTTCTCTTGATTTCAAAAAAATATATAATATTATATGTTAATCTTTTACAGTTTTCGGCATATTCGGTTTGAATATTATCATATAATGCTAATACTATGCTGTGGTAATATTCAAACACGAATATTTCGAAAACTTTAAAACTTTAATGATTTTGAAGTCGAGAGTATCGATTTGTATTAACATTTTATGGGTTTATGTAGGAAAATTATGCTTGCGGTGTCGTTTTCGGTTAAACCAGGAGCTAAATGTAAAAAATTTGAACTTCAATTTTCTTTTTGATATCATATTCCGATAGCCTGAAAAAAAACTACATAAGTTGAGTTTTTGAATTTTTATTCTAGCTTAACCATAGGGAGTAAAATTGAGTGGCCCGCTTACGTGAGACATCGTGTACGTCTATAGAGATAAAAGAAACTTGACATTTTCTATGTTTTTCTTTAAAATAGAAATGTCACCGTTTTTTGAATAATTTTATTTTTCATTTTCTGGGGAGCGCCTCATCCCGCTTACCCCATATAAAAAAAAAATTACACAAAAAATAAAATAAATTTGACTGCCCCCGATGGAATCGGCTTCTATCTTTACGGGGTTTCGCTGTTTTCGAAATATTTTGTTATTTTTTTTAATACGTGTAGTCGAAAAAAAAATCAAATATCGAGGCAATTAATGACGATATAGTGTATTATGACTAGGCTGAGATAGTATTCAAACATTCGAAAACCTTAAAAATCTAATTATTCTGAAATTGGGAGAAAAAGTTCTATAGACTTGCATTAAAATTTCATAGGTTTGTGTACGAAAATTTTGTTTCCGGTGTCGTTACCGCTGAATGTAAAAACTGAATACATACATAATATTCCTATAATCCCACTGTCTAATATCCTAATAATATAAAGAGTAATTTTTTTCATAAGTGTTTTTGTTACATTTTTTTTATTTGACCTTCGATCGTCTTCTTCATAAGGTGAGTTTTTGAATTTTTATTCTAGCTAAACCATAGGGGAGTAAAATCCAGTGGCCCGCTTATGTGAGACATCGTGTACGTCTATAGTATTCATAAGTTAAGATTTATATGCAAAAAAATATAATCAATTTGACGTGTTTTGCTGTTTTATAAAAATATTAATACTTTTTAGGCTAAAAAAAATATTTTGGCTTTTAAAAAGCTGTTTTAACCTGCATTATTGCCCTGGTCGAAAAACATATATATATATATATATATATATATATATCTATATCTATATATATATATATATATATATTATATATATATATATATATATATATATATATATATATATCCGATCTGAACCATATGTGGTGATTAGGCATTACCGAATTCTCCCGACTCTTTGGTGCATATCGCAATATTGTCAGATTTTCAGTTTTTCGGCAAACTAATCTAACTTTTTTTTTCAAATCAAAGGATATGTTTTTTTTAAGTGTGATTTATTCCTCGTATTATCCTTAGTATAACTCCAAAATTGCAGACTTTTGTCTTGATCTGTTAATCCTGTTTAATCGGAAACGATATCGGAAGCAACCCCAAAAAATATAAGTACAAATAGATCGAACTATTTCTTTTGATTTCAGAAAAATATATATTACATATTTATCTTTTACAGTTTTCGGCATATTCGGGTTTGAATATTACCATATAGTGTATTATGCTGATACTAGGCTTAAAAATTTAATTATTTGGAAAAAGGTGAGTTTTGAATTTTTATTCTAGCTAAACTATAGGGGAGTAAAATCGAGTGGCCCGCTTACGTGAGACTTCGTGTACATGTATCGTATTCTCAAGTTAAGGTTTATATGCAAAAAAATATAATAAATTTAACGCGTTTTGATGTTTTCTAAAAATATTAATAGTTTCTGGAATAAAATAGCTATTAACTTAACAAGTGCGGAAAATGTATTTTTCAGTTTTCGCGAGTGTTAGGTACAATAGTTTTTCTACAGACGTGCGGAAATAAGTACATAATTCGTAGTGATCTAATAGTTTTTATTAAACTATAACAAACTATTAAAAATTTAAAAGTAATTAATTATTTGGAAAAAGGTAGTAATTACTTAGAACTATAGAAAATTGTACAATTATAGGCATTACTAATTAAATTGGGAGCATTTTGATGGTTAGCCTTTTTGGTGCTGGCAATAATATTGACACTTTTTCTTCTTAACTTGTCATATTGGTGCTGATTCACTGGTCTATTGTTGTAAGCAATACCAAAGTTTACGGAAATATTTATTTCTGTAAACTTTGCAATACTATCAATTTCATACGCGAAAGTTGTAGAAGGAAAGGGCGAAGGCTGAGGCGAATTTTCCGTTTTCTCCTGTAGAACATAGAATTTGGTTGGCGATGCATGTTTTGTTCTCCATGGATTCGTCCACGTATGATTCTGCAACTTTTGTCGATTGCCATCCCCCGATACGTTTCAAATTAGTAATATCCACTCCAGAGTCGGCCAATATAGTAGCCGAAGAACGTCTATAACAGTGTCTAGTAAAGGTCTCTGGATTTGGAAGTCTCAAAAAAACAGCCACGTCCCATGGCATCTTACCAAACTTATTAATGCCAACAGTTTGAGCAGTACATTTACCTATTTGGAAATTGACACAAACCTTTGATGTGGTGTACTTTTGATTTTTTCTTCAGTTATAACAAAGCTACTCTGGTAAGTCTTGCTATCTGGTATTTTCACCAAAAACAAATCTTCTTGCTCAACTACGTTGTCACACAACAGATTGTAGAAGGTTGAAAATTCTTTGAAAACTTTTCGTATTCCTGAATGTATCTGACTTTGGATTTTTCTGGAAGCAAACCCAAATGTGCTTCTTTTGCTGTGTTCATAATATATTCTGGAACCCCGTCTTGCATGGCCAGATTGTGAATTTCACTTAAATTCATTGTAATAATGCAAAATTACGAAAAACAACGCACATATAAAATGCAAATAAATATGTCGAAATGTCAGTCTCTTTGAATAAATAAATGTACAGGAAACAGCCTAACCGTGACCTTGACGAGACCGGGAAGGTCCCAAGATTCAAAACGATTGCTCGTCAAAATGACAACAGCTTGTTTCCGGTTTTCAGTGGCGTATCCACTTTGAAATTTAGGAAGTAATTTGAAAACTTATACTTTTGAATGGGAATTATAATTAAGGAATGGACTAAATTAAACAAGCCAATTAGTGTGATACATTATTTCAGGTGCCAATTTAACAAAAAACTGGTGAAACATTAAAATTCATGTTTTTAACAGCCCACTTTAGATATTAAATTTAACATTTTACATAATAAACCTTTCGTATAAATACCCTGATATTTATTCAGGAGTTTAAGTTCAACGTTTGTTGTTATTGATGCATTAAAATTGACATTGGGTTTGAAATAGCGACTTATCAAAGTTATAAAGAAATGTGGCAATTTTGCCGTCTGGGCAAAATAAATTAACATAGTGAGAACGCATTCTGGATAATGAACTGTCGTGACACGTGCTTACTAATTACAATAATTTGATCTAAAGCTTGCTCCTAAGAAGTACTTGCAACTAAGAATTTAACGGCGCAACCATATGAGAGCATATTTGAATAAACTTGCAATTCATTTGAAAGTTATATTAGGCTTTCATAAGCTGTAAAATGCATGGAATTTTTCTTGTTTGTTTCGTTTCGACTGTCCTTTTGTATTTCTGCTTTGTTTTTATTACTTTACTTGAATTTAATAAATTTATAATAAGCAGAATGGTTATTTTTATTTTTAGAAAATTATATTTTTTCTAAGTAACTAAAATTGTTTAGAAAAGTAGATAAAAAATATTAACGCATTTAAGTCGCAACAGGCCATAAATAATTAAATATAAATCATTTTATTAGTACAATCTAAATTACGTTTTAAATAAAAACAAGCACCAGTATTATTAGTTCATTTAAATTTACTCAAATTTAATACAGAACAAAATATTATTTACGAAATATCAACATCTAAGATACATTAGGTTAAAAGAAAATCAGTGAAATTAATATTAACTATACAAATAAAAACAAAGCAAATTAAAATAGAACTGCTATTATAAGGTACCAATACATTTTATTGATTAAAAATACTTTATTCTATTGTAGAAAAATATTAATATTAGGTATCCAATGTTTTAAAAGTACTACCTTTAAACATTCTGATTTGTAAAATAGTGTGGTCTGTAAGACACAGTTTTTGGGAAAATTAGTAATGAACATGTAAAAATGCCTTAATTTTAAATTCTCCACTTATTTATTGGCCAATAAATTACCTACAAACTACACCTCGTACCAAAAACTTTAAATGACTTTTTATCTCATCTCTCGGTATCTTAGGGTTATCTTAGACATTTTAATCCTCAATTTTTTTATTTTATTTGCGTTTACGTGTTTTTGTGCACCTTCTATATTATATGGAATATTTTTTGTATTGCATATATATAACCGACCGATTCATCCATTACTTCGCGATGGTTTGACCAATTTAAATTTTTAATTTAAACCCGTATTAAAAGCACAAGGAAGAAACGAATTTCGTAAGTAAGAAATTAACTAGACACTTTTAAATCTGATTTAAAGGCAAAAATAATTGTTATTATAATTAAAATCATAATTTTTCAAATGTCAAACAATTAGGTTTGGAACCAAGTGGTATATAAAAAACACAGTGTTACGCACTTCATGAAATATTTTGTTACGTCAAAACATTTAAAAAATTACCAAAAAAGTTAAGCATGTTTTAATTCTAACATTATATTCTCCTTTTTTTGGGCCTGATGCTATGCTGAATGGGAAATAGTTTGATTATATTTATCAACAAATGTTATGTTAGGTCTAAAATATGTTTATTTTGTGGAGTTATTGGGTACACAATAAATATTTAAAAAATAAATCCTATATAATATATATATATATATATATATATATATATATATATATGTTTTGTCTGGATATCTTAAACGATCTTGGTTAGGTTAGGTTAATTTTTTATTGATTTAAATTCATTTTGGGTTAGACTTAAAAAATATATTACACTAAGAATAGCTCATGAAAGCACAAAAATTTCGTCTACTTAGGGTTAGATTTTGGTTACCTGCAATAAATAAATAAATTATTAATACATGAAAAATACTATATTTTTGAAAAAAATAAAATATCTTAAGCGTTTATAGAAATGAAAAAAAAGTATGGACCTATAGGTATATTCTATTTTTCCTAAAAAAAGTCTAAAACATGAAATAAAATCTCCAAAAGTGGATCTCATATTTTTTGTTTGCCTTTACTGTCTGTTCAATAAATAACATTTATTGAGAAATATAATCAAACTGTTTCCCCTTCAGCACAGTATCAGACCCAAAAAAAGGAGAATATATTGTCAGATATTAAAACTTATTTTATCCCACAAAATTGTTCCTAGAAACTCATAACTCCAACTTTTTTTTTTCGTTTTAAAACATTCTTAAGGTAATTTAAATGTTTTGACAAATATTACACGAAGTGTTACGCTACTGTGTTTTTTATATACCACTTGGTTCATAATCTAACTGTTTGACACTTTAAGAAATATGATTTTCATTATAATAACAATTTATTTATTATATTATATTTATTTTTGCCCTTAAATCGGATTTAAAAGTGTCTTGTTAATTTCTTTTCTTACGAAAATACAAATACACTTACCGCTGGAACGAAATTCCTTACTTCCTTGTACTTTTAATACGGGTACGACTACACGCCACACAACTGACCATTTTTTGTATTTAGGATAATGCAAACGACTAAAAATGTGTTTGTTACGTTTTATAACACACAACACAACTTATTAATCAGCTTTTATATTAATCCGATGTGTGTATTATTTATAAATTGCTAAAACTTGCTTAAATTTGTAAAGACGAAGGTTTGACAACACATGTCAACAAACCAAAACGTAAACATCAGAAAAATAAGGTCCCAAAAATGAAGTGGTTCCGTCAAAGCCTGCTAATTTAAAATAATGCATAGGGCTCTTTCCTGTTGTCTATTTATTCAAAGGTCAATTTGTTGATTTCTAACACTTGACTGGAACCTGGTAGCTAACCAAAATGAAATGCATATGTAATATGCATCAAAAACGCTTCATTAATACGTATCAAAGACGCTTAATTAATACGGAAACAAATTCCGCACTAGTGCGGGAAAACCAATTGTCCGCGTGGACCTCGGTGCGGAAAATTGATTTTTCCGCACCAATCAAGTGTGGCCTAGGTAGAAACTGGTAAAATATTGTTAAGGATCCAAAATATTGGAAAAAAATGGCGTCTAATAAAAATGTTTAAAAAGACAGTATGGGTATATGTGTTCCTAAATAACTTTGTACTGAATTAAATTGGTTCACACTTCACTATTCCTTATAAAAGGAAATATTCATAATGAGGGAAGATCCGGGTAAAGGAAAATTACCGATTTTTTAAATATGTATCGCCGCAATTAATGACAATTTTTCGATGTCAAAATATTTACCACAACTATTTCTGTTTATCGCGTTCAGGAGGTTTTAGTTTGTATTTTTATAGATATAAGTTAAGTTAAATACAAAAGTTTCTTTAAATGGGAAACAATATTTTCTAGTGTAGTATACAAAGTTTTTAGTGTTTCTGCAATCAACATTTTAAATTTGTAAATTACATGTCCACCGAATTGCTTTCTTCTTGCTTACTATACCAGACATTCAAGAAATTTGTCAAAAACTACACCAACACTATACAGTAGAGTTAAATGGAATACATTGTTTCCTATGAAAGGGTTTTCACAATTTTTTTTAGGTGGCTTTAAAGAAAAGGTATCAAACCTATTATTTTATAATCGGCAAGAAGAGAAGCATTTAATACACAGATAATATACATATATGCTAATTCAGAAAAAACTTATCACCTTATATATCTGCAAACTGCAATAAAAAATATTTTGTACAATATGGAGAAACTTTTGTATTTAACTTTTTTATCTATCAAAATACGAACATTAATGGGGTGTGTATTTTTAACCACAAAACCTGTAAGTCATTTAGGTTCGGATATAAGGTACCAGTGGCGGATCACAGCCCAGGCGCAGAAGGCGCTTGCCTATGGCCTCACAAGGTGCTTCAGAATCAGCAGATAGGGACCTCAGGATTAAACAGGTTAAAGGTAAAATTATTAAATGGATAAATTGAGTTTTTGTTCACTTTGATTTACTTTCTCTGAAAGGGAAGACCTTTTTTTGCTCTTCGGTTTATTTGTTTATTGTAGAACGTTTCCCTCCCCACGGAACTATCCAATAATTTTTACCATTGTCATCCCCTAGTAGAAGGGGCCTCCGAACCATGGATGTGCCTATGACCTCTTAAGTTCTCAATCCGTCACTGTAAGGTTAGAACATCATCTTACCCTTTTCTATTTTATTTGAATGTACTTGTTTTCTAAATTCCGTATGACCAAAGGAACTATTTACTTGCACCATCGCGGCATCGGCTTCAGTTCTCGATGATAAGTATACGGGGTCAGGTTACAAAGTTATCGGAGTCCACTTTATTTTTTCTAATGGGACACCCTGTATATTATTTCTTATTCCTTATTTTTATTAAGAATAATGTGGGTTTTCCAAAAATACTTGTAGGCAGTTAATTTGAAAAAAAGCTCAAAATTTGAGATTTTCTAAAATGTTTTTTTGCGTCCAATTAGTAGGTAGTAGGCTAGGGCTAAAATTAATTAAAAACAAAATTTATGTAAATAATTATTATACTACTTTCAAACCTAATTAAAAAAAACTTTTTTAATTCTCAACTCTTAATTATTTACACCATTTAAATTTAATTATGATAAATTTATTGAATTTTACTCAAAACAAAACAATAATTACATTACTAATTACTTAAAACTTAAGTTATGAAAAATAAAAGGAAAACGTAATTTTGAAAAAGCAAAGAGTTATCAAAGGTGGTTTTCAAAATGACGGCCATTTTCCAGGAGGCAAAATTGGCACAATTTAGTTATTCATCTAATACCGTTCAAAAGAATCTGAGGCCTTCTTTGCAAATTTCTTGCTACAGATTGATATCATGTTTTATATATTTTATTTTGAACGAAATCCCATAAGAAAAAATCTAAAATCGAGAGATCGAGGGGGCCATCTTACAGGTCCGTGGGTACCAATATATCTTTGAGGAAAGTTATCGTCTAAAATTGCCTTTAAAAGCGCAGAGTTGTGGCTTGGGGCACCCTCTTGTTGAGGATAAACGGAATTATAAAGTATGTATTATGTAAGAATAAATTATAATTCCATCAGTTGTGGAATAACTTTCTCAATGATTTCTAGGTACCGATGCGCTGTGAAATCTCCTTCAAAAATTCTATAGACTATGCGTCTTCCAAATACGAAACACGAGACCCCAACCAACCATCAAAGTGTTCTTGTTGTGACCTCTCAAAAATTAAATGGTGATTTTTTGAGGACCAGTTTCTTGTAACATGGCGATTGAAAATTCCCGCACTTGAAAAATAAATTCATCGGACCAGATAACGAGTCTGCCAAAAGATTAATCTGCATGGATTTGTTGTAAATACGATTGGCAAAACAACATTCGGCGTTCGGCATCGCCGGGGTGTAAATGTTAAACTATATGGGATTTATATGGGTGATACTTATATTTTTGCAAAATTCTTTGAGCTTCGCGTCTACATAACCCAATAAATTTATTTCTTTTCTCTCTCTACTTGTTTGATGTATGCTTTAGGACGGGCGTGGATAAATGATCCGTTCCGTGTTCTACTAAATTTGATTTAAGGCGGGCAAATATGTCTCGAAAAGGTTGCTTTTTCTTTGAGTATCTAATTTGAACCAAAACGATTCCTTAAATATTTTCCTAATCATAGCGCTACCATACGTTACCTTTGTAAATATAATTCCGAAGCTTCTTGGGCATTTTTATTAGATTACATGAAACAAACCAAGTAAGAAAAGAAAATTAAATATAGTGTATAGTTAAATAGAAACACCGAAACATAAACATATTTCATTAATAATCAAAAACTGACAAAACCGCGAAGTTTTTGACATTTTGCTTTTTGTTCCTAGCAAATTAGTCATAGCCTACTACCTACTAATTGGACATAAAAGAAAATTTTTGAAAATCTCGAATTTTGAGTTTCTTTTTCAAAATAACTGTGTATATGTATATATTTTTAGAAAGCCCATATTATTCCTATTAAATATAAGAATTATATACGGGGTGTCTCATTCAAAAATAAAGTAGGGTCCGATAACTTTTTGACCTGACCCCGTATATTTATTCTGAAAGAGGCACTGAATTTTTACGGAAAGTCATATAAAGAACAGTTCTTGCGTTTTTGATAAGTTGTCAGATAGCTGCGATACGAAGGGTGTCTGAAAATGAAACATTTTCAAAAACGCCCTGTATCTCAAAAACCAAAATGGCTATGAAAATTCTGCTGGTGCCATCTATTATTTCACAAAAAAGTATCATACTGTAAATAAGGGAGATACCCCGCAAACGTGCCGAAAACGGGATACCCTGTACAGGGTGGTTTTTTGACATGTATTTTAACCCTTTATTTTTTGAGATACCAAAATATAGTAAATATAGAAGTTGTGGATCTCGATGTGTGATATCTTTTGTTGCTGAGATAAAAAACAAAAGAGTACTAAGAAGCTGCACAAACTACACAACTTAGGTTTTTTAAATGGCACACCGTGTTAGGTATTTAAAAAGATCTTTTCTTGCCGATTTCAAAAATATATGATATGATGGCATTAACCGTTCTAGAAATATGACATCATTTTATGGAATTACAGGTTGGCTTTTAATGAATATCGTCTCGTTGTCATGAAACAAATGAGCTTATATATGTTAGTTACTAAAGCATCTGAAATATATTATTTTGACATTTTACGTCATAATTTTTTAAAAGTTAACATACTATTTAAAAATGTATTATTCAGATAACGAAAAACTAGAAATTATCCAATTATATTACTCGAACAATTCAAATACTGCTCTAGTTCAAAGGCGATATAATCAGTTACGACCTGACCGAAGAGTCCCTAAAAGAATAGAATTGAAAACATTGTTAGATTGTTTGAAGAGACCAAAGTCAGTTAAAAGAGATGAAGATTTAGATTTCACTATATTGCTTAATTTTGAAGGTATGATATTAAATTAATATTATTTAAACTTAAACACTATTATAAGTATTCACTAAAGAGGTTTAAATTTAGATCAGGTCTAACTTAACAGTTATAGGTTTGTCACAATTACAAAATGACAGTGACATAAGCGAAACACAGCTGGCGAACTAAGAGTTTTAAGTACCATGGCAACTAGACCTGGTCTAACTCTTAAACCTTTTTAGTGAATACGGGGTATACGTCTTTTTTTATTGCAAAAAATTCGAAGAGCAAACAAAAAATGCTGCAAGACGAATTAATAAATCCGCCTACAAAATTCAAACTGTTTTAACATTTTATAAATATCATCCTTATAGATATTTACCCGTCGAGGATTTGACAGAGGATCAAAAGTTGCAAATAGTATAAGATCTTTGTCAAAAAATATTGCGGTTTTTAAATGAAGACAGAAACTTTTTACGTCGTATTATCTTAGGGTGGGCATTTTAAAAAACCGTTTAATAGGACCAATATTCATTAATCTAAATCTAAATGGGTAAGATATCTGCATTTTTACAAAACGAAATTGAACATATGTTAGAAGAGTTGTCAGGTCGTGAATGTTTGGCAGCAAGACCCTCATAACATTCAAGAAGTAACTAGTTTTTTGAATGAAAGAGCTTTTGAATCTGAAGATATGGAACTGGATAGGATGGAACTGTTAGGTAGCCTGCCAACTGTCCCGATTTAACATCTCTGGATACATTTTTGTGGGGATACTTAACGAATAATGTCCATTACGATAAACAGCATAACATCCAAACGATACAAAATAGGATAATAGAAGGAATACACATCTTAAACACCGGAAAGCAGATTTCTATTTTTAATTCAATATGTAGCAAATTTTCAGGTAACGTAAATAGATGTATTCAACAACAAGGTGGACACGTGCAACAGTTATAAACTCATAACGATTTTGAAGTTACTTTAGATTTCAAATTTTGTATGTAGTTTTTTACCTTTTTTTTATATAAGTATATTAAAGTTCTTACTCGGTAACATTTCACAAAAAAATAATGTCAAAATAAAGCACTTCAGGTGCCATAGTAAATATGATCTCGTTTGTTTCATGGCAACAATACGATATTCAGTAAAAGCCAACCCGTAATTCCATAAAATGGTGTCATATTTCTGAAAGGCTAGAGCGAATGCCATCATATCACATATTTTCTAAATCGGCAAGAAAAGATGTTTTTAAATACCTAATAATATACAGGGTGATCCATTTAAAAAAACACAAGTGTTATATTTTTCGCAGCTTTTCGTTACTCTTTTGTTTTTTAATCTCATTACCAAAATATATCACACATCAAGATCTACAATTTTTATATATACACTTTTTTTGTATCTCAAAAAATATAGGGTGAAAATGCATGTCAAAATATAAAAAACCACCCTGTAAATTTTGTATTTTGGATAGTTATTTTGTTGTTTCAATTGTCGCAAATAAATTTATTTTGTGTAGTTTTACTTCAATCTGCCGCCCTTATCATGATTGCCATTTCTCGTCCCCAAAAGCTAGCTACGCTACTGAAAAAAAAACAGATTCATATATTACACATTTTTCACAATTTGTAACAAAAATAAAACCAATAAAAATTCATTTTTATTTGACCATATAAATTAGCAACACCCAAATATAAAATTTACAATTTAAATTTATTCAGATGGTGCGATACCCTTCATGATCTCATCTCCATTCAGCACAGGAATTATAAGTAATTAACTCTTTAGAATGTAGAGCCCTTGCGATTTGTAATTAAAATTTAGAATCGGAAACAGAGAAACTGACCTTAAGAGGGAATGGAAAATGCAGAGATAAGGTCCTTTAGAAAATATTCTCTAGAAGGGTTTAAATTTAGACCTGGTCTTCCTTGACAGCTAGAGGTTTAAGATTTTATCGATAGCACCTCTAGAACTTTTAAACTTCAGAAAAAAACTTCTTTTTACTAACGTTGTGATGTTTATAACTTTACCTAAATATACAGGATGTCACAAAAAATTATGACGGACAATTTTTTTTATTTCTTGGGTATTTGCTTCTAATGGATTGGTTTCTTCTTCGTTATTTTATGTACTGTTTAATATCCATTTATTAAAAATAGGTTAAATTGGCTTTCCTTTCAATTGCGGCAAACCGCAAATAATAACTCGCCAATGAACCTTATGTCATTTATTTAATGATTTTATTTTTTTTACACTTTTCACAAAAATATATTTTATGCGTGGAAATGAATGAAATCTTGCATACTTTATATACACTACACAAAAGGAAATATATAATTTTTGTTTTACTGGTCAAACAACGGGGGAGACAGTCATAATTTAATGTAACTACCTTTTAAAACAAAAATCTATATTCAACTGACTATTTTTATTTTTTCAGAACATTCGAGAACATACAAAAACCTAATAACATGTAACAAAAACAAACTTATAATCGTTTAAGAACTTTCCTGCAAAAGGGCTATTTATTGCGTTATTATATTTGTCAGGCAATTGAAGGTATTGGTACAAAAATAGATAAATTATTCTTGTGGTATCAGTACATACCTGCTCTTTGTTATCAGCCTATTTTGGTCAAGATTACCTATGCCCCCGAGAAAAGTTGGGGTCAATTTATAACTGCAATTTTTTTGAATATGAAATATTTATTATTTAGCATAAAAATTCAGCAAACACCACACTGTCATAACAGGTAGTCCCGGAAGAATGTAGCAAAATAAATGTCAAAAAATTATTTTACTAATTTTTAAGAAATTTATTTAATAACATGTTGAAGTACACACTCAGCAAAATGTGTATAGTCAGCACTGTTAGATATCATAAAAAATTACGATTACACGGGCCAACACACATTTTGTTGCCTGCGATTTTTTAACTATTCCTGGGTAATTTTTGGATGCAGAATGTAAAAAAGTTCTCAGATTTTGTCTATCAGATCTAGTTTAAAAAAAATTGTGTATATATTTTACGTTATAACTGTTATAATATATAATATTACTATTGCCAGTTAAAAAAACAAAGACACATAGATTTAAGTATTTATTGCAAAAACTTAATTTACATAATTACATTAGTCACTAATTACATAAAAAGTTTCTTTTATGCGACTTTCTAGAATGGATTTTACTAGGGCAGTGTCGCTGAAGGCTCCAGCAGTAGTCCGCCATCATGTGGCTATCCCATCGTCCTTGATAACGATCTTCCATAGTTCTAATATCCTGATGGAATCTTTCCCCCTGTTCTTCACTACAATCACCTAAGTTTTCTGGAAAACGATCTAGGTGGCTGTGGAGGTAGTGAACTTTTATACTCATGTTACAGCAGAGATATTAAAATTTGAAAGCATAGTTTCCACTAATTCTACGTAATTCTCTGCTTTATGATTGCCAAGAAAATTTTGTACTACTTGAACAAATGAACACCAAGCGTTAGATTCAGTCTCGTTCATTGATGTGTTGAATTGTGGATCTTTAACAAGTTTATTATTATTATTTGAGGACTATCAAATATACCAGCTTTTAGTTTTTCCGTGCTAATGCCAGGAAATTTACGTGACAAATACCCAAAACAATTTCCGTCTCGATTTAAAGCCTTCACAAATTGCTTCATTAGGCCTAGCTTGATATGCAAGGGCGGAAGTAAGATTTTTTCTCGTGAAACCAAAGGTTCGTTGATTACGTTTTGTTTTCCTTGAATCATGACATCTCTTGAAGGCCAATTTTTGTTAACCCAGTGCTCATTTTTAGCTCTGCTGTCCCAAAGGCACAAAAAACAAGGATATTTTGTATAACCACTGTGCTGTCCAAGGAGGAAGTTAACCATTTTTAAATCAACACAAATTGCCCACTGATGTTCTTCGTATTTAATTTTTCGCAAAACTAATGCAATTGTTTCATATTCTTCCTTCAAGGTAGTAGAACGACCAATAGGAATTGAGCCATATTTGTTACCGTTATGTAAAAGAACACATTTTAAACTACGTTTTGAATTGTCAATAAAAAGGCGCCAATCATCTGGAGTGTATTCAGGCAAACCCTTTTTTTTCTAAGAGCCCTTTTATATTGTTTCAGAATACCAAGTCATTTTTCTGAGCGAAAAAAGGCAGCAGATCCTTATCTTTTTTACAATAAAATGTAATATTAGGACAAAGTAGATTTTTTTCTTTTAATCTGGATGCAAGTAATTCAGCGGATTCCTCTGAGAGATTCAGGTCTCTTATAAGATCGTTTAGTTCCTCTTGGCTAAATCTGTTTCAAATTCGCTGTCGTTTTCTGACTGAATTCTTTGAACTTCGTCAGACGTTGATGTTTCTGTATCATCTTCTGTCAGTTCGGGTAGACTGCTGAATGATGGAACGGGTATTTCTTCCGAATGCGCTACAGGCCTTCTTGCAGAATCTAGATCAAGATATGTCCATTTGTGTCTATTGTTTCTATTTATGCCTTTAATATTAACGAGAAGAAAATAGCAGTCGTCATGATGGTTTTGCGGTTCTATCCAAACCATTGGTACAATAAACTTTAGGCACTTCCTCTTTCCAGTTGTCCACTGTCGCAAATGTTCAACACATGTTTTACATATGAAATGTGGGGCCTAAGATTTATCTTGATCTCCTAAATGAACGCCAAAATAGGCAAGATAAGCTCTTTTCGCAAAGTCAGAAATCGTTTTTTTGCTCTCTTTCAAAGGGTATTCACCACACACATAACAAAAAACATCGGGATGATTTACACAGGTACGTCTGTTGGTAGATGCCATTGTTTCGGTTCAGTGTCTTGATACTACAAAACGACCAAAATTTACACAAAATGATAGCACAACTTTACTTGGAAAAACTCAGTAATATACTAAATCGAGTACAGCCAAGCAGGTATAGAGGGATCGGGTCATACGCAATTACAGGTATAAAAGTAATTAAGAGCAGTGTATTGAGTAGTTTCTAGTATAGGAACATTGGGTCAGGGACAATTCCAGGTATCCATTTGGTTAATTAGATTCTGGGAAATTTCTATTTTGACGATTAAGTACATATTTATCTCCTTATTTGTCGTCCTTTATCAGAAAAAAATATCAATTAACCTGTATCTCAAAAACTAGAGCTGATAGAAAAAATCTGGTGGCATTTTTGAAATCAGCACAAACAACAAGCAAACATTTAAAATCAGATGTTAAATTTCCGGCACCAAATTTTTGTTTTCATTTTGTTACCCTGTGTTATTTTATAAAGATCTGGACAAACGCTGAAATTGTGCGTAGTGATAAATCACGTAGTGGGACTATTCAAACTTATCAAACAAAGGGTTAGAAGACTTTTCAAACATAAAGTTAGAAAGCATTTTCAAGAAAGAAACTAGCATCCTGGTAGGTGCGATAGAATAGCAAATAACGCGCGGGGTTCACTGATACAGTGTGAGCGTTTATAGCTAAAGTTTCATCTTCAGTGAACAAATTTATCTAACCTGTTCAATATTCTAACTCGAGACGATGCGAGACAAGTCTCTGATCGCGTCTCGTCTCGACCAAAATTTCGAGACGAGACCAGATTAACCAAAGTCGAGACGAGACGAGATGAGCAATACTCTCGTCGGCATCACTAGCAACTATACTGCTGATAAAATTAAATATGGTTAGTAGGCGGTAAAAATATTGGGTGGTACAAACGCAGCCTGATTTGTTTATCTAAAAAAGCCTGTAAAAGTTGTTAATTATTTACCTTTGAGTTTTGAATAATAACAATAATACAGCATTGAAAATTTATGAACCTTGCATTATGTACTTATCATCATCAGTCTGGATCAAGGCTTTTCTTAGCATTAGGATAAAAAAATATTATAAAAGAAAAATTAGATTACCTAACGTGTGCATACTACATAGAACTATAAAATCTCAGTAACACTCATTTTTTATATATACACGAAACAAGCACGAGTGATTTGAACTTTCACGATTTCTTATTCATTAAAGTTGCATTCCTAAATCAACAATATTTTTGCATTATCTTTATATCTCTAAACACTAATTTTCCCAGGCTTGTGTTGTGCATGTTTATGTAAATGAATAAGTAATAGTATAAACCGATAATGTCATTCATTAATAGAAACTAATACAGCGTGTAACAAAAGTAAGGAAACGGCGAAATATCTCAGATACCGCTTATCTGAATTTAATGAAAATATGTACACTGAGGTATGAAATTATGCCGAATCCAATGGAGTGTTTCGCATTGCTGTCAAGTTTGCCGTTATAAAAGGAATTTTTTTTAACAACATATAATATAGGAACACCCTATATTATATTACTTTTTTAAAGTCTGCGTAAAATTCTCGATACTATTTTTAAGAGCATTTTTTATAAAAGTCAACAGTTTTTGCGAAAATAAGGCTTTAGTATCCATAATTTAATTAAGTAAGTAAAATTAACAACAAAATTTGTGAAACTGGAAAAGTAAAAGATGCTGTACGTTCTCTCAGACCTAAAACCGCAGCAGATGATGATAAGGCTCTGAATGTTTTAAACTGTTTAGAAGAAAATCCTCACCTTTCTATCAGAACATTAGGAAGAGGAAACGTCTCCCATATGTCCGTAGACCCACTTCTAAAAAGTTTCATCCATATGCAAAATAACCTTGGTGCAAGAACTCTCTGAGGATGATCACGATAGGCGCTTGGAATTTTGTGAAATCATGATGAAACATCTGTCAATCAAATTATTTTCTCTAACGAAGCAACGTTTTTTTTTAAATGGAAAAGTGTTTCCGAATAACCGTAAGTTCCTTGTTCTTAGTTTACCTGCTGTATTAAGTATTTAAACTTGATTTTTTTTTAGATAATGGTGCCCCAAATGATGAAATATGGTTTCAGCAGGATGGTGCTCCACCACATTTTGCTCGGAATGTTTAGACAATGTTTTTTTTTTGGAAGATGGATTGAACGTGGGGGTACAATAGAGTGGCCACCTCGGTCTCCGGACTTGACGCCCCTCGACTACTTTTTCTGAAGACGCATTAAAAATGTGGTGTATAAAACTAAGCCTAAGGACCTCGAGGATTTAAAGCAGCGAATATAAATCAAATTTAGACGAATAGAGGAGGCTGGCATTCTTTTTAATGCATTAGATGTTTTCCCACAGTATTTTGACCACTGCCAGTAAATGGATAACATTTTAAACACCTTACTTAGTTTCACTAATTTATTGTTTGTCGTATTAGGTATTTCATTTTTATATTGTATTGTTTCCGTTGTTTTTTATAACCTACTTTTAAAGCTGAGACGCTGTTTTCCTTTGCTAGTGTTTTGGTAGCAAGATTATGAATTATTGTGCTTTCCGGTTTACCAGAATGTACAGCATCTTTTCCCTTTCCAGTTTTATGAATTTTTTTGTTAATTTTACTTACGGAAGATTTAGTTATTGGATTTCTGTTAGAATATTAAAAATGCCACAAAATTTTTTTTCGCATTCTCTCCCCACAAACGAGTATAATTAAAATTTCAATTCTTTAGGTTTAGTCAAACGACCCATTTTGTAAATCAACAAAACTGACATTGTCAAACAACCTTTTGTGTGTAGGTATTTTAATAAAAGATAATACATTAAATTATGGATATTAGATCCTTATTTTCGCAAAAATGGTTGACTTTTATAAGAAGTGCTTTTAATAAAAAGTATTGAGAATTTTACGCAGAATTTAAAAAAGTAATATAATGTACGGCGTTCCATTAGATCCGGCATAATTTCATACCTAAGTATACATATTTTCATTACATTCAGGTAAGCGATACCTGAGATATTTTGCCGTTTGCCGTTTGCAGTTTCCTTACTTTTGTTACACTCTGTATGTAAAATGATATTATTATTCCGTTGTGTAATTACAAATTTTGCCACACCCCCCTCGACCAAGGGTCTCTATATAACCCTAAAAACAGGGCCGGATTTAGAACTTATTGGGGCTTAGGGCATGAGGTTTTGCCCTTAACAAATAACTGATTACAAAAAAATGTCCTCCGTCTTGTATTTTGGTGATTAAGCTGTCATTCTCCCTCTTAAAAAAATCTAGTTTCTCTAGAGCTTCCCCCTCGGCTTCCCCTAAATCTTCATTATCACCGGGCCACTGGTATCAGTGCCCCCCACTCGCAGTGCTAGTTCAAAAATTCTAACTTCCGGTTTAACCGGAAGTTAAAACTGTTTTATTATAAATCAAACCGTTTAGTTTTTACAGCTGGTTAAAGTGCCAAAATGTCAAATTTCAAGTGTAAATATCACGAAAACAAATGAATTTGGTTATAGCATATGTTACATGAAATATAATTAAAATTTGTCATAAAATAACGAAGTCGATAGTGACCTAAGAAAAACAATTTACTATGTATATATAAATATATTATATAATAAAACTTCGTTTTACGCAATAAAATTTTATATTTATCTTGTTTCCCCAACTCCAATAGTTTTACAGATAAAGAACTGGGTTATCTAACGTAGTCCACCCTGTACTTACCTTGCCTTTCCGAACAGTCAAATAAATGAAAATAAGTCATATTACAATAATACCCTTTTATTAATAAAATAGTTTAAACTATTTTGATATATTTAAAACATAAGAATTCACTACGAGGATCATTAAAGATTCACAGTGAAAGAGTTAAGGGGATTTGAAAGAACTGTAAAAAAAATAATTCTTGATAATGATTAAGGATCTTAACTCTATTATAACGGCTCAAAGTAGCATAATTTCAACTCTTAAAGAGTAACAATAAAATACACTAATATTAAAATTATTCTACAAACGCAACTTATCAATTTAAAGCTACTGTCAACGATTGGAAAATTATTTTAAAATAAAAGGCTTAAACCAAAAGAATATCGAAAGTAATGAAGCCAAAGCAATGGTTTGTTTCAAAATATAGTTTAGGTGGTAGGTTATACAAACTGAAAATGAGACATTCAAGCACCAGGTGAATCAATTTCAGTAATTCAGTATATATAGCAGCACTGAAAGAATTAACGAAATTATGTGATTCCAAAATGAATTGCACTGCTTGTCATTCTTTCACAAAGGCAATTATTAATATTCTATTAAAAGCCCAATTTATTCCCGGAATTTACCATAGCGACATCAAAAATAATATCAGGCTGTACAAATAGCGTTATCAATAGAAGAATCAAACATTAAAAATTTAAAAAGTTTATTAAAACATCCAATAAATCAAATTTATATAATATTAATCAACAGTTCAAAACTACAATCCAGAAATTAGGACTTGTGGGTGTTTCCTAAGTACGATACGTAACTCCAGGAGGTGATTCCTTAGGTCAGTTTAAGAAAAAAAGTTCGTATGAATATGTGTCCGGAGTTGTCTCGATTCTGAGATACGGGGTGTTAAAGTTTTTTAAAAAAATCTGTTTTTATAAACATAATAAATATCCTTAAACACCTCATCCTGACACACACAACCGATGTGGTTGTGTGTGTCATTTTTAGTACTAAGGCGCTAACTAGATAAAAGTTATTAAGTCCAGTGGCGTCTCAAGGGGCACCGCAATCACTGTTATTGTGAAAAAAAGTACGCCACTGACTCTTTTTGCAGTTTTTATAGTTTCTTGTCTCTTGTGATTTGTTCGTATCTAGCCTAGTTTTCGAGAAAAAAAGTAAAAATGACTTTAAACCACTTTAAAAACTATCTATGGACAACATTAAAAAAATAAAAACTATATATTAATCACTATTCGTAAATTACAGAAAAATAAAAATATACAATTTCTACCTTAAAGTAGATGAATAAAATGACTACCATCTGATAAAATACACGGTTATAATCGCCTCGTCATTGATTGTCTGACACGTTCAAAAATTCATGTAGTATTCCTTATGATATTGCAATTCTTGATTGTTCGATTTTACAAGTCGTTTACCTCTAGTACAGGAGTTTTATAAACCAGAGCCTTCAGATGACCCCATAAATAGAAATCTAGAGGATTCATATCAGGACTACGAGTTGGCCAATTTTGAGGTCCTACAGGTCCTATCCAGCATCGTCGTGCATAAACCACATATTCTCTCTTACATGTAGGGATACATCTTCTAACAAATTGATGTTCTCGCAAAAAGTCTGTATAGGATTCATCTGTTAATCTTGCTGGAAAAAAATGGGCCAATTAGATAGTCATCAATAATTAATCCCGAGGAACCCGCTGTATGTGACATGGGTACAGTAGATTTCTTTTTAAAACTTTTCAAACTGTTTTTGGGCTGACTTGAAGCTGGAGTGCAATCTTTTTGGTACTATTTGAAGGATTTTCTTCGACCTCATTAAGCATAACTTCTTCTAGTTCTGGCGTTGTTACAGTTTCTGGCCTTCCACCACCTATATTTTTATTAAAACTACCAGTTTCACTTAATCTTGCATGTATCGTTCTAAATGTTCTAGCACATGAAATTACTCTGTTAGGATATCTGTCTTGGTAAATTCTCCGTGCCTCTTCCGAATTTCCATTTGCTAATCCATAAATAAAGTGCATGTCAGTCATTTTAGAATTACTAAAATTATTCATAATGGAATCACTGCTAATTGACAACTTTAAAATTTACTGATATGACAGTGACAGTACCATCACAGTATGCTGATACCCAGTGGCGTAACAAAACAACGTGAGGCCCTGGTGCCAAATCGTAAAACCGGGCCTCCTCCCCTCTCTATAATAAATACATATAAATTTAAAAAAAATAGGAGATTTCGTAAGTCGCAGAAAATATTGAAATCTTTTTTTTAACATTCAGAATAGCTCCAGCAAATCACATAGGTATCACAGAAAATTGAAATAAGGTTATATATCAACCATAATATATTCCATATAAAGTATAATAATAATTCTAATTAGACCGACTTACGATGGTAAGTGTGTGTGACTGGTATTCCTTTGGTCTATAACTTGAAAAAAATTATCCAATTTTACATGCTTTTTCAGTTTGGTATTGTAATTCATTTTATCACAAATTAAACGCTGAATACTGTGAGTATATAAGAAAATATAATATCAGTATCACTGCGATTATAGGTCTGTATAGCACCCAACACAGACCACAAAAAATTAGTACTCAAAGAATTGCAGCCAGTGCGCAATAATTATTTTCGTCCAAACTTATTTACAGGCCTCAAGGTCGTGGGAAAAAGTGACGACCAAAAAAAAGTCCTCTCTTTCATATAGCAGGTCCTTTAATATAATAATATATAAAAAACAAAACAATTTTTGCTGCAGCAAGGCGGCCCGGGCCTAATGGGTAATGCGGCCCTGCCCAAAACAAATAGCAAATAATTTAAAATAAACTATCATTTCAGTAATTATTTTCTTCTATTCGCCATAGAGATTTTGTCGATTGACCTTTACCAACGTAAAGCGGTTTTTGTCGCCTATCGATAAAAGTCGCTTAGTTTTGTAAATGTAATTTCCTTACTTAAATGTGCGCTTTTATAATATGATTTTTCTGTAGACTTTAACCGGGTCGCCGCCGCCGGGCCCCCAACGGCTCTGGCCCTGGTGCAATCGCACCATTTGCACCATTTTTGTTACGCCACTGCTGATACCAGTAAGGTAAACTGCCCCAGGTAAGTGTAACATTTAGAGTGGTTTAAAGTAATTTTCTTTTATTGAAAGCGATGCTAGAAACCAACAAAACACAAGAGACTAAAAAGTTGTATTTTTAGTTGCTTGAACTGAAAAAGCTATAAAAACGGCAAAAAGGGTCAGTGGCGTACTTTTTTTCTCAATATTGATGATGGCGTTGCCGCTTAAGACACCAGTGGATCGAATAACTTCAATCTAGTTAGAGCTAAATAAGCGCCTTAGTACTACAAATAACACTGCCAAATTTAAATTAAATCGGATTAAGGAAAATCGAGAGAACTCCGTACACATGTTCATCGGAACTTTTTTTTTAAATGACCAAAGGAATCACCTCCTAGAGTTACGTACCGTAGTTAGGAAACACACTGTATAGGACATACTGTTACTTAACAAGGACTACAAAAAGGCAAATCATTTAAATGGACAACTAAATTTGAACAAGCCTTTCAAAATCTGATATTTTTAGCGAAATGATCCTCACACCAGCACTAACACGTCTTCTTGATACTGTTGCTAGTTCTTATGTTTGGTCCGAACTTTCAGATGGAAGAGAAAGACCAACAGCCAGATCCTTGACAAAAGTCTAGAGGAATTACCGTCAAATTGATAAAGAAGCAACTGCGATATACTGGGCCTTTAAAAAGATGTCACTATATATTTATTTTAATTTTGCATAACAAATTACTTACAAGAATTTGTAACCGCTTAAAAGAGTTGCCAGTTTTATTAGTAAAAAGAATGCTCAATATCTCACCGGATTCGAATATTCAATAGAATCCTAGAAATCAAAAAATTATACAAACGCGGATATCTGTGTAGAAATACAAAAAATGTTGATCAATTTAGGTTTAACGAAAATTTTATGAATCAGATTTGCACTGAAACAATCACAGCTAAAGATATATCCAAAGAAACAAAAATGGAACGAGAACTTCTAAAATTAAAACAAGGCAGACACAGTGATGGATAGTATTCAATTCATGAAGGAACTATATTCTGGAAAAACAGAGTAGTGATCCAAATAGCCTCGTTCACAAACTTAAAATTGTGTTAATTCTTGCTACTGCTAGTAAAACCATGAGTAAGGGTTCATTGGCTTAGAAATGACGTCTAGAAAAATGTGCAAAAGTTTCAAACTTCATCAATTTTTAGTTAAAAGATAAAAGTTTTTTACAAATAACTCGGAAACTAGTAGCATTTAAGATTTTTTAAAAAATTTCTTAAAGAGGAAGAAATTTCCAATAAAAAAGTCCCGACTCCCGGAACTCTGTATCTGTTATTAATAATCAATAATTAATAAATAAGCTGTTACGATTACAAAAATTATACTAATGAATATTAATTTAAAAAATTATGGTATAATCTAGACACTTAAAAGAACAAAATCCAATATAAAAAAAATTCACTGATTTTTCCTAAAATGGACCTATTGTTAATTAACGATTTTTTTTAGAATTTTGGTTTACATTTCCAGTTGGATAATGGTCAAACAAAAGTCACTAAAATTATGTCACTTCGTGGAGACTTTATCACAAGTATACTATATAATCTATGAAATTATGACGTTGAGATGTTTTTAATTGATATAAGATATAAGCTATTAATAACAGAAGACAACAAAAAAACGTTAATTTTATAATTGTTTATTAGTTTGAAAATTATTAACTCACATATTATAACAATTAAAAACATCGCCTTATTATATCCTCATAGTTGTATAGTCTCCAAGAAGCGAAATAATTTTAGTGGCTTTTGTTTAACAATTCTCCAACTTGAAATGTAAACTCTAAAAAAAATTGTTAATTAATAGTAGAGTCAGTTTATAAAAAAAACAAAGAAATTTTTATTTCAGCGCTGTATCGTCTCTTCAAATATATAATATCTTTCTTTTTAATTTTTAAATTAATAATGATATATTTTTTTTTACTTATTATGGCCGTTTCTGGGGAATCGTAATGGCTTAACGCTCACAGCACGGAGCTCCATTTTCAACATAAAATTTAATTATTAGTAATAGAGTTAGAGTTTTATTGGAAAGTTTTCCTCTTTTTTTTAATTCTTAAATGTTAATAGTTTCAGAGTTATTTCCAAAAAACTAAACTTTATTTTAATTTGTTAATAGTTGTTGAAAATGTTCATGTGCGCGGGTTCGAAACTTTTGCACATTTTTCTAGTCGTTATTTCGAAACCAATGAGGCCTTACTCATACTCTACTAGCAGTTGCAAGAATCAACACCATTTTGAGTTTGTGAATTAGACTACAAGGAACTACTTTGTTGTAATATTTAAAAAAATCCATGGCAGTGGGTACATATAGACTACGCTGAACCATTTCTTAACCATTATTTTTTATCGTGATATCAAAAACCCCATCAACAACAAACGGAGCTATAACATTTCTCAGAGGAACCTTTAGCATGCAAGATTCCCCAGAAGTTTTAGTGAGTGGTATGCTTGTAAAATGTTTGTACAAGAAATGGTTAAAATCAAAATCTAATAGCCGAAAGGTATTGTGAAATATTCAAATTCAAATTAAAGAGCATTGTAAATGTCCTAGATTCCCTCCATGAAAATTACATTCATCTTTTTGGGTAGAGCGTAACACTCTTGGCATCTGGAAAAACTCCTGCAGAAATTGGATTTAATGTGACCATAAGTCAATATTCTATATAAGATCAGACAACTCAACCAAAGTTTAATACATTTTATTAACCAAAAAAAACATAGTACAAACAAGAAATTATATAGGATCCACGCTATGGAAATATGACATCATAGTTGAAAGACTTGGAAAATTATATTATTTAGTTCATCTAGATAATGGTTATGTACTTAAAAGACACTACAATCAATTTAGACCATGTCAAGTGGTAAAGGTTTCATTTATATCGTCCAAGGCAGAAATTAGGTTACAACATGAAAAAAAAATCAACATCTTTCTTAGAGCAACCAATTTACCAAACTTATTACTCGCATAAAAATGTTTACTTAATTAAAATACCCGAGAAAATAGTTAGTCATCCTATAGGAACATATTTAATAGAAGAGACATATTCTCAAACCTCAGAAACACAAGCCGTTTTCAGGCAAAATGAAATTTCTTTTTTTTCTGAAATTACTCCACAAAGTTTATCCTCTCAAATATTTTCCCAAGAATGTACACAAAATCTTTCAATATAACACAGAAATAAACCAGTTTTATCTAGAACCAACCGACTATAAACTTCTAGTCTTCTGAGAACTGGACAAGCTGAGTCCGGAAGGAGCAGATGCGCTGCATAATCCGGACTAAATTGTTATTTTTATTTTGACCGCAGACGTTCCACACTAAAGGAAGATTTCCAGCAATCTCTATAACTTCAAATATGATTTCTTACGCATATCCCACACATAGTCAATGAAATTCAGGTCAGGGTATAGTGGCGGTAAAGGCAACGGTTCTATGTCGGTAGTCTCGCTCTATGACGAGAGCTATTATCCAAAAATTTAAATCTTGTCTCTGTATCCCATCCGTTCAAACAAACCAGGCAATGATATATCTAGAATAAATTTGACCATCCATGCTACGATCGCATACGTAGAGAGATTTCATACTTCTCCCCAATTAAGCCTTTCTTGTGGGATAAGAAGAGTTATGACGGAAAAGTAAAACATCTATAACAATGGAAGAGTTTTTTCTATATCTCATTTAATGCTTGCATAAAATTTGAAATCAATCTAATAAGCACTCTTTCAGGATGATTTTTTAAATATTTTATTGTGTCCTTACTTTATTGTGTTATCTTTGATTAGTACCAAAATGTGACCAGTTCAGTTGTAAGTAACACATAATTCTTTTGTGCAAAATTTAAGGTAATCCCTTCATTTTTGACCAAAATTTGAAACCAATCGGGTACGTAGTTTTTAGTTATGCCATGAACTGATAGACAGAAGGTCGGAATTGAGAAAAATGTTTTTTGACATCTAGGGAAGCTGAAACGTAAAGATATGTAAAAGCTGGGAGCGTGATTTTTTCAAGACTACAAATATTTTATTTGGCCGCCATTTTGTTCTGCCAGCTTGAATTCGTACCACGATTTTACCAGATCATCTCATTTGTAATCTTGGATTTCTACCAAAATTGTATCAGTTAATTTCTGCGTAATACTTGATATTTGTGCAAAATTTGAAATAAATTGGATAATTAGTTTTTTAGTAATTATTTTTTTAACATTTCACTAGGCCGCCATTTTGTTTCGCCATATTGGATTTTTATCAAAATGTTACCAGGTCATCCCCTTATAATCCTTAATCTTTGATCAAAATTGACGGAGTCGGATAAGTAGTTTTTTAACTATGCCACGAACAGACAGACCGACACACAGATTAAAAAACAGACCGACAGACAAATGGACAGACAGACACACAGACAGACCGACGGAATTGAGAGAACGTGTTTTTCGGCATCTAGGGACTCTGAAACGTAAAGATCGATAAGAGCGTCCCTCTAAATAGAGGCGGCCCAACAAGGTTTTGAATGTTCATCTAATCAATATTTTTGTTTGACGTTCTCCAGAGTATTTGTTCTCAATATTCATATGAATCTTTATTGTGAACAAATAACTGATTTTGTTATTGATTTAAGTTCCTAAATAAACCATTGTACAGGGTTTTTTTATATATTGCCACCCCCCTTATCTTTTTTATTTGACATTTTAGAAAAATGTGTCCCAAATAAAAGTTTAATGGTTTCAAATGAATTTTTATGAAAACATTTTTTTTTCATATACAGGGTGTTACAGAAAGTCTGGGCGTGGTCCAAGTTTCTTATTTCAAATAGGTACCCCATTTTTTTATTGAATATTCGGATTCTCCTGAGAATTTTACACATTTTTTATAAGGGATATTCTATACTTAAATCTAAAGCCTAAAGAGATATTGTTATTTTTTGAAAACTATTATGTAAAACAGGTAAACATTTTTCTGGTCGTAAACTGGTCATTGACGGTGATCTGTCGTTCTGTCAATTCATCGAAAAGATGCATTACACTGACGAAGAAAGATGTGATATTCTTCGCATTTTCTACAAGAATAATAATAATGCTTGCGCGGCAAGAAGAGAATATCAGCGGCTTTTCCCCATGCGAGCTATTCCATCTCGAAAAACTTTCAAAAATATTGAACTTGGCTTTCGAAATCGAATGACTGTTAAAAGAAAAAAACGTACTGCGGTTATTAATCAGGAGGAGGAATTAAATATTTTGTTATTTTTTCAAGGTAGGTTAATAAAAATTACCCACAGGATATAAAGTAACTTTCGCAAATATTATTTATTTTCAGAAAATCCAAATGCAGCCTTAAAAGACGCATCAATTTTTTTTAATAAATCTATTTTCAAAATTTATTCGACATTAAAAAAGCATGGATATTTCCCATACAAAATTTTACCCGTCCAGAAATTAACTGAAGATCAGAAAAACCAACGAACCATGTTTTGCCAGGAAATGTTGCTGATGAAAGATGAAGATAACAATATTTTTCAAAAAGTTTTATGGTCAGATGAATGCGCCTTTAGTACTGCCGGGATTCACAACCGGAAAAATGTTAGATTTTGGGCAACGGAAAACCCTCGGGCCATGCGTGAAATTAAAACCCAAGGACGGAAAACTTTAAATGTGTGGTGCGGGCTCCTTCACAACAAAATTATTGGACCGATTTTCATTGATGGATCTTTAAATGGAGAAAAATATCTAAATTTATTAAATAATGATCTGGAACCTATTTTGGATGACTTACCCCTCCGTCAATACAACCAAATTATTTGGCAACAAGATGGAGCCCCACCACACAATGTTTTTGCGGTCCTAAATTTTTTAAATCAAAATTTTGAAACGTGGATTGGTCGGACTGGACCGATTCGGTGGCCGCCCAATAATCCCGACTTAACACCTCTTGACTCTTTTCTGTGGGGATTTTTGCAGAATAAAATATATGAAACTCCCACGGAAGATATAGAGGTGTTAAGAAGGAGAATAATTGAAGCCATTGAGGATTTAAACAATAATCATGCACAATTCATTATTAATGCGATTAATAAAATCGAAGCAGATTATACAAATTGTATTGATGAATGGTGGACATATTCAGCAATTATAATATTTATATTTCATTTCATTATTGAATTATTTGATAATATGTAGTTTTTTTGTAATAAACACAGCGTCAAAAAACTTGGACCCCTTCATAAGACGCAATGCAAAAATGCTCTGTTTCAAGACCTTGTATCTTGAGTAATAAATGATCCAACCATGTGATTAAAAAAAGTGTTTGTTAACGAATAGCAGGGCTGCCACTTTTAGCCACATGAAATATTCTATTGTAATTAGAACGCTCTACAGAGTGTTTAAAAGTTTCTCAACACAGGACCTAATGCAAATTAAATGGGAGGTCTGGCTAAAAAAAATTAAACTCTCCTTATTAGCTTGCTGATTACAATATCATGGCTCAGTTAACTAAAAGTGGTAGTCCCGCTATTCGTTGACATAATCATTTTTCAATCACTTCGTTGGTTCATTTATTACTGAAGATACGCGGTCTTGAGGAAAGCTTATTTGCATTGCGACTTATGAAGGGGTCCAAGTTTTTTGACGCTGTGTGTAGTTTTTAAAATATTCTTTTCTGTTTTCGTTAATATTATACATATATTTTTTAAAAACATGTGTTGCCTTAATTAGATTCATATGCATATTTCCAAAATTCGATGTTTTTGGAATACCCCGTAGAAGGAAAAAAATCCACGTCTGATATTTCAAAAAATGTTTGTTTAGATGGCGATTCGTTGGAAGATGGTGATTTCTGTTCTGGTTGCCTGTGTATTTTCGTTATTCTCATAAGCTATGCGAAGGTTGTCGGATTTTTCCTCATCGGAAATGTGACATTTTATCCAGAAATTGACAGAAAGTCTACCAAACAGTAAAACAGTCACCGTCAATGACCAGTTTACGACCAGAAAAATGTTTACCTGTTTTACATAATAGTTTTCAAAAAATAACAATATCTCTTTAGGCTTTAGATTTAAGTATAGAATATCCCTTATAAAAAATGTGTAAAATTCTCAGGAGAATCCGAAAATTCAATAAAAAAGTGGGGTACCTATTTGAAATAAGAAACTTGGACCACGCCCAGACTTTCTGTAACACCCTGTATATGAAAAAAAATGTTTTCATAAAAATTCATTTGAAACCATTAAACTTTTATTTGGGACACATTTTTCTAAAATGTCAAATAAAAAAGATAAGGGGGGTGGCAATATATAAAAAAAAACCCTGTACATGATTTCAGGGCGAGTTCTTTATTTCAGGAAGAGAGGGATAGAAATTAGCAATGACTAAATTGATTAACGCACTTTGTAAAGTAAATATATATATTTTTGAAAACCCATAGTAGATATTCGCAAAATCCCAAAAACGTTCCAAGGCATGGTCAATATCTATGAAAAGTTACAAAAGAGGCAGTGAATTTTTTTGTCAAAATGCACGACTTTTTGTTTTACCCTGTATTGCAGGCCACGGTCAAAATTTAAGAAGTTGTTACCAATGACTCAAAAGACGATGAAAAGATCTTTAGAAATCTGATCTACTTTTTGAAATATAGTATTTTAGGAATCACAAGGTATCAAAATTGACTGAAAGATTCGCTTTCAACGATAATTATGTGCAGCACTTTAGTTTAACTACTAGTAGTATATTTTTATTTTGAAATTAGTATAGTATGGTCTTGTCAACAATGATTGCGCCTATTTAGAGTTTAAACCTATTTTTGTCTTCGACTTTGACTTGATTTGGAATTAGGAATGATCGTTTACCTAACTAACCCTATATAATTTGATTTTAAGCAAATAGACGCAAGGGTCGCCAGACAATTACAATGTCATTACCTCACAATTTCGGGAAACATTGTGTTTGAAATAATCACTCGAAATTAACTACAATAGGTTCTATAATTACTGACTCGACATTTAAGCCTACAAACAGAGAATCTTAAAGCGGGGATAACTTTGTGCTTGATGAAGTAATTTATCAGGCAATTAATACATTTATAGATAATAACAGTTAGTCATTCTAGAAATAAAATAAAATAGGGTCGCTTATATCGGCAACGATTTTTTCTTAAATAATAATTTTCTTAAACTTCTGAATAGATTTTTAATACAACATGACTGCTGTAATACTGATTCACTGATGAACTTTCTGTTCAAAAAAGAGTTACTGATATACAGGTTGTTAATTAACTCTGTAGACAATGGTTAGGGTGAATCTTTGCTTGATTCTAAGATAAAAATTCATATAAATAAGGGTATGCCACTACTTCGTTTTGGACAAACAGGGTTTGAAATTAAAAAAAATATATATTTTTCTCACGGCTGATAAAATATTGTCCGAGAGCTTGTTCATTGGTCTTGTCAACCTAATACCACACGAACACTTGTTCATTGATACGAAAAAATAAAAAAGTTCTTGCAGATCTATATCAGGATCAGAAAAACTTCGTTCAAATTGAGGAAGATAGATTGTTGTACAAAATGAGCTCTATTGAAATAGCACTATGCGCCTTATTTTGGAACGACATGCTCAATCGATTCAATGCTATTAACAAAGTTCTGCAGAATTCTGAAAATGATCCTTAGATCCTTAAATAATTTATGGATATTATGATAGAAAAGTATCATAAGCCCGAACGAGCAGCGCAAAACTTATCAAGCATTGATGACTGTCCTCAAACACGTTGTAAGACAAGAAATGTCAGGTTCAACCCACTGCATTGTGCAAGATTTTTAAATGCCCAGCTGTCTTCTAAAAATAAGTTCAGTCTTGAGTCTAGTGCAAGGAAGCGTTGATAACGGCCCACAAGAGATGTTTTTGCATATTCAAACATCACTAAGGATATATTTGGTATTAATGGTGTTTAGTTGCACACAAGAACGAGATTTTTCTAGAATAAAGATTATATTAAAAACAAACTGCCCACGACTGTGACACAGGCACGTCTGGCACATCTAACACACTATTAAAGAATTGCCTCAGGTAACGCAGGAAAAACAGCAATTCCTAACTTAAAGTTCTAAAATAACTAAATATAAATAAATAAATGTTACCAAAATAGGTAAAGATGTTTTTAAAGAAAATATTTTTTTTGGTAGTGTATAATAATTACTTCTATTGTTAGACCTGGCTTTACTGCCTCGAGTCCTTCAAATTTAAATTGTTTATTAGTGTCAAAAAAAAGAGCTTGTACACAAGTCAATGAGAACTAAAATATAACAATTACGTTTTTTTTCGGGTTACAAAAATCATATCATAGCTAAAGATAAATACAAAAACATTCAGACACATATTAATACACATTACAAATTATAGATGAAAATCAACATTAACAAACACCTTTTTTCCCTCAAATACAGATTAAATACAGTTAAAAAGACATAACAAATTAAACATTAAAGTTAATATCAGAAGTCAACTACTCATTAAAGCCATAAAATGTATTTTTACATAAGACTTTTGTTACCCTATCCTTCAAATTATTTAATGACAATTCTGTTATACTGATTGGAAGGCTATTAAAAATCTTAACAGCCTGGAATTCTACTCTATTTTGAAATCTTCGCAGCCTACAAATGGAAGCCACAATATCGTCCTTATGTCTAGTACTTTATTCGTGCACATGCTGGTACTGTGTATACAAATGATAATTTTCTTTAATATATAAAATACATGACATAATAAACACAGATGGGCACGTCAATATTCTGAAGTCGGTAAAGACCTGCCTGCAGTTATCCCTGTACTTCAGACCCGCAAGTATTCTCACAACCCTTCTCTGCAAACCAAAGACTATCTACATCTAATGCACTACCCCATACCAAAATGCCATATGACATAACCGAGTGGAAAAGAGTTTAATATGCAGACTTCATCGTCGCCATGCTTACATATCCTTATAGGTTGTGAAGGACAAAGGCAGTACTGCTCAGTTTGGATAAGATGTTGATGGTGTGAACATCCCACTTTAGTTTTTTTGTTCATATGAATAACCAGGAATTTAACATTGTCATAGTGGGCATTCTCATATCCCTCTGTTCGCATTAAAACAGGCCTCTGCTCTTGCTTGCGCCTCGCCCGACACCGCCAGAACGTCCTGAAGAGTGCCACCAGAATGAATTGTATTGTCATAAAAAAAGGGTATACTTTGCCACCGGCTCTCGCATTGGGAAGTCATTAATAAAAATTAAAAAAAAGAAGTGGATCTAGGATGGAATCTTGGGATACTCCAATGTCTATCACCCTTTCTGCCCATACCACTCCACTCACTCGGACTATCTGTGTTCGATCCTTCAAGTAGGACTTAATAAAGGAAGTGCTCTTGCCATCAAAGCCATAAAAATGAAGCTTGCTCAATAGTATGTCTAAAGCCTTACTCAGATCACACATGGAGGCACAATTATACTCCATATTTCCAAAAGAATCATAGATTTCAGAAACAAGACTCAGCACACACTGTACTGTAACCCTGCCCCTTCTAAAACCAAACTGCTCATTGCAAAATAACTTGTAATTTTCAAAATAGTATGTTATTTTTTTTATCAATATATTTTTCAAAGATCTTCAATTATAGGCAGTAGAGATATCAGTCGATAATTTGAAATAAATCTTTTTAAAAAATGGGCACAACTATAGCTCTTTTTAGGACATCAGGAAAACATTGCTCTCTGATACAAACATATATTAGGTAAGTAAGTGGTGATATTATGAGATTTTTTATTGCCTTTTGCTATAAGTAACGTAAGAATAAAGATATCAGAACTGTTCTTATTTTTAAATCCATGAATAACTTCCCTTACCTCACGTACGTTACTTCTGTAAGAGAGAATATACTTGGTACAGTATTTAAGTCATCCAAAGGATTGACATCCGTCACAGGAATATTTTTAACAAGATCGCAAGCAACTGAGGAGGAGTAATTATTAAACTGATTTGGTGAAATATTATGCTGATCTGTAGTTAATAATCTCCCATATGCATCTAGCAGAGTTCGAAAAAGAACCAATCAGCTTGTCGTTTGCCTGGGATTTGGCATGCAAGATCAAGTCTCCCTCCTGCCTATTCCCAGGCGAATTGTATTGTTTCATAAAATCACCCAGAAAATGAAGATGTTCTCTTATATTCCTAAGATTCTTGTTAAACTAGTCGACCTTTTCAGGGCTGCCTGCTCCAACTGTCTAAGTTTTTTCTGATAATGTCTGCAAATACACGCCCTGGATACAAGCCAAGAAAAGTCCAAGCCATGAAAAGTCCAAACCTTGCTCCATATTAAGATCGATGTTTTTGACAAAATTACATGACTGTGCTTCAATATTATTGTTGTGTAGTTGATCTTAATGTCCTCTTCTGTATCCCACTGATGCTTGGCGTTACACTGCCATACAAAACTTGGCCCAAGTGATCAGACATGCTTAGATCAATGGTTTCCACTAGAACGCTATCAATATTAAAACTAATAAACGTTTGTTTTAAGTCCATGAGTCTCCAAGAGATCGCATAGATATGTGGCCTCCCTTTGACTCGTACCAAACAAGACACTGAAATCGCCAGTCATAATGATCTTTGCACCTGCATTAAGGTCCTCTAATATGGACTCCATCGAAGCCATGAAGATGTCAAAATTCCCCGCCGGTGCCCTATAAATGCAAAAAACATATATATTGTATGGTTTTAACAAGATACAACACAGCTCTAAACGTTTTTAATATTAAAATTATTATATTTATTTACAGTTATTTAGTTAATATGTTCCCTAACAAGAATTGCACCTCCACCAGAGCACTCAGTCCTTACTGAAAATGTTGCAGTGACAAGATCGTCAACACTGAGAACCTCTGCTTCTGCTCTTGAAAGCCATGTTTCTGTGAGGTAGACTACTGGCAGATTAAGGTCCTTCAGAGCCGCACCAAGCCCATGACACTTTTTCCTAACAGATCTTATGTTGCAATGTAGAAGTCCTAGATGTGTATAATCTATTCCTGAACTGTGTTGCTCAGGTTTTTCTTTTACGGAAGGCATCTCTATCGGTTCAGAAAATGGTTAACTACAATTCCAGTGGGGCCATAGGTTGTACGACATAATTTCTGGCCTTTTATTGATTGGGATGGAGAGCTTAAATGAACTCTTTATGTTATCTCGTCTTGTTGCCATTTTATAGGAAGAAAATTCAATACTATTTCCTTTTAAATATGCCACTATATCTGCGGATCCATTTGTTGACTGAAAACCAGAAACAAATATCCAAGCCAGGCGTTTGGGAATAGCCACTGCAAAATTAAATGCACCCTGTTTGGTGCCCTTAGTAGGCTCAGGACGTTTTATTTTTCTCCTATTTACTACTTGCCAGCCAGTCTCAAGATTTACATTTTTGCTTGTTGATAGTATTAATTTTTTCCTGTTTTTGTAGAATTCGTTATGTGTGAAGTCGATATGTTGTTTAAAAAACTCCAGAGTCCAGATTTTCACTGCCGCCAATGGCTTCATTGAATGCGGGTGCATTTGAACTACTCTTGCCGGCACCAGCAGCACAGTTGCACGAATACTTTAATTCGGATTTGCACTTTGCAGGGGCTTAGATCATAAAATATCATAACAATACAATATTTAATATAAGCCAGGAAAATAATACATATAATTTTATTTCTAAAATGCCGAAAACTGCTTTTTCCTTCTATATTAAAATGGGATGATCCTATAAAAAAATTAGATTTGTTGAGAAAATCGTTGAAATGTTACTGTATTAAACCACTTGAGTCAGACCGAGACATTGTTTTTCTATTCCGCAATTCTTCCAATTCTGACTGCTGTGTCTTTTACATAGGGTAAGACTACTTGTTGTCTTCCCGTTTTATAATTTTTGGTGTTAGTTGTTCAGGAAGCCTGTTTGTTAATAGCCTTCTCTATGTTGTGATTTGTGTAGCCATTTTTCTTCCATTCCAGCCATTCATCATTCATTTTACTTTCAGCATTATTTATTATTTTAAGTTCGTTTTTTCTCGTTTGTGTTTCAGTTAACGCACACATCTAGAGATTAGAATATTGGCCAAGGCTTGAATTTGTGCTGGGTGATGATGGGGGTGGTGATCAAGTGGAATTAGTGCAACAACAGCAATCCGGAAAATATAATTATCGACACGCGGCCGCTTAGAAATAACTTTCGGCCCCGGGTGATGGTATAAATGGAAGCTTCACAGTCACTAACACTTCGGTCTCTATTCGGACGCGAGAAGAAAAGCTTCGAAAATACCAAATCTGATCTTGGTGAAACGTCAGCAAAACTATTCTTTTCAGTGCGATAGACTTGAACAGATGATCACCTGAAATGAAAACATACCATATTTTTCATCCGTGAAGGACTAAGAATCAATGGCGGACGACTGTTTGGCCATCCCTGCTTTAAGTAATGTGAGATGGAAAGAACGATATACTACTATAAATTATTTAAGATTTCGAATTAATAATTTGCGAATGTCTGAATATAAATTGAATAATGTTGGAGATAAAATGCAATCTTTTCTGACTCCTTATTTAAAGATTACTTCTTGGGATAAGTTGTACTATTGTTCCCAATAATCCCAATTCTAATTCCAATAATATGGCGGTTTTTATAATATTTAATGGCTCGAATGTTCGGCTGCTGATCTTGGTAGAATTTCCTGAGTTATTATGGAAGAAACCCAAGACTGCGACTGAATTATCTTCATTGGTTACTGGCTTTCTTCTTGTTGTGGTTTACGGAATGTACCGTACCGCAGAGAATTTGTTAAAATATATTTCACTGTTTTCCTATGTAATGAGGCTTTCTCGAGAAACCGTTCGTCAAATAGTCTACATGTTCTTGAAATGTTTTTGCCACATTCTCCATAAATTTCAACACAATCTTAGTGATTAAATTTTACCATTTTGACCTAAAGTACGCCAAATGGATCTTGGACCTCGACGAAAGGGGGAGGATTGTCAAAAACCGGCCGTTTCCATCCAAAGATATGCATTCATTGAATTCATTTTTTTATTTAAAAAAAAAATTAAAGGTCTTTTTTTTTAAAATAAGGTTTTGTAACTATTTGTCTCCGCTTAAGTTTAATATTTTTTTCTGTACAAGGTGTCCCTTTTTGGTTGCAATTGCGGGGTATCTGGTTTATTTTCAAAGATAGAACTACTTTTTATTAAACCGCCATTTTGTTCCGCCATCTTGGATTCGTACCAAAATTTTTCCAGTTTATTCCTCTATATATTCAATTCTTAATTAAATCACCCTTCAAGATTATGGCAGATATTTGCGTTTAGAGTCTCTAGACCCCGAAAAACACGTTCGTGCACGCAATTTGCAAAAAAGTCAAGTGAAATATAAGCTATTGGCGGAAGGGGGGGGGACAAAAGCGGCATTGCCCGCCCCAGAATTAACAACCCAGGGCAAAATGGTTTAAACCAAACATTTTATAACTCATTAAAACGTTTTCATGCGCTTAGAAAAAATGAGGGTTTTATTTTAGTCTTCGATTGTCACGAAAGTGTCATTATGTTTAACTTTACCAAGTAGATAACTGTCAAAGTTACCATTGAGACAATTGTAAGTATCGTAAATATCTATTTGGTGAAATTATCAGCCTATTAATAATTTGGCCCTTATACAACTGAAAATGTTTATTCGTAACCAAGGGTTACTAATATTATAAAAAATAATTAATAATATTAATAATCATATAAAAATAGATTTTTGAAAATCGGTAAATTAACTTTTCTCGTAACTTCTTTTTCTCAGCACATGGTAATTTATTATTATGTAGAGAATGTTTTTTTTTCGTTGATATTCTAAGGGATAGGCTGAACGGTAATAGATACAAAAAAACTAAAATACGTGTCCTGTTCTCTTTTTTAGTGTTTAGTTTAATGGCGCTGTCAGATCTATGCTAACTAAATTGGTTTAGAAAATACAGGGTGATTCTCAAAATCTCTCGTATCTTATTATCTTTTATTACTCGGTTGTTTATCTAGATAAAAAAAGTTTAAATACAAAAGTTTTATGACTTTTTACGTAGAATTCAGAGGCGTACTTCAAAAAAATATAGATGTTTTAATTTTTGAGATATTATTATATATTTAGGCATTGGTTTTTGTTAGTTTACATGTCATAAAATTAAATAACAATTAAGTATTGATTCTCAAATTCCATTTTCAATTATATTTTTTAAAAAAAGGTGTCCAAAATGAATGTTTTTCAAAACCACGAAAAGTTAAACATGTTTGAGTGCTATATTCAGAGTAATAAAAATAAAGACACAGCATTAATCCTATATTTTGAGCGTTACCCGGAACAACGACAGACAAAAAAATATTTCAAAAATTATATGACAATTTAAGTGCGTATGGATCATTTGCAAAACCAAGAGGTAAGAGTTACAATAAGGAAAATGAGAAAGTGATGAAATAAGTATATTAGCTTGTGTTGTGACAGTATCTAGCCGTAATATTGACAAAGATATTGGAATAAGTAAATCTAAAGTTCTAAAAAAGCATAAGTATAAACTGTATTAAATAAGGAAAGTTCATAACTTACATCCTGGAGATGAAGAATGGAGTTTAGAATTTTTGTTATTGGTATTTGCAACAGATTAATCGGAATCCCAATTTTTTTCAAAATGTAATACGGACTGACGAAGCTTTTATATCTAGCGAAGGAATTTTTAATCGGCGTAACAATCTATATTGGTCAAACATAAATCCTCATCAGACCACCGCTAGGGTACAACAAAGGCGCTTTGGGTTCCATGTGTGGGTGGCACTATATCAAAATAGAGTCCTTAACTACAGAATTTATAATGAAAACTTGAATGCGGAAGGGTACATCCAAATTTTGGAAGAATGTGTAATAAACGAGTTGGGTAACATGCCATTAGCTGCAAGAAATAATGTTTATCTACAACAAGACGGTGCCCCAGCCCATAACAGCCTTATGGTAAGGCACTTACTAACCGTCAATTTCGGCGAAAATTGGCTTGGTAGATATGGACCAAAGAAATAGAGTAATAAAAGATAATAAGAAACGGGAGATTTTGAGAATCACCCTGTATTTTCTAAACCAATCCAGTTAGCGTAGATCTGACCGCGTCATTAAACAAAACACTAAAGAAGAGAATGGGACACGTATCTTAGTTTTTTACATTTCTTACCGTTCAGCCTATGCCCTATGATATCAACGAAAAAAAAAACACCCTCTAGAGCACATATACAAATAATGTTATCTTTCATTCCCTTAATAACTAGAAGGATTCATTACGAGGAAAGTCCAAGTAAAGCCAATTTACCGATTTTATTTTAAATTAAGATATAAAGTAGAATTTCTTATTTAAAAAATAACTTTTAGTGTCATTTTAAATAAAATAAAACATATAATAATATAACTTTCAATTTGGCCGGTTAGCAGAAAAACAGACGATTCAATTTTCAAATTTAACTCCAGTTTTAATCGTTCTATGTGATACAAAGACCTAAAATTTGGTATGCCTATTAGTAACCACTGGAATCATTTTTATCAAAGTTCATTAAACACAAGCAAAACTATGAAGAAAATTCGAAAATTCTTTATACCATGTTAGCTTTTGTTGTAGGTCATGTATTGTCTACAGACGTCTGAAACCAGTGCAATTTTGTTGGAAATTTAAAAACAAAGAAATGTAGCTATATTTAAGTCATTGTTTAAAAAAATTGTCAAAAAAGCCATTTTTCTATAAAAGTAAAAAAACATATGGCTTCTAGTCATTCTGCAAAAATATTTAAGTTTCGCTTGCTTTGTGATCCCACCAACATGAACGAGCAATTTTCTTTTTCAGAAAATTTTCTGGTAAATTGACTCCACTATAGATAATACTGAATAAAAAACACACAACTCACAAAGATGATTGAGGCCACGGTAAATAACTTATTTTCTTAAGTGTTACTGTGGTACTTGATACTGCTAAATTAAACAGGTGTAAATTTTTATTACCTTGCTTAATAGTACTTTTTTTAATATTATTGAATCAGTCTGCATCAAAACCTAACATCCTGTGCCGTTACGAACTAACAACGTATCGAAATTGAACGGGGACCTGCTGTATCACAATAAAATTTACCTGTTTAAATACACATCAAATAGTTTCTACAACCTTTTGCGAAGCATTTAAACGTTCTAAGTTTGTCTAAATATCGCAGTTCAAAGCTTAGCTGTGGGACAGACAAGAAATCTGTTCGAGTATTACCGCGCAAGAGTGCGACAACTACCTGATATGAGTAAATTACAACAGCGAAACGAATGAGGAGCTTTAGAGAAAGGTAAAATACAGTAATGTGTGTTTCTTGTCAGTCGCTAGCCGGCTTTTGTACGAGTTAGGTGACGTCACGTTGAAACTTTTCGGGAAAAGTCGACCCCGTCTGACTCGGGAGTTTTTCGCGAATTTCGATAGTTTTTTCGGTGGCACGGTTGCCATCAAAAACATTTGTTTCCGGCGCGACATATTAAAGCTTAAACTTATAATTCTTTTTTAAATTTTTTTCGAAATCGCGGTCATCAAAATTTATAATCTAGCAGGGATTATATCAGTTTTTGTAACGCAGGAAAATATATGAACAAAGTGTGGAGACTGGAAATGTGTGCTAATCGTGTGTAAGCCTAAAGAAAACACACTGTGGTAGTTAAATTTAATCCTATGATTACTTTCAAATAGTGCAAGAGCTTAAAAACTTTTTCGAAATGTGGTGGTTTCAATATCGCCATCAAATGCAATGGTGGATTTTATTACCTCTAGTAACGTTTTGGAGTTTTGAAATGATCTTCGCAGATTCGGGAAAGTTGGCACTGGGATCAGGTGAGTTTCGAAATCAGATAGTTAGATAACAATATTATTTTATTTCTTTCGACACATTAAAGAGAAAATTATTGCTTTTTTACTTTTGTTTTGATTTGTAGAAAGCTTTGCGCTTGGGTTACTTCTTTATGCGCCTGTTGATTTTACACGTTTTATGGTTAATTCCATAAAAATTACCATACTCGCTTGCTACGTTGGGATTAACGGTTCATTGTGACTTTCATGCTGTACATGCATTGTGTTTTGGATGTTTGGTGTGCAAGAAATTCTACTGATCAAATGATATATTTAAAAACGACTGTTCAATCAAAGAACCTTTGATCTTAGCATTTAAGAGAAATTAGAAATTCCAGACGAACTGTTTTTTTATATTCTATTAGGTGGTAGATCCAAACGGAATCAAAAAATTGATAAATTGGTAATTACCCGAAAAACGTTTGGTAACGAATCCTATCACCTAAAAATAACACAGTTTGTATACTTATATAGTTATTTAACAATTATGGGTACATCATGTTCCACATAAAAGTACCCACTATACTATCTGAAAATTCCTAATAGGTACGGAAAAAGATTCATATAAAAGTTTATTTAAATATTAAGTTCTTTTAAAATATAATGTTTCCATATATACAGAGTGTCCCAATTTTGCTGATTGATTGATTCCTTGTCAAAAATAAACATAAGTTACCAATTTAAACTATAGTCGATTTCTGCGTAGTTTCCTAGATTATTAAGGTTATGTGTGATTTTTTGAAAACTGGAGCTAAATCTAAACACTATAAAAAAGAGGAAAAATCTAAAATTTGGCATTTGGGTGGTAATTTCTAGGTTATAAAGCATCAATGCATATACGGAATACAAAATTTTTGTCCACACTTATACAAGGTGGTCATAATACGATATCAATCTTGCACCTTTTAAGAAAATGAAAAAAGTTTTTTTTAAATAGAACACCCACTATGTTTTTTATTTATGTAAATGGTCATAAAAATATCTACTCATATATATATATATATATATATATATATATATATATATATATATATATATATATACCGGGTGTCAACGATATCGTTTTACACGATGCCATTCAATTGCTTTTTAGGTTAGGATTTTTTTATTTGGGTTAACGAAATATGGTATTAAGACACATATTTTTCATGAAAAAACAATTGAATATTACTGCCAGTTTTTCCGATATCAGAACCAAGTTAAGAATTTCAAATGGAACCCTGTATATTATTTTACATAGTTTGATAGAGCTTAAAATTACCTTTTCAATGATATTTCACACGTTATATTTTTTTTCAAAATGGTGGACCAGGAAGCGCTTTTTCAAAATTCAATATGGCGGTCGTTTCCCGATACCGATGAAATTTTTGTTTAACAAATTTTTAAAATATTAAACAAAATCGGGTTTTCAATGGATTTTAATCAAATTTTTAATTTATCACAAAATGGGATAAGTTTAATTTTTTCTCTAAAATGTGAACTTTTTCTTAAATTTTCTCAAAGATTTTAAATAGAAAGTTGTATTTATTAAATATTAGTATTAAAGTATATCTTATTAGCTACACGAAACCGCATAACAAGCCGTATTTTTGCTTTTTGGTCCTCCATTTCGAAAAAAAATCAACTTGTGATATGTCAATGTAAAGGGAATTCTAAGTTCTATCAAACTGTGTGAAAAAATATACAGGGTTCTTTTTAAACTTCTTGACTTAGGTCTAGGTATTTCCGGAAAAACCGAAAGCCTACCGGTAAAATAAAATTAATACTACTTGTGAATTTTTCTCGATTTCCTAAAATAAGACAGCAAAAATCATAAAATGTCAAAATAATACAAAATTGCTTATCAATAAAAAATATTCCGAAATTTACTGATTAATAATATGTGTGTGTGTGTGTGTTTCATGTTATGTATTACGAAAAATGTATATCGGCAGAGTTTCGTCAATTTTTTCTCAAACAAAAAGCAAAAATACGGTTTGTTATGCGGTTTTGTTTTTGTTTTTTGTTTTTCTCAGTGTAAAAATGTAACGAAAGTTATCAGAAATGTCGATACAAAACAGTACTTTTGACGTTTCTGGTTAAATCTAATGAAAATTATAATGGCATCCCTATGCAATTGTTTCCAAGACCTACTTATCTTAGTTAAGTCATCTTTCATGTTACTGCACCGTATCTACTGGTAAAATAAAATTAATACTACTTGTGATTTTTTCTCGCTTTCCTAAAATAAGACAACAGTCATAAAATGTCAAAATAATACAAAATAACTTATCAATAAACAATAAAAAATATTCCAGGATTTTCTGATTAATAATATGTGTGTGTTTGTTTCATGTTATGTATTAGGAAAAATGGATATCGGCAAGGTTTTGTCAATTTTTTCTGAAACAAAAAGCAAAAATACGGCTTGTTATGCGATTTCGTGTAGCTAATAAGATATACTTTAATACTAATATTTAATAAATACAACTTTCTGTTTAAAATCTCTGAGAAAATTTAAGAAAAAGTTCACATTTTAGAGAAAAAATTAAACTTATCCCATTTTGTGATAAATTAAAAATTTGATTTTAAATTTGATTAAAATCCATTGAAAACCCGATTTTGTTTAATATTTTAATAATTTGTTAAACAAAAATTTCATAGGTATCGGGAAACGACCGCCATATTGAATTTTGAAAAAGCGCTTCCTGGTCCGCCATTTTGCAAAAAAAATATAACGTGTGATATGTCATTGAAAAGGTAATTCTAAGCTCTATCAAACTATGTAAAATAATATACAAAGTTCCATTTGAAATTCTTAACTTGGTTCTGATATCGGAAAAACTGGCAGTAATATTCAATTGTTTTTTCATGAAAAATATGTGTCTTAATACCATATTTCGTTAACCCAAATAAAAAAATCCTAACCTAAAAAGCAATTGAATGGCATCGTGTAAAACGATATCGTTGACACCCGGTATATATATATATATATATATATATATATATATATATATATATATTTCTTGAATGTTGTGACGCTGTATACTCAAATAAAATGTATAGGAGGACATAGAATGGATAATATTTCCTTTTGCGTAACTCTAGTCCTAATTTTATTTTTATTCTATATTTATTCATTGCTAAATTTTAAATTTAAAACTACTATTGAAAACAAAATACAACAACAGATAACATAACAACATATTATATGGAAATAGAAAAACAGAAAAAATTTAAAACAAATGATTATATAATTGATTTTCCACATAATGTCCGTTTTCTTTTATACACAGTGTATATCGCACCTGAATATTTACCACAACGTTTCGAACGGCGTTGTTTTAATTCACTTACAGAATAATTGTTTCGATTTGTATACACATAAAAAATAATCTAGGGTGTCAAATCGGGTCTTCGCGGCGGCCTTGGAACATTATCTTGTTGATATACCAGGTCCACACGAATATGTTCCCGACGATAATTGAGTTTTTCCATAATTTGATTTCTTAAAAGGTTTAATAACTATTTAAATAGTGGTATAAAAACACAGGTCCTACTAGGCGGTCGTTTATAATACTACACCATATTTTAACACTTTGATGTCCTTGCCTTTTCATTTGCTTTACCAAATGTTTATTTGTCCCAGAATAGTAGTGAGAGTTTTTTTTTGTTATGCATTCCCGCAGTGAGTGTTTTTTTTTGTTATGCATTCCCGCAGTGGCAAAAATCGCCTCATCTGTCCAAAGAATTTTATTTAAAATCCCTCTCTCAAAATGCAGGTCCATCATTTGCATACAAAAATTCAGTATGGTCTGATAATCAGCTTCACTCAAAAATTGAACTGGAAGAAACTTATATGGGGATATTGTGTTTTTTCTTGAATACTCAATGTATGCTGGTCATGGAAAAATTCAAATCACTTTGTGCATCTCTTAAAGAGTTGGTAGGATATTTAATGAAATATAATAAAATCTCCATTTGAAAATCTTCAGAGTCGACTGAACGAGCTTTTTCCCTTTTTCTGTATTTCAAAACTCCATAAGTTGATAAATCACTGCAAAATTTGTTAAAAATGTTCTCGTTTGGTATCATTGCCATGGGAAATATTCGGCGATACTCTCCTAATGCAACTGCTGGACCTTTATTATTTTTAATGTAACGGTTATACAAATTTAGTCGCTCTTGATTTGAATATTGAGACATTTTTTAAAATAGAAGAAGTTAACACCGATACAACGAAACGTTTTTAAAGTCTAATTATTTTAAATTTAAATGCTTTCAATAAAAAAACAACCACTAAAAATACAAATAAATTGAAAAACTGTCAAATTGAAAACAAATAGTTATATTATCCCTTCCGTGGTTTCCTATAGTTTTTTTTTTGAGTATGCAACGTTACAATATTCAAGAATAAATGCATAAATAAAAAACATTGTGGGTGTTCTATTTAAAAAATCAATCTTTTTTACTTTAAAAAGGTGCAAGATTGATTTCGTAGTATGTCCACCCTGTATAGGTGTGGACAAAAATTTAGTATTCCGTATATCCATTGATGCTGTATAAAATGGATATTGCCAACAAAACGCTCAATTTTAGATTTTTGCTATTTTTTGTAGTGATTTTAAAAATTGCTCCAGTTCTCAAAAAATCACACATTACGTTAATTATCTCGGAAACTACGCAGAAACGGACTGTAGTTTGATTTCGTAACTTATGTTTATTTTTGACAAGGAATCAAATGATGGACAAAAATACAGGGTGTCCCATTTAAATACAATTAATATATACACACACACACACACATTCGTAATGAAACTATCCCTTTACTAAGAAAATGGAAATATACTAATATTATAAATTATATTATACATAAGCTAATTAGAAAATGTCTCATAAAATATCTACACTATCTTTCGCAGAATAGATAAAAAACTACTTATCCGATTGACTTCAAATTTTGATGAAAAATTAAGGGTCATATGGCGATGACCTGGTAACATTCTGATAAAAATCCAATATGACGGAACAAAATGGTGGTTTAGTGAAATGTTAAAAAATTGTTACGCAAGAATAAATTGGTACAATTTTAGTATTAATCCAGTATGGCGGCTCAACAAAATATTTAATAAATCATCCTTGAAAAAAACGTGTGATTTAGAGATGAACTGGTAAAATTGTAGTGCGAATTCAAGAAGGCAGAACAAAATCGCGGCCTGTTAAAAAAATTATTACCAAAAAACTACTTATTCGATTTATTTCAAATTTGGCGTAAACGTCGAAAATTACATAAGAATAAACTAGTAAAATTTTGGTACGAAGCCAAGATGGCGAAACAACATGGCGGCTCAATAAAATATTTATAAAATTAGCCAGAAAAAAAAACTTAATTGATTGATTTTAAATTTTGTGCAAATATTAAGTGTGATATAGAAATGGACTGGTAAAATCGCAATGTGAATTCAAGATGGCAGAATAAAATGGCGACCAAATATAACCATTTGCTTTAGGTATAGAACATATATATATATATATATATATATATATATATATATATATATATATATATATATATATATAATTATGTTTATTTGCATAAATAAAAAACATTGTGTGTGTTCTATTAAAAAAATCAATCTTTTTAACTTTAAAAAGGCACAAGAATGATTTCGTAGTATGTCCACCCTGTATAGGTGCGGACACAAATTTAGTATTCCGTATATCCACTGATGGATATTGCCACCCAAACCCCCAATTTTAGATCTTTGCAATTTTTTGTAGTGATTTGAAAAAATAGCTCCAGTTCTCAAAAAATCACACATAACCTTAATTAACTCGGAAACTACGCAGAAATGGACTGTAGTTTGATTTGGTAACTTATGTTTATTTTTGACAAGGAATCAAATGACGGACAAAAATACAGGGTGTGCCATTTAAAATTTTATAGTTGATGTCCCCCATTATATATATATATATATGTATATATATATTATATATATATATATATTATATATATATATATATATATATATATATATATATATATATATATATATATATATATATATATATATATATATATATATATATATATATATATATATATATATATATATATATATATATATATATATATATATATATATATGGCGGCCTGTTAAAAACATTATTACCAAAAAACTACTTATTTGATTTATTTCAAATATTGTGCAAATATTAAGTGTGATATAGAAATGGACTGGTAAAATCGCAATGTGAATTTAAGATGGCAGAATAAAATGGCGACCAAATAAAACGTTCATAATCGCGAAAAAATTACCATACTAAGATTTTATAGAATGTCACTTGTCATGTCCCTAGATATCAGAAAAAAATGTTTTCTCATTTCTATCTGTCGCTCTGTCTAGCTGTCTGTCTGTTTGTAAGTTCGCGGTATAGCTAAAAAACTACTTTTTGAATTGGCTTCAAATTTTCTTAAACAATTACTGGTCATATGAGGATAACCTGGTAACATTTTGGTAAAAATCAAATACGGAGGAACAAAATGGCGGCCTAATAAATTATTTAAAAAATTACCATAATAAAACTACTTATTAGATTGATTTGAATGTTTGTGCAAGAATTACGTGTGATATAGATAAACCGGTAAAATTGTGGTACGAATTCAAGACGGTGGAACAATGGCGGCCCAATAAAATGTAAAAAAAATCAAGGTAAAAAGCTTTATTATCAGTTGACGTCAAATTACAAGAATTAAATGTAAAACATGGCATAACAAAATGGCGATCTAATGAAATTTTAAAAAATCAGCATCAAAACCACTTATTCAATGAAATTATTCTCAAGTCATGTCTGATTAGGCCTGACACTCAGATATTGAATACAGTGAGTGCAGAAAATTTTATGAAATCAAAATTGAAAAACTGGACCTTGAAGATTCTCTTTTCGAAGTGTTTGAGATACATATACGTCTCTGCTGTAGCATCCTCAATATATAGAAATACAGGATTTTTTAAAAGAATAAGTGGCGGTAGGATAATGCTTAATTAAAACTACATACCCGTGTGCACAAGTCAAAATGGTTGTGGGAGTACAGAAATAGTATTGTTTTCATAAATGTTTATAGATGATGTTATAAGAGTCAATCGAATTTGAAAGCCTTTAAAGAATTTCTTCGTCTTTCGGATAAATGTTGGCCTGTTTCACTTATTAATCTGGGCTCTCCAGCCATACTACCCATATAGTAAATTAAAAAATGAAGGGTTGACCGATTGGAAGTGACAACTTCGATAGGCATCAGAAATTCGAATTTAAAAAGTACATTTTTATGTATTTCTCCTTTTTCTATTTTTTTTAACTTAAAAACAAAACTTCTAAACTAACAATCTAATCTTACCTATATATTACTATGCCTAAGTCCGGTGAGACACTGCACATGGCTCGAAGCTCTTAAAGTATCAAATTCACAATATCTACCTTATTCGAGACCTTATCGCAACTTCAGTTTTTGAAAATCCCTTCATATAAGGTGGCAGTAACCAGTGACGTATTTAAGGGGTTGGGGGTTAAAACCCCTCCCCACAGAGCCTCCATTATTTAAGTTTAAATGGTACAAATAGTATAAAATAGGGACCTTTTTGTCCAGAGGCAAATAGGCAGGCAAACCTCCCTCCAGAAACAGTGTTAGTGTGTTTTAGTTACATAAAAATGAAGTAAAGGCAACAAAAGAAATTTTTTTAAATTAGATTTTATCTAATAACAAGTATCCTACACAGTGACATTGGATCGAAGTGTATCCAAAACACCGAAAAAAGAAAAAACTGTGTGCTTTCGTTCTTGTCTTGCGATTACATAAATTTTTGATAAATGTTAGTTAGTTAGTGTTTATTTTTCCTCGTACCCCATGAAGAAGAAACGACCTCTAAGCCGAAAAAAGTTTTTTGAAATCAGGTGTGGTGGAATTCGTTATGCGGGAAGTTTTGGCGATGTTTACGGAATATTCATTTTGGGTTTTGGATACCAAAATTTTGATTAATTTGTATATTATTATTATTATTAATTTTAAATACTTTTATTTATATACAATATAAATATAAATTATGTCATTTATTATTTTCCTCTTTTATTCTAGAAAATCGATTTTTATATTTTAACATTATATTAAGCCGCCATTTTGTTTTGCCAAACAGTATTCGCACTTAAATTTTATCGGTTTATCACTATTTTACATTTAATTTTTGTGAAAAATTTTAAGTGAAGCGGATAAGTAGCTTTTTGGTACTGAATTTTTAACCATTTCATTAGACGGCTATTTTGTTTCGCCATAATGGCTTCACACCAAAATATGACCAGTTTATCCATATATCACACTTGATTTTTGTGAAAATTTGAATTTTGTTCGATAAGTGATGGATTTTAACCAAAATATGATCATTGCACCCCCATACGATCCAGGATTTTGTACTAAAGTTTGAAATAAATCGGATAAGTATAATAATTGAGCTATGTAAAGACAGAATGACAGACCGATGGAAATGAGAGAATATGCTTTTCAAAATCTAGGGACCATGAAACAAAAGATCTGCAAATATTTTTTCATGATTACGAGGGAAGTAAAAAAATGTGGTATTATATTGCCACCTCTGACTGGTAACCAGTAATAATAATTTATTTATTCACAATTTATTTATTTATTCACAATTTAGGACACGAACATTGTTCCACAAAGCATCCACTTTATACATTTATGTATTATTGGGTAATAACATTAGATAATTTTAGATAACTTAAATATTAAAATTAGAACATTTTGAAAACAGTAACAACGACAACAAGAATGATAATAACAATATCAGTAATATCAATATTATAAATTACAAAACAATATATATTAGCATAAGAAAAAAAAAATTGTATTTTTTTTTTAATTAAGTTTCAAAAACTTTAGAAAAGTACAGTCTTTTTAAATTAATTTTGAATGTAGAGATCTTATCACAAAACAAATCGATATCATCAGACAATTCATTACTTGTAATTTGAAATCTAATTAATGGGGCGTTGCGTCCCAAATTTGTTCTGCGAAACGGTACATTAAAAAGTGAGTGGTTTCTGAGCTCTCTAGTAGGGATACTAAAGTTCAAAAATTACAAAAGGTGGGAAGAATCTACTTGGTGAAGGATAAGCTTATAAATCATGCAGATATCAGAAATACTACGGCATATTTCAAGGGGAAAGATTTTAAAATTACGGACTACATTTTCAACTGAACAACCTGCTTTGAAGGCTAATCCTTTTAAAAACTTGTTTTGAATAGCTTGAAACCTATTTATGTGTACTTTATAGTTGGGATTCCATATCACTGAAGCAAATGAAAGCTTACTATGAACAAACGCAAAACACAACGAAAGAATCGTCCTAGGATTTCTGAAAACTCTACAACTTCTAGTAATAAATCCCAGCACCCTACTGGCTTCTGCAATAACTTTGTCGAAATGTAAACGAAAGGACCACTTGTTGTCCAGAATTACACCAAGATCTTTGACATGATCGACATTTTTTAGGGATTTATTGCCAATTTTATAATCGTATTTATATAAATTAATATTTTTGGAAAAGGAAATTGAGAGGTATTTGTCCAAATTTAGGAATGAACTGTTCCTATTACAATAAACAAGCAGTCTGTTTAAATCCTCCTGTAGTTTGAGACAGTCTGTCGGGTCCCCTATTTCACGATATACCTTGAGATCGTCTGCATATAAAATATATTTGTTATTTAAGAAACATCTACTAATATCGTTAATATATACTATAAAGAACAGGGGGCTCAGATGACTACCCTGAGGAACACCTGAAGTATTTTAAAACGTATCTGAAACCGTTGACTACAACAATTATACTTTAAAAGTTAAAATCTAAGCTTAATTTTTAGCGACTGTAGATAATTTTTAATTCATTCTAGCAATCATTTAGCTGATGTAGCTAAATTGTCATAGGTCTCACAGCACTATTGAAGAATATTTTTCACATCATTTCGTATGGATATTTTTCGAATTAGGTAATGTAGCGCTCCGCCATTTCATTTGCATGTATAAATGAAAGTTATAAATGTCACTTGCAAATTATAATATTACATTATAATTAATATTCAAAAATCCCGCAATGCAGATATCAGAAACTAGTTTAGACTTTGTCATAATAAAAAGATTTTTCCGGATATTAGCTAGGAAGAAGAAAAATGTAAAGGCAGTGAAATAAAATAATAAGATAATTCGCTTTGCAAATATCGCAAAATAATACACATTTAATAAATTGTTACAAATAATACCGTAAAACCAAATCTGAGGCCAAACCCGTGTACAGTACTAGGCCAGGAAAATTGTACATAAAATAGGATTTCTTTTCATAAACGCTAAAAAATGTTACTTTATTAAAATCCATCCAAAAAATAATTGGGGAAAATATTCAAACAGTTGCTCAAAGTGCCGAAAATGTATTTTTATCTAGATTAAAATGGACAGGTACTACAAAAAAATGTTTTTCTCGAAGGTGTAGATATGTCCGATGAAAAAGATTCTGAGAATTGCAATTTGCAATATATAGATTTAAAACTTTATACCCCTTTATCCTACTTAATGCTGAATATATATGCAAAATATTGACCCTGTAACTTCCTTTGTTAACGAGTTTTGGCCATTTGGTTATTCCGGTGATATTGTTTAAACAATAATTCCTTCTGCAATAGACAGTAAATAGATATTTCTACGAGAGTTTATTCTGTTCGTTATGACTGACCCTACAATATAACGGGTGATTCATTTGGAGGTACTTTTTTCAAAAATTAAAACAGATCGAAAAAATAAATTTTAGTAAAAAAATCGGTAAATTTCTTTTACCCGGAACTTCCCACATTATGAATATTTCCTTTTATTAGGTATAGTGAAGTGTGAATCAATTTAATTCAGTAGAAAGTTATTTAGGAACACATATATACTGTCTTTTCAAACATTTCTATTGGGCGCCATTTTGTTCCAATATATTGAATCCCAACCAATATTTTACCACTTTCTACCTATGCCACACTTGATTTTGGTCATAATTTAAAATGATTCAATAAGTAGTTTTTACATTGACACGCAGGGCGATTTTGTTACGTCATATTGAATTCGCACGATTTTATTCTTATATCATATTTAATTTTTCTCCAAAATTTACAGTCGATTGAATGAGAAGATCTTTTTACGTTAATTTTCTTAACATGTTATTTGGCCGTCATTTCGTTCCGATATCTTGAATTCGTAACACACCTTTACCAGCTTGTCTATATGTCACACTTAATGCTTGCACAAAATTTGAAAGTAATCTAATACGTAGTGTTTTTCAGACTGATTTTTTAAATATTTTATTAGGCCGCCATTTTGTTTTGCTATCTTATATTCATACCAAAATGTTACCAGTACATTCTTATGTAACACTTGATTTTTTCGCAAAATTTGATGTAAATTGCACACGTTGCATTTTTTTTTAGTAATAATTTGTTAACGTTTCACTAGGCTGCCATTTTGTTCCGGCATATCGGATTTTTACCAAAATATTACCAGGTCATTCCAAGTGAGCCTTAATTTTTGACTAAAATTTGAAGTCAATCGGGTAACAAGTTTTTTAGCTATGCCTCGAACAGATAGACCGACAGACAGACAGACCGACGGAATCGAGAAAACATGTTTTTCGTCATCTAGGAACTCTGAAATGTAAAGATCTGAAAAAATCACGGAGGGTGACATTTTCACGATTGCAATACTCCCTTTTTATGAGGGAACTAAAACTTATTACTCATTATCTTTCAAAAGAACCATTCTTTACATTTACTTTTTAAAGATTATTTCGATCAAATGTTAGCCGGACTGCGTCTAACATGGTCTATTCTTAAGTTCCAATTTTCGATCACGCGTTGGAGCATTTCAACTGGTACTTGGTGAATAACGCGCGTAATGTTGGCTTCCAATTGCTCAATCGTGGCCGTCTTACCCATGTGTGAAATTTACGTATCCTTAAAGGAAATAATCCAGAGGCGTGATATCACATGACATGTGGGCAATTTACCGGTCCAAAGCGTGAAAATAAGTGTTCACCGAATTGTTCTCGCAATACTGCTATGGTTTAACGGCCTGTGTGGCAAGTAGCGCCGTTTTGTTGTAACCTCATCACTAAACAAAATTTTGGACGAAAACTGTGGATCTTTTTCAGGCTTTTCAAGAGCACAAAGACTAAAATAGCGACGATTTGCAAGAACGGTCGGCTCCAATTCTTGCACGAGTGGAGTTATATATGCTTTTAAACCAAGATCTTTACGTAAAAAACGCCAAGTTGTTATAAACGTCAAACCAATTCCTCCGGTTATCGCGTACACTCTCAGCTTTTTTTACGTGCTGGATGTTGCTCAGTTTGATCGAGTACAATCCAATAATGAAAATTGGTTTTAAAATTTTTTAATGGTACAGCGAATTGTGTGCCCGGTAGGTCAATTATGTGGACCATAAGTTGCTTGAAACGCACGAAACACATTTCTCGTAGAATGCTGATTTCCATAACGACATGTAAAACAATAACGAATATAACAGCTATGATAATTTGAAAGTTTGACAGTTTGATCTGTCATAAAATGCCTACTGGATATTTAGCAGTATTACGAAAATCAGCCCGTGAAACCATGTCAGTATTGCGAGAACAGTTTGGTGAACATTTAATTTCACGCTCTGGTCGGGTAAATTAGCCACTTAAGTCATGTACCTACATTGGATAAACCGGCTACAAAACTGAGCAATTGGAAGCCAATATTACTCGCGTTATTCACCAAATACCAGTCGAAATGCTCCAACGCGTGATCGAAAATTGGAATCTAACAATGTTAAACGCAGTCACGACCAACATTTGAAAGATATAATCTTTAAAATGTAAACAATGGTTCTTTTGAATGACAATAAAGGTTTTTTAATAAAATAAAGTTTTTCGATCCTTTTTAATTTCTGAAAATAGTACCAAAATGAATCACCCATTACATTTATGCTTAGCGTGCAAATTTGCAAAATGTAATGTCAGAAATGGCCTCATAATACGTATTAATTTGTTTATAATTTCAACGATGAATGTTTTTTTAAATATAAACGTCTAAAACGTTTCCGACTTGATATTAAAGTAGCTAATATAATTCCGTGTATTAAAAAAAAGTTACTGCAATACGTAATATATTGGGAACTCTGATAGATTTTTTAATTTTTAATTCACACAGTTTTGACATGAAGAGCATAAATATTCCACTAAATAGTCATTTTATATACAAAAAGTTTCCGAATTTATAGGTCCGTGGAACGGATAAGGATTTGTGGGCGCGAAATTCCGAGGAATCTGCTGCGTATGGGAGAAAAGGATGACAGTATGGATTTCGTAGCGAAAAACTTCAGTTTGAGCATTCCAAAGAACTTGCACATAAAGCTCCCACGTTTCCTCTAAAATCGGTATAACATTCAGCCCGATCTGCGCTAAGGCTGAATTTTAAGAAACTTTTGAAAAGAGCGTGCACGAAAATTTTTGACTGGCTCTGATCCTTCGCAGCGGCCGGCGTATCGGTACTACCTGGGACACAAACAATTGTCAAGATAAAAATCTGTCTATCTATTTGCTACTAGACATAGATTTACATTTTTTTTGTCAGATACGCAAATTGCGTATACCGGGTTTAGAAAAAGTGTCAAATTTTGCATTTTCCAATAGAATTGTCAGTTTTTCGAGATGTGACGTACCAGATGATATTTTGGTTAACGCCAGATAGTACTTTGACAGGACATACTTTTCAACGCGACATGGATTCAGAAATTTGCAAATAACTTCTCGAATACTTTAAGGGGCGACAAAAATGAATATTTATCGAGAAGTTTATATACATTTTAGGAGATAACGTCATCTCGGCGTTTTGTAAAGCTCGAAAAGTTTTTTGAAAAAAAATTCTGTATACCAAATAAACGTTATTTTGATATCTAATAATAAAGCCAGTCTTGCTAAGCTTTCACCTGAAGACATTATGGCTAAGTATAGAACCCTTTTTTATGAAATATTGGACCATATTTTAATGAAAATGACACTGAGATTTCAAGACTGTGAAAAACTTACATTTTCATGTTTGGCGGATTCTGCTAAATTTTCTGAATATAGTTTAAAATTTCCGACTGGCCCGTTTGAAAATTTGTTACAGTTATATGGGGAAATATTTTCAAAAAGTCAAGACTTAAAAATGAGCTTGGTCTTATTTTTGCCAATGAGAGTAATTGGAATATATCGCTGTAAGAGCAAGTGAAAAAAATTAATAAAAATAAATATATTTTTACTGAAACATCTAAATTGTCTTCCCCTATTTTGACAATACGGTCGACAAGTGCTTCAGTGGAAAGAAGTTTTTCTTGCTTCAAATGTGTAAAAACTTATTTAAGAAATATCTTAAGAAAGACTTACTTCTCTTGGCAATATTTCAATTCAAAAGGAATTTCTGGAAGAGATTAGCGAAACTCATCCATTTTATGAGAATGTTATAAATAAATTTGCTGCTATGAAGGATAGGAGAATTGATTTAGTAATTTAGGTAAGTCTTAAAAAAATGTTCTACCCCCTCTACATATAAAAAAATTCTGAAAAAAAAATTATTGCTATGTTTTCTTGCTACATTTGCCCTTCACTTACTTTTTCACCCGCGAGCCCCCACTGCTAACCGCGCACTTACGATATATGTAGCAGTGATTATTTAGTTGTAAAAATGAAACAAGTAATTTATAATAGGATTGCGCGCATATGCGGAAGAAAATTAACAACATTAAGCCCGCTACTCACTATTCGCTGATTCGTCCATTAGTCCGCATAGTATGAAGGGTCTGATTCATCCGTTCGATTTGTTGAGCGGCAACTCCGGCTGTTGGGCGAATCATCAAAACATGCTTTGACCTCAGCGAACCATTCGTCCGAATCAAACTTTTTTTTTGTGTATTTGCAAACACTGAAAACGCATGAAATCCATACAACCGAACTAAATAAAAATTGATGAAGAGTGATGAAATATTCGTCAATTTGTTGAATCGCCAATTCGTTTATTCATTTAAATTGACGAATCGAATGAACGACTCGCATCGAATAGTGAGTAGGCGTTAGGCGTTCTGTGTGCTCTTGAATTGATATTGAAAAAAAAAAAGATTTGATACATTTAGGAAAATGTATTAAATAGTCATGAATTTTGGCTTTCGGGTAATCTTTGTGTGACAACTAGATGCAGTATTTATTACGCCGTTTCCTAGCCTTCGCTCGTTAATAAAGCTATCACACAAGCGGTTTCGACTGCTTGTAAATTACTTTGTTTGGACTCGCAAGATATTGCGATATTCTTGCGATCGCGATTTTGAAAGTGCGCAGCTAGCCATATACGAGGGTAGAGAACGTATTTTAGTGTACAAAATAGTTACTTGTGCTGTGTAAATTAAATTTATTTATATTAAAAAAAATTCAGGAACATGTAGTTTCAATTCAATGTTCTAGGTAATACTAGGTATATAAAGACGTTATAGATGTTTATATTTAAAAGTTATTAACTGTTGAAATTATAAACAAATTAATATCATTTTCGGGATAATTGTTAACGTTTTATTTTGTAAATTTCCACACTGAAAATATGTAGATTGTAGTGCCAGTCGTGACAAATAAAATGAACTCTCATATAGGTATCTATCTGCTTTCGTTTGCAGCAGAATTGTTATTTAAGCAATGCCTAACAGGGTCAATGTTTCACACACATATTTAGCATCATGTAGGATGTATTTGTACACATTTTCAGACCTATAAGTTGCAAATTGCGGAAGTTCTTGACATTTGCAAAAAAGCTCATATTTAAGTGTTTTCGCGATTTTCTCAGAAACTAATTAGCGCCTTTTCGTTAGACACACCTCAAAAAATAAAGTTTTGGAATATGTATAACTTAAAAAAATTTTATAGGACCTTCTCATTTCAATGTAGAAGAAAAAAATCAATTTTTGGCACTTTGAGCAATTGTTTAATAAATTTTATTTTCCCCGTTTATTTTTTTAAGAATTTTTGTAAAATACCAATATTTAGATACATTTAAACTATTCCCTTAGCAATTTTCTACATAGCGTATTATAAATGATTTTTGTACTTTTTTCTTGGCCTATAGTCATTATATATATATATATATATATATATATATATATATATATATATACAGAGTGATCCACTAAGAATGGTCTCGGTAACCGCTGATCACATAATTATGGGAAAAATATTTATAGGTAAATCGGCCAAGAAAAATCGGGGGGAAATTATTTTCAAGTTCGAAAAATTGTCGCTAGAGGGCATAACAGCAAATTAAAAATATTCTCTTGAAATTTTTTAAATACGTTTTATCGAAAATATGAACATTGTATTCTTTAGTCAATTATGCAACTTTTTGTTATATATCATTTTTTTTCTATTTTCAATAATAAAGTGGTGGGAGAAGGTCAAACTTTTTTTTTTTAAACTTTTAAATCTCTGTTTTGGATGAACAGGTGTCAGAAAAGAAAGCGTTTTTTTGCTCTTCACGTAGAGCTATTAACTGTACCGTAATGTTTCTATTAGTGGTAACTAGACGGCGTTTTTTCCTAATTCTTCAAATAATACGGATTTTCTCAAAAAAATGGTATGATATGACCTTTTTGTCATAATTTAATTTAAGGCTATAAAAGATATCGAACAGTGAAATAAAAAATGTAGGTCCATATTTAAATTAAAAAAGTTGATGATGGTCATTCGAATCCGAAACGTCAGATTGCAAAACTAACCTCATCAATTTGTAGAGGAGAAAAAGTGACAATGATGATGTGAAAATTATTTTCATCTGTAATTCCAACTAAGCCTACAATTATAAAAAAACCATAAAAGTTATTTTTTGTTTTATTATTAATTTTTCTAAAATTGTAGGCTTAGTTGAAATGACAGCTGAAAATAATTTTCACTTTATTATTGTCACTTTTTGTCCTCTACAAATTGGTGAGGTTATTTTTTCAATCCGACGTTTCGGATTCGGGCGACCATCACAACTTTTTTAATTAAAATACGGAAATGGATTGTTTATTTCACTATTCGATACCTTTTATAACCTTAAATTTAATTATAACAAAAAAGTCATATCATACCGGTTGATTTTTTTCAGAAAATCCGTATTATTTGGAGAATTACGAAAACACGCCATCTAGTGACCACTAATAGAATCATTACCGTACAATTAATAGCTCTACGTTAAGAGCAAAAAAAGCGTTTTCTTCTGACACCAAGTTCAATCTAATCGATTTATCCAAAACAGATATATAAACGTTTGAAGGAAAAAAGTTTGACCTTCCCCCACCACTTTATTATTGAAAATAGAAAAAAATGATAAATAACAAAAAATTGCATAATTGCCTGAAGAATACAATGCTTATATTTTCGATAAACCCTAATTAGGGAAATTTAAGAGAAAATCAGAATTTCCATTTTTGAGTTGCCGTTACGCCCCTGGTGCCAATTTTTCGAACTGAGACGCAAAAAAATATGTGTTAAAAAAAATTGGTTAGAAATGATTTTCTTTAATTAATGAACCATTTTTTTCTGGATTCCAGAAATTAGTTTGACGATTCCAACGGGTAATTCAGAGTCAATTTTTAAAACAGTACGGGAAATGAGTAATTTGGACGAAATCTTCTGCTTTTAATTTCGTCTTTTTCAGTAGGTAATTTTTATATCTTTGTACTAAACTCATGTTATGTAAATAAATAAATTCTCGTACTTGACTAGTTAGTAATTTCAATTTTAATTATAATTTATCTTATATACCATTCCGACTAATACGAAAAAAAATTATATTTTTCAACGTTATGTGAACTCAAAGAATGACTAAACTTTAATATTTCCATTATATTAATATGTATAACCGAGTACGTAGAGAAAAGTTCTCAAATATTCTCTAGTATAGGTTAACAACCTTTAACTAAACGTATATCGCGGATATGCTAATTCGTTTGCTAAGTAATACCATTTGAATTGAACGAAGATTAGACTTTGCTAGGATGTAAGTGGCTTTAGTTGCATTTCAGTTAAATTAATACATATTGCAGTGGTATGCGATACGTTTTGAAAATGGTTATGGAAAATAGGAAAACACGACCAGAACTATAAACATATATATATATATATATATATATATATATATATATATATATATATATATATATATATATATTATTACAGCATTTTAACAAATAAAAAAGTTATTCAAAAATTTAAAATGTGGTGCTTTGTATGGATTTAAAATCTGATTGACTTGACACCCTCAACTTTGACATCAAAGAGTCAAATTTTTGGTGCTGGTTTCTTCTTTTAAGTCGGTTTTAAAACACCAATTTTTTTTCCTCAAATTATTTTAGTTAGAGTTTTTTTTCTATTGTTTCGACCTGGGTTTGGTCTAAAAATTTTTTTTAGAGAAATGTGTCATTACTATAAAATTACATAATTTGATTAAAAGACTTACTACAGAACGTAAATATATTATTCCGAAACAACACTATTTATGTATAAATCACAATACATTTTTCTTTTAGGACGAATAAAACCGGATAAACGTGCTACTAGCATTTATTTTCAGTAACAACTGTGGGATTTATAAAATCGACGTATGGTCAACACAATTTTTCATATCAAATCAACGTTCTGCTCATAGTGTTGAGCTTTTTCAAGACTTCATTTTGGCTTGCTTGATTTCTTGAATAAATGATTTACATGATTATGAAGTTAATACAGGAACTGTACTAAGGCTGATTTTAAAAATGGACAGAGTTGTGCCATTCTTATAAAATATTAATAACAAAACGGTAAAAAATACAATTTTGATCTATTTATGTATTTAGAAGGTCTAGGCATATTATCTATAAGACCTCGAAATGCCTTTTTAGGTATTCCCATAGATGTTCTATAAGATTACAATTTGGTGACAGCGCTGTCCAAAACATTCTGTTTAATTTGTTTTATGCAAAAAAGTTATTGACCTGGTGGACACGAAGAGGCCTCGTTTTCGCAACAACGGGGAGAACAACTGGTATTAAAAATTCGTTCAGGTAGTTGTCACTGATCTTTGTTCCATCGAAAATAATCAATTGTGCTCTGTTTATTTCAAAATTCCTCCCCAAACAGTAATTGATTCTCCTTCAATTTTACCATAGAATCTTATACAATGATTTCTCCAAACCCGTCTTCGATCATCGTTCCCACTTAGACAAAATCGCGACTCGTCAGTAAAAAAACCGGCAGATTGGATCCCAGTTTTCATGGTTTCTGGTAAAAATTAATCCGACCTGGTATTCTGGTGTTGGAGCCAGACGAAGACCACCTTCATGCAACCGGATTCTAACAGTCTGCGATGAAATTTGAATGACATGTGTCTCTTCTATTAACTTTTTTATTAGGTCTGAGTTAAGGGTTGGCTTCCGCTACATACCATCCCCATGTCTTGTATATGGTGACCCTGTTAATAAATATCTATCCCACAAACGAGCGATAAAACTTTTATACTTGTGAAAGTCAAGTGCTATCCCGCGTTGACTCCACCCAGCTTCAATCAAGCCTTCAGCTCTGTCCAAGTCTGCTTTTGTAATATGGTGATAAACTATCACGAATTTTATAAATCAGACGTCATAATTTTATTCTGATGCCAAATTAACTAGACACAGATCATAACAGTCGCAGGTTTCCATGACAATACACGGCCATACCTTGTGTATTGCATATAAATATTTTGGATTTTGAAAAATGTAAGAGTAAACTTACTTTTTTGTCATTTGGCCCATTTCAAAGTTTGAGAAATTTATATATTAAATAATTTCGTTGCAAGAACATTCATGAGACTCACAAATTGGTTGACCTCTTCTCGAGCTATGGACATTCGAAATCACCTAATGCCTAATGGAGCATATGAGAAAGCCCTGAGCCAAGCAGTGCTTTACTTTCTTGGAGAGCAAGTTAATGTGCTTTTTTCGAAAATATGTTTTTAATTAAAAATCCACATAATAAATTGTCAAGCCTACTATGATTTGATAAACGGTAGAGCATAAATATATAATTGCTTATATGTTTATGCTGTAGATTATCATGAGATATTTCATTATTACAAATAGACCAAAAAGTAAATCATTTTGATAGGTGTTAATACTAAAGTTAGCAAAATATTTTCCAGTAAAGAAACTGGTATTCGTTGAACAAATTTGAACTTTCGAAACATGATGAACAATTGGTTATTTCTATAAAAAGTTAAGGTAGATGACACAATACATCTTTTTTGCTTTAAAAAATATTTGTTTATATTTATCGAAAACTAGAGAAATTATATTATATATGTATAATTTTCTTAATTATTATTCAGTAAATGTATGGTAATGCAATTTTTGTTGTGTAGCGAAAAAGTCAAAAAGTTAATTTATTTACACTTGTTCCCTAGGTCTTATTGACTAGTCGTATTTGAATTTATGTATTTCATCATGGAAACAATAATTGTTTAATTTTTGGGCAGCAATTAAAATTATAATAAATTGTTTAAAAATTTAAAAAATTTTCCAATATGCTTCCATTTGCATATGAATTAAAAAAAAAAGTAATAAATTAATATAAGAAATTCTGGACCTAAAAATTACTCACTTGGGAAAACCCCGTAAGACGTGACGTCAATAATTACAGATGCTAACAAAACGGTGAGAGGAGGTCGGTTAAATGAAATTGTAAGATATAATTTTGCTAAGTCACTAAAGCAGGTCTATCCTTGAGAAATGCCTTATGGTACCATAATTCAACCACCACATTATCACTACAAAAAATTAATAACCCTATAATTAATAATTTAACTAGGTTAAACAAACTATAAATAAACAATTTTTAACATGGTAACGGTACACTCTCGTCATGAATCGAACGGTACGAGAGTTCCTATAAAGAGTTTTCGTATTGTGCCAGTAAAATATTAACATAATGACGAAGGTGAATAATGCAATAGGTTTTCGTTTATTTTTTTCTGGAATAATTGTTAATAAGTACCCCTATAAGGAACAAATAAAATGAAGAGAATTTTGATAAATTATTACCGTGAAGGTATATTTCTGGTGCAAATTCAGTGTATATACGGATAGTGGATTATTACGTTTAATTCAGCCAAGCAAATAAAATAGGGTTGAAAGACTAATTTCGAACAAACGGTGAGGTTTTATGTAGGTATTAGTAAATAGTATCACCAATAAAACAATCAGCGTAATTTAAACCTATGATGTATTGTACCGACAAACAAAAATATTTCATTACTTACATATACATATGGACACACCTTTAAATCAGCGTACAATTTGAAATAGCTACATAATTTCTGATTTTTACTGTTACTGATTTTTTGGCACTGCATGATTAATACAATATACAGGGTATCCCATTTTCGTAGGTTTTACGGGGTTTCTCGCTTAAGAGTAGAGAAACTAAAGACGCCACAAGCAGGTCTTAGCTAAGCGTCATAGTTTTTGTGCTAGAGGGTGATTTTGAAAATTTGTCTTTTTCAGGCACCCCTCATGTATCTCCGTTATTTTAAAAGTTATTGTAAATGCGAAAACGGGTCTTTATAGAGCTTTTTCCGTAGAATCCAGTGGCATACTCAGATTTGTTCCAAACTTTTTGAGCTATTGACTAAATTTGTCTTCGTTTAAATGGGACACCCTATATATTTTTCTCTTATGATATTAGGCTCACTGAACGCTTTGAAAATATATATCGTAGTCTATATTTTTTTCATGAATACGCCGAAAAATGCTTTCAATTTTTTTTATGTATGCGGGCCTGGATATTTAACAATCGTAACGCCGAGAACAAAATCCTCGCGCTGCTGTCATTACAGTTGGTGACGTTCCGATCTTCTTATTAATTTCTGTTATCTATTATTATCTATTAATGTTATTGTTGTATTGTTTATTATTGTTTTTGTTATTGAAAAAATTCACAGGCTTTAACGAGTTTAAAAATATAATTCAATCTAACGATTATGAGATTGTTATGATCACAGAGACATGGCTTAGTGCAAACCACGATTCGCACCTGGTAAATATACCAGGCTATACCTTTTTTCGTAAAGACAGGAGTGGCAGAGGTGGGGGAGTAGGTGCCTATGTCAGGACCACTTTAAACATGTTCAGTTTTTAACAATTAAACTCCGTATCAAAAAAGTAATTATTGGTGTTTTTTATAGACCGCCAAATACCAACATAAATAATTTTATTCCAGATTTCGATAATATTCTTAGTGAACTAAACCAGTTTCAGATATTTTTTTGTGTGTGGGTGACTTTAACGTAAATTTTTTGAATTTAGAAAATCCAGTTCTTAATATTTTAGAGTCATATGGCCTTTCACAAATATTAAATGAACCCACCAGGGTTACAGATAGGTCGAGTACCCTCATAGATCCGATATTTGCAAGTTCTACTGATATTCTGGAAAAATGTGGCACAATTTCATGCGAAGGAATTTCTGATCATAACTTGGTATTTGCTCAAATAAATCTTCAATCAAACAAACCACCTCCAAAAATAATAAAATTTCGAAGTTTCAAAAATTTTAATTATCTTAACTTTCAAAATGATTTAGTAAATTTGCCATGGTATGATATTTTTAGGGAACATAACTTAGATAACAAAATATTATTGTTTAATATTTTATTAAAAAACCTTTTTGATAAACATGCACCACTTAATGAGAAAAAATCAGTAAACCAAAAGCACCTTGGTTAAACGAGGAGATAAGGGCAAGTCAAAAAGAAAGAAATAAAGCTTGGCAGAAATATAAGAAACCACAGTCTGACGTAGATCGAAACCGATATAGATCTCTTAGAAGTGTTGTGTCTTCCATAAGACGCCCTAAAAAATTATTTAATAGATATAGTAAACCAAAATAACCCCAGAAATACCTGGAAAACCCTGAGAGGTCTTAATATTCGATGTAACAAATATAACTCCTTACCTACCTCTCTTTCTAATCTAGAGGAAATTAATAAATATTTTTCATCCTTTGTACAGAATGTTTCAAATAAATGTGACGCAAAAATCAATTTTTATAACGATAATAAATTCAATCCAAATCTTCAATTTAGTTTTTCTCTCGCCACTATTAATGATGTCAATGTCAGTCTGCATAGCATTGCAACTAACGCAAAAGGAGTAGATAATATTAATTCACAAATGCTAAAAATCTGCAGCCCTTTCATTGATCATATTATTCTCCACATTGTGAACTCCCTTATTGAAAATAAGTATGTCCCAACTTTATGGAAAACAGCTATAGATATCCCTCTACCTAAAATAAATAATCCCAAAACTTATTCCGATCTAAGGGTTATCAGTATACTACCCACAATATCAAAAATTTTCGAAAATATTTTATATACGCAAATGTTTACCTTTTTTTTTAGACAACAAATTAATTCCCGATTTCCAATGTGGTTTCAGAAGAAACTTTAGCACTGCCACGGCATTAAGTGTAGTACTTGACGATATAGTCCGAGCGTATGACAACGGCATGACAAGTGTGCTTATTTTGTTGGATTATTCAATTTGACACTCTGGATCATAGACTTCTTTGCGCCAAACTAAAATATTATGGGTTTGACATCGGCTCAGCAAATCTAATAAAATCATTTTTAAATAATCGCTCCCAACAGATTACTTACAACAACATACAATACAATCTACAACTATAGGCATACAATCTGGTGTTCCTCAGGGTTCAATTTTATCTCCTCTTCTTTTTATAACATTCACAATAGATATAATAACTTCTCCAGTTAACTGTAAAGTACAAGCCTACGCGGACGACACCCAACTTTATTACTCATTCAATCATTTAAATATCATAGAATCCACTCAAAATATCAACAGAGATCTGGAGTGGATAAGAAAGCTACCCAAAGAGCATAACTTACAGTTGAACTCAGAAAAATCTAAATTAATTTGTATTGGTAGCAAAGCAAAAATGAACCTCGTAAAAAATTCAATTAATTTACGTATTAATAATACACCATTATCATTTGTTTCTCATGCAAAGAATTTAGGCTTAATAATTGACGCAAATTTGCGTTTTACTGAACACATAAAAAAAACTTGTCAATAAAAGTTTTTGCGCCTTAAAGTTAATTTATTGCAACAGTCACAAACTAAGTTTTTATCTTAAAAAAATGTTCCGTGAAAGCCTAGTTTTATCTCATTTTACCTATTGCGATTTCATATATGGCCCTTGCCTGTATGAAGCTGATAAATACAGAGTACAAAAAGTCCAAAATGCTTGTTGTAGACTAATTTTTGGTTTAAGGAAGTGTGACCATATTTCCGAAAAAATATCTGAGTGCGGGTGGCTTAACATGAATAATCGCAGAACCCTCCACCTCGGCAACTTTGTGCATAAACTGTTAAAAACAAATAACACTTCAAATTTAATAAGAAATAAATATATTCCTAGGAACAATATTCATGATAAAAATATCAGATTTAAAAATAAATTTACAATGCCACAGCATAGAACGGCAATGTTTAAAAGAGGTTCTTCGTTCAATGCCATAAATCTGTATAATTATTTGTCTGATGAATTTAAACTCTTTAACATTAACAAATTTAAATATAAGTTTCGGCTTCTTTTGCTAAACGAGCAAATTGGTACACGATAGAATTACGTCTGATGTGAGGGGATGTTGGGGATGTCTGTCGGGGTTTCCGTGGGTGTTTCTGTCTGTGGGAATAGGTGTTATGGTGCTGTAGGTTTAAGTTATATATTTAATTTGATATAAAACTTTTTAAGTTAGTGTCATCTATCACACGTTCGACTTGAGGCATTCTAACTGGCCTGCTACTTGGTTAAGTAAGAGTAGCCTCTTGGCTAGAGTTCGGCAAAGCACGTTTGGTTGTGCCTTAAAAAAATTGTATATCATATATTAATTGTAAAAAATATATTTATAAATGAAGTACCTAATAATAGGCATTAATTATTATTATTATTAATAATTACTTCTTATTGTCTAATGAAAACGCCTATCAGGCTGCAGAGCTTTATCATAACAGGTTTATCATCGAAACACGTATTTTGGAATTTATTTTTGGGTTAATTTTGTGACAGGTATCCCGAAAGAACAAAATACAAGAGTTCTAACTACACTACACCACAACTTGTTACGTTCTGGATGCGCGTTTCGCTAACCAAGTTAGCATCATCAGCAGATGATATAAAAAGTTTATATCATCTGCTGTTTATGCTAATTTGGTTAGCGAAACGCGCGTCCAGAACGTAACAAGTTGTGGTGTAGTGTGGTTAGAACTCTTGTATTTTGATCTATCTTCCACCACAGGTTCCAGTGTTAGGACTTATCCTAAAAGAATACAAACATAAATTCACGCCGTGCAAATTCAAACTAGTCGATCATTTGCACCCTGGTGCGACTCTGGGCGTAGCCTGGAGTTCTGCAGATGGTTTTTAAGTATGAAAACAGAAGATCATGAATTTCACAACAAAATTATTTAGTCGTATGAGGCATATTTTTCAAGTTCGGGAATTTTGAACCGACACAATACGCGCTTCTGGAGTCAGAAAAATCAATATATCGTTTTTCCTAGAGAACGTTAGCGAAGATTTGGCTTCAATGCTTCCTGATTTAATTTTTAAGAGAAAAATTTTTTATAAATTTTTTTAAGGAAATCTAAATTCAAATAGGTATTTATAATATTTGTAAATTATATTTTTTTAGCTTTTGTTAAAGTTTATCTGTTATGAGTGTTCAGTGAGCCCGATATCATAAGAGAAAAATATATAGGGTGTCCCATTTAAACGAAAGCAAGATATGTCAGTACCTCAAAAAGTATGACCTTTGGGAAAAATCTTGAGTACGCCACTAGATTCTACGGAAAAGTTCTAAGAAGACCCGTTTTCACATTTACAGTAACTTTTAAAATAACCGAGATACGGCGGGTGCCTGAAATCGACAAATTTTCAAAATCACCCTGTAGCACAGAAACTATGATCGTTAGCTAAGATCTGCTTAAGGCATCTTTAGTTTCAGGAAATAGTAGCACCGTGTCGTGAAAACAGCATCTCTCTATTTTTACTCATAAGCGAGAAATCCTGTAAAACCTACAAAAATGGAACACCCTGTACCTACAGGCTATCCTATTTTCGGCACTTTCACGGGGTTTAAATATAAAAAGATGCGGTTTCCGCAACATGTGCTACTTTTTTGTGAAATTAAAGATGTCGCCAGCAGCATTTTTATAAACATTTTGGTTTTTGAAAATGTTGCATTTTCAGGCACCCCTCGTATCCCAGCTATCTGATAACTTATCATCAAAAAGGTGAAAACTGCCCATTAAATGATTTTTTTCGTAGATTTCAGTGCCGCTTTCAGAATAAGTATACGGAGTCAGGTCAAAAGGTTACCCTATTTTATTTTCTTTATATTTATTAGGAATAATGTGGGCTTTCCAAAATTATATACATGTATGCAGTTATTTTGAAAAACAAGCCCAAAATTCGGGATTTTCTAAAATTTTTCCTGTGTGTTCAATTAGTAGTAGTAGGCTATGGCTAAAATATATTAAAAACAAAATTCATGTAAGTAATTTATTATACTAAAGATGTAATACTTTCAAACTTAATTCAAAAGATCCTCTTTAATTCTCAACTCTTAATTATTAATTTCAGCATTTTAACTTAATTATGATAAAATTATTGAATTTTGCTCAAAACAAAAGAATAATTATCTATCTTACTTAAAACTTAAGTTAGGAAAAACAAAAGGTAAACAAAATTTTGAAAAAGCAAAGAGTTTTCAAAAGTGGTTTTAAAAGGACGTCCATTTTCCCGTATGCAAAACTGGCATATTTTCGTTTTCCTTCTAATAGCGTTCAAAAGAATCATAGGCCTTCTTTGCATATTTTGGAAAGTCAAATAGATTGCCCTACGAATCTCCGCCACAGACTGAAATCGTATTTTATATATTTTATTTTGCATAAAGCCCTGTAAGAAAAAATCTAAAATCAAAAGATCGGGACATCGAGAGGGCCATCTTACAGGTCCGTGGGTACCAAACCATCTTTGAGGAAACTTCGTCTAAAAATGCTCTTAAAAGCGTAGAGTTGTGGCTTGGGGTACCGTCTTGTTGAAGATAAACGGCATTATAAAGTATCAATGGAACATTTTCAATCAGTAATGGAATAACTTCCTCAAGGATTTCTAGGTAAAGACGCGCTGTGACACCTCCTTCAAAAATTCTATAAAGTATACGTCTTCCAAAAACAAAACACGAGACCCCAACCCCAAAGGGTTCTTGTTGTGCCGTCTCTTTTATCTCTCTATCTTGTCTGGTGTATGCTTTCGGATGGGGCTGGGCCATTATTCTAAAAAAGTAAATTAAATATTATATAGTTAAATAGAAACACCAAAACAACAAATATATACCATTAATAATCAAAAATTGGCAAAACCTCAAAATTTTTGACATTTTGCTTTTTGTTCCAAACATATTAGCCATAGCCTACTACCTACTAAGTGGACCCAAAAGAAAATTTTAAAAACTCTTGAATTTTGAGCTTGTTTTTCAAAATATCTGCATACATGTAAATATTTTTGGAAAGCCTATATCATTCCTTATAAATATTAAGAATAATATACATATTTAATATAATATAATTTAAAAAAATAAAATAGGGTTCGATAACTTTTTGACCTGACTCCGTATACTTATTCTGAACACTGAATTTTACGGAAAAAGTTATATAAGGAACAGTTTTCGCCTTTTTGATAAGTTATCAGATAGCTGAGATACGAGGGGTGCCTGAAAATGCAACATTTTCAAAAACGCCCTGTATCTCAAAAACCAAAAGGGCTATGGGCCATCTTTAATTTTAGAAAAAAGTAGCATACTGTCGCGAAAACCCCAACCTTCTATCTTTCAAAATAAGGGAGATATTCGGCAAAAGGGCCGAAAATGGGATGCCCTGTACATCTAACAAAATCTAGTCTTAATGTAGGGTATCGCTAAATTTATAGTTGCATTTTCTTAGTATTTAAAGTTTCAGGATATTGTATTCTATATCCTTAAACAGGAACGTTAATATTAATTTTAATGATTATATAATATACAATGGGAATGCGTTAAAAATTATAAATACAGACATTTATTAAATATTATGGCATTGCAAAAAATATAATGAAACACGATATTTACGTGCACACTTTTTTCTAATGTTATGGTGAACGCAATATATATTGTCTCCGTCGCTTGTGTAAACAATTCAAAATTGGGCCATGCCGCCATTTCTAACATGCTTGCTACCATCGCGGAGTAATAGATGTACAGGGTTTTCGGTTATATTTTGAACAGGGTCTCACGCTTTATTCTTAGAGGTAGAAAAAAATGTTAAATTCAAAATTTGTTGGGTTTTGTCTCAATTTGCTAAAAAGACTAACAAATGACAATTGTAAATTAAAAAATTAAGCATCGACTTTGTTATTTTAAATGAGACCCACTGTATATTTTTAATTCGTTGAAAAGAACATTTTTTCTGATTTCAAAAATATACACTTTGTCTATGTTCAGACTAACGGTTATCCTATAAATTTGATCTAAAACCTGGAAAAATCAAATGCTCTGGCTCATAGTAAATTTAACTATTTAAACTTTGATTTCAGTTGTTTTTATTTTAACATGGCCATTTTGTCACTGGTTTTGGGTACCTGATTTACTTAATTTCTTAATTATGGGGTATTCTGACGAAGAAAAAGCAAATATTTTGAAAATATACTTTCGGGTAAATAATTACCGCCGAACACGAAACCAATATATAATAGCGTATCTTAATTTAGTTGCTCCATCAACATCTGCAATCTATTATATTGCGAAAAATTTTGAAAACAGAAAGACTGTGACAAGAAGGAAGCAAACAGTCAATAGAAATGAAGAAAGAGATATGCAAATATTGTTATATTTTGAAGGTAATTTTTAATTTTATTATTAATTTTTAAGTAAGTTTATATTCAAAGTATATTTTATAGAGGATCCAGAACGATCAATCCCAGACGCTGTATTAAATTTGAATGAGAAAATATGGAAAGTTCACGAAACTCTAAAACATTACCCCCCGTGTTCACTAAAAAGGTTTAAGAGTTAGTCCAGGCCTAGTTGCCATGGCACTTTGTAATTGTGACATTTATAAAAATTATTTGTTCAATTGTTAAAAATGTCATTTTGTCGTAAACCTATAACTGTCAAGTTAGACCTGGTCTAAATGTAAACCTCATTAGTGAATACGGGTGTATAAGTATAGAGATTACAAGTTTAGACCGGATCAGAACGTAACAGACTTAAAAAAGATACAGATAGTTACGTTTTGCCGGGAAATGTTGGCAACGATGCAGGGAGATGAAAATTTCGCCAAAAAAATTCTTTTTACAGATGAAGCTATTTTCTTTTACGGCGGGGATATTCAATAGGAGAAATAAACACTTTTGAGCAACTACCAATCCTCAGAAGAAACAAATTGTAAAAATTCAGAGCCGAAAGTCTATTTTGGTTTGGTCGGCTTTATAGAAAATACAGTTTTGGGGCCTATAGTCATAAATGGTTCTTTAAATGGCCAAAGATATTTAAATTTATTACGAAATGAGATAGGATAAGCTCTGGAAGAGTTACCTCTCTAGCTTTATAATAATATTATTTTTCACCACAATGGGGTTCCTTGTCATAATATTATTGAACTTACAGAATACCTTAATAATAAATATGATTTATGGATAGGGAGACACGGTGTCATAACTTGGCCTGCGAATAGCCCAGACCTTTCGCCTCTGGATTCCTTTCTTTGAGGATACCTTAAAAACAAAGTTTACTATAATAGACCACGAACGATTCGGGAATTGACGTTAAAATTACAAGGCGAAATAAATAGTTTAAACGAAAATAATCCAGAGTATTTCAAGCCATAACTGTCTACCAGACAGACTAGAGACAACTTAGAAAAATGTCTCAAAAATAACGGAGGTTAGATAGACTTAATAAAATCTATTCCATAAATAATATTGTTTTTGTTTATGCATTGTTACTTCATATTTAATATCCTTGTTTCAAAATGTTTAAATAAAAAAAACATGTAGCTTCATTTTCTTCCCGGTATCAATATTAAATCATCTATTATTATTATTCAATAAGTAAGTAAGTCCCGGACAAAATAAACAATAAATATGTTTTAAATTATAAACATTTAAAGATTTTATTATTGTTATTTATTATTAAATCAGTTAAAATTAAATTAAATTACGTCTATGCAGTAAAATAATAGCTTTTTCTTTGTCAGAATACCCTATAATTAAGAAATTAAGTAAATCAGATGTCCAAAACCAGTGACAAAAGGGCCATGTTACAATAAAAACAATTGAAATCAATCAAGCCGCCTATGTTAAATTTACTATGAGTCAGAGCACTTAATTTTTCCAGATTTTAGACCAAATTCATGCAATAATCGTTAGGCTGAACATAGACAAAGTATATATTTTTGAAATCACAAAAAATGTCCTTTCCAACGAATTGAAAATATACAGGGTGTCTCATTTAAAATAACAAAGTCGATGCTCAATTTTTTAATTTGCAATTGTCATTTGTTAATCTTTTTAGGAAATTCTGGCTGTTCAGATAGAACCCGAATTTAACATTTTTTTCTTTCCCTAAAAATAAACCCTGTAAATACATAAAAATAATACATAGGGTCGATTTGATAATCTCCTCCTTTTTTAAGTCAGTTAAAAAGTAGTTAGAGATTCATTCATTTATGAAATACAGAATTTCTGCGGGTCTCGTCTGCTCGGTCTAGCAGTTTAGATGAATCTAACCTAAAAAAGCAAAACTAACAAAAAAAATTACAAATCAATTGCAGTAAAATAGATAAATATATATTACGATATGATTTTTTACTTACCTCGTAAAAGAGAAATAATGTAATTGTAAAAAAATCACCCTCTAGTTTTTTATAGACCTTCACGTTTTATGGTCCCTGGATGCCTGTTCGCTGCTTAGCAAATAACTACGTATCCGGTTCACTTCAAATTTCAGTCAAAAATTAAACGTCGTATGGAGATAACCTGGTAAAATTTTGGTAAAAATCCAATATGGCGAAACTAAATGGCGGGCGAGTGAAATGTTAAAGAATTATTACTAAAAACTTCTTATCCAATTTACCTGAAATTTTGCACAAAAACCAAGTAATACCTTGGAATCAACTTGTAAAATTGTGTACTAATTTAAAATGGCGAAACAAAATCTCGGCTTAATAAAATATTTAAAAAATTAGCCTGAGCAAGAATTAAATATATATTTCGGTCAAAATTTAAAGGTCATATGAATAACATTTTGGTAAAATATGACGAAAAAAAATGGCGGCCTAGTGAAATTAAAAATATTACTAAAAACTTATTATCCAATTTGTGTCAATTAACCAATTTCACAAAAATTAAGTGTTACATAGAAACATACTGGCAACATTTTGGTACGAATCCAAGATAGCGGCCTAATAAAATATTCAAAAAGTTAGCCTGAAAAAACTACTTATTAGATTTTAAACGTTTGTTTTAGTAATTATGTAAACATGGTGTAATAGAGGCAAACTAGTAAAATTGTGGTACGATTTTAAGCTGGTGGATCACTATAGCGGCCAAATAAACAACGTTATTCGGTTGAATTGATTCAAATTTTGGACAAAAATCAAATAAGATATAGAGATAAACTGGTACGAATTCAACATGACGGAACAAAATCTTTAAAAAAATGGCATAGAGCTACTTACTCAATTTAATTTATATTAAACTCCGCCCAAAAATCAAGGGTGGCGTAGGCAGAAACAGGTAGAATACTGGTAATAATCCAATATAATGGAACAAAATGGCGCCCATTAAAAATCTTTGGAAAGATATGTGTTATTAAATGACTATGTGCAGAATTAAATTAAGTCACACTTAACTACTCCTAATAAAAGGAAAGATTCATAATGAAGGAAGTTTCGGTTAAAGCAGATTTACCTATTTTTATTAAAAGCTTAAGAACATAAAGTGACCTTTATAATTATTAAAAACCTTGTTTCAAAATTTCGCATCAAATAACTGATAACATTCTTGCACACTGATTATTGCGAAAGTTGTCCTCTTACCAAATCGGCTTCCGTCAGTCAAATTGACTAATCCCCCAAACTGACTTCCCAGCCAAACTGACATACTCCTAAGCCCGCCATTGCTTTCGCCTCTGAGAAAATAACATAAATTATCGTACTGCGTTGGGGTTTTAAGTGGCTCTATAGAATTTATTATTTATAAGGAATATAGTTGATAAATTAGGCAAAATAGCAAAAATTCTACCGCGCGTCTCTTTAATATTTCATAAACTATTCTCATATTTTCGAAAGACTTTTTATTTTCAATATATCACCAGATATTTCCTGCTATAAGTATGTATAATAAAAATGACGACAGGATATGTGACTATAACTCTCTATTCGGGAATACACATATGTCGAAACTTTTACATAATACTAAAATAGTTTTGAAATTGCTTTTCTCTGTTTATTCAAATGGCATGAGATCTCATTGTTTTTATTTCGAATACAGTCACGACTATAATAATAATGATAATAATATTTATTTATTTGCAGTATGAAATGTTACATTACATAAATGTTCAAATAAATAACATGTAGTCAAAAATAAAAAGTACTTACTACAAAAAAGAACTACAAGGCAGTAAAAACTGATATTTATATTGTACTCCTTAAAATATTAAGCATCCCTAATCCATAGGTCTAATTAAAGAAAGAAAAAAATAAAACTAGTTTATTCAGTAAGGAGCAGAAAAAAAAATTAAACAAAAGAAGAAAAAGAGCAATAAGAGGCTATTTCTTAGTATGCTGAATACAATAGAATAGGTTTGACAACGCAGCTTCAAGAATACGTCTGAGGTAAGATCGGAAACCTGGAACTGTTATTATAAATGCTGCAAATATAAGAAAATGGTCTATTAAAGATAGAGGTACGGTGTGGAGCTGGAGAAATAAGAAACCTAAAACTGAAATTCAAGGCATGCACGTCGGTACGGAATTTTATTTTGTTATACAAATATGGTGGTGTTCGGGTAGTAATAATAGATTGGAAGAGGCAACTGCAATGTAACTGTCGTCTTAAATCCATAAGAAGCCAGTTCACAAGTTGCATTGTATGACTGACAGGCTCATATTTTTTAATTTCAAAGACGTATCTAAGACATGCTTTTTGTACGCGCTGTATACGATCTTTATCAATTTTGCTAAGACACGGTCCGTAAACGGAATCCGAAAAATTAAAGTGAGATAAAACTAAGAGGTCGCCAACATCACTTTCACCCTCTGAGGCAAAATATTTCTATGAGGATAAACCGTAGGTCAGTATCCAGTTCAAGTCCTAAGGTTCTTGCAGAATGTGATGCACGACAAATTATTATTATTATTTATAGTTACTTTTAAAGTACCCATGACTTCTTTTCTGTTTTTGCCAAAGACCATAAGTTGTGACTTTACTGGATTAATAAAAAGCTGATGTTTTTCCGAAACATCTATTTTATTTTTCAGATCTTTATTTATTAGGCTACTTGCGTTTTCAACGTCACTAGGATAAAAAGAATACCTTAACTGTTTATCATCTGCGTATTGATAAGTCTGACAATGTTCAAGAGACTTGATTATATTAATAGTACACGTACAGAATAATAAAGGCCCCAACACTGAGCTTTGCGCAGAGAGTTTCACCATTATCAGAAATACCTTAATTCAATATCAATACTTTCACGATTAAGTCGTCTATAACTTCAAAAAAAATTCTATACATCTGTTGTATTTAGGTACATTTTTTATTGAATACATTTTTGAAATACGTTCTAGGGTTAATAGCAGAATGTCGGGTTTACTGATTTTTTTGTGAGAAACCCAAAAGCTAGCTAGCCCCCATAGATGTGATATCCTTACTTAGTATTAATTTTTATTGTAATTTTCACAATTTACTTTATTAAATACGAATTTTAGTACTGCTACCTTCAAAAAGTCCTGAAAGCCCATTTAACCCTTAAAATTCATAAAATGGCAACGTTGTAGTTGTACTGTGCCTCTCGTAATTTTTAGCTAAATTATTCGAAGTCTCTTATTAACGCTATGTAAAATAATTCTGTTTAGAGGGATTTAAGAGGTTTGATTGTTTCTATTTTACTAGTTTTGGAATTTTAATTTTATCGTGCTGGGTTAGTTATTTTGACATTAATATTAGAGTAGATTTTATGTGTGTCTTTTTAAAAATATACTACTATAAAATACCCACTAAACCCGAACGGGCCCCCATCAGATGGACCATCATTGGACTAGCCAAGGATGCTTCAATGGGGTTGATGCCGTCCTTCCGGGAGAAGCTCCTACAAAGGACATGGTCCTCACTGTGTCGTGGGGGGAGGTCCTCGCTTGGCAGGATGTTTTTGCCACCTCTCGATACTTGTTGAAATATGAAATAAAAGAGTTATTAGTAATGAAGAGTGTCGTCTTACCAGGTTGAGATATTTCTCCGCTTTCCTCCTTTCGTCTGTCCTGTTTACCGCTGCCTACGTTCTACTGTCCCGTGGTTCAGTCTGCTGTTGCCAGTGTCTCTCCGTCCAATACGCCTGGTGGTCTTCGTTTCTGGGTCTTCTTCTGGGCCCTCAGCGACACTGCTGTTCCGTCATCCTACAGTGTTGAGGCTGAGGCGGGATGTTCTTTTACCTCAGGTTCAACTGCAGCTCACGCCGAAGCCAGTTGAGGTACCTGGGTTCCTCTTCTTTTACCTCAGGTTCAGCTGCAACTTACGCCGGACCCAGTTGAGGTACCTGGAAGTCCTCTTCTTGGGGTTTATGTTAGCCACTTATTGATACTCTAAGTGTTTCTGTGAGCAAAATTTAGTTTCTGAGGAGCACGGAGACTCAGAAATTTCGACTTGCCCAGATTTATCCTTTAGTATATTAGTGCAGGAGCCCGTGTCTAGGTCTCCTGTACCTGGTCCAATTGTTGCGAATCGGAGCTAGCGGATCATAGTCTACCAGGTCACGTAGGTTTTCGTTGGGGTGATTTTCGGCTGCCCTGAAGGCTCGGGTGGCCTTTTGCCGCATGAAGTCTTCAACAGGTGTCCATTGAAGGTCACGCTGCAGGTCCTCATTCCTGATAAACCATGGGGCATCAGCTGCCATCCTAATAAGTTTTCAGTCCTCTTCAGCTTCATAAGATGGGATTTAGAAGCGTATCCGAAGGATGTGGAGCCATAGGTGAGTTGGCTCCTTGCTACTGTTTGGATCAGTAACAGTTTGGTCCTCAGTCCCATTTCACTTTTTCGACAGAGCAATGGGTAAAGTTTATTCATTGCTTGTCTGGTTTTTATCCTCGCTTCGTTGATATGGTTGTTCCATGTCAAGCTTCTATCCATGGTCATCCCTAGGTACTTGGCCTCGTTAGACCAAGGGATTTCTACATCTCCAACTCGGATTCTGGCTCTTGGAGTCAGTCTCCTACGTTGGAATAGGATCGCTTGGGACTTTTGGGGGTTGATCTTAACCTTCCATTTGACACACCAGTCATGAAGGTTATCAATATCCTCTTGGAGTCGTCTACCCATAATCTGGGTGCTTCTGCTTTGCTGTAGGATGGTTGTGTCATCAGCGTAGTGTGCTGTTATGCCCTCTTCTCTGATTGGAATATCGTGAGAAAAGATGGAGTATAGTATGGGTCCCAGCACAGATCCTTGTGGTACTCCAGCTATTAGTCCTCTTGGATCTGAATGTGAGTCATTCACCTTGACTGTGAATGATCTGTTATTCAGATAGCTCCTGATAAGCTTTACATTTCTTTTCTTCTATCCAGCCAGGGGCATTTTGTGAACCAGGCCTTGGTACCACATTCTGTCGAAGGCCTTTCGATGTCCAGGAAAAATGCTCTTGTGGCCTCTCTGTTATTGAATCCTTTGGTGATGTTGTGGCTCTGAGTATAGCGGTTGTTCAGATGAGTGCCCTGCCTTGAAGCCGAATTGCTCATCTCAGATGGCATCTAGCTCTTGGGACTCATCTTTCAGTCTTCTGGCAATAGCTCTTTCAGCTACTTTGCTTAAAGCAGGAAGTAGGCTGATGGGCCTGTAGTCTTGTGGTTGTGTCCTGTCTTTTCCTGGTTTTTCGATTTTCATTCTGCTGGGGAAATGGCATGTTCTTATGATGGAGTTGATGATGTTGGCCATCGCACTGTATCCTTTCTTGGGGAAGTATTTCAGCATCTTGTTAGTGATGCCGTCGGCTCCAGGGGCTTTCTTAACCTTCAGTTTCGTGATGATGTCTCGAACTTTCCCAGGTGATACAGGATGTGGATTTTGTTGTGGTAAAATGCAAGCATCCAAGTCTCTGACTAAGTCGTTGACCTCGTCGGTGTGCTTTTCGTCCTCCTCTGGATGTTGGTTTAGCTGACCTTGTTGGACTATGGCGTCCGCTAAGGCTTCAGCCTTGTCCTGATCGGTTGAGCTCGAAGAGATTCATACTACTGGCTTTTATACCCTGTGTTTAAGATCTGTTTCCACGTGTGATGTAGACCGTAACCCGTACCTCTATTGAATTTTTTTTTCATGTTTAAAAATTTCAATAGATTCTCTAATTTTTCGTTTTTAAAATCCTGGAACCGATGCTAGAATCTTGGTTTCCTTTACATTTATAATATGGCCAGTGGTATGCTGGTGTTCAGCAGCAGGAATTTTATATACTCCTTCTGTTTGAAAAGGTACAATATCTTTCGGGGATCGCAAGCACTGTCCAATCTTCTTAGGTGTATTGAAGATTGTATGTATGCCGAGCTAATCACCCTATTTTGTCTGTAGTACTATGTATGCAGGGAAGAAACACACTACCTAACGAGGGCTCCTTATCATTCTCCTTTAGCGCAGTTTGATTATTATATCTTTTAACTGAACGAACATCTTCAGTGCAATAGCCATTCCCTCTGAGAGCTTTGGTCAGTTTCGTTGTTTCCGATGTAAGAGAGTATCTGAAGACTAGTGAGTTAATAACCGGGAGTTAATAGTCGTTGACAGGAACATTTGTTTATAGTGATTCTACATCGAAACTGACCAAAATATCTTCGGGATCCAACTGGATTGTCTTAAGTTTGTCCACAAAATGTGCAGAGTTTTTTATAAAAGAATCTGTTTTTCCAGTAAATGTATTATTTTTTAAAAAACTCTGCACATTTCTTAAGGCAATCCAGTTGGATCCCGAAGATATTTTGGTCAGTTTCGATGTAAAATCATTATACACAAATGTTCCTGTCAACGACTCAATTTCCAATATATTAGACATATTGGATAGTAATAATCTTGATAAGAACTTAATAGACCTAGTGGAAGCTTGTCTTGCATCTACTTATTTCATTTTTCAATGAACTTTTTATGAACAAACTTCAGTTGCAGCTATGGGATTTCCTCTATCATCTGTGCTAGCGAATATCTTAATGGAAGCCTTTGAGGATATTGCTCTAACATCTGCTCCACTAAAACCAAACATCTTAATCAACCACAATGTAATATCAAGTTCACAATGGAAATTGAATCTAATGGAACGATTCCCTTTCTAGATCTATGTGTTCAAAGGAAGGAAAATGGTATATTAGGCAAATAGATACTAAAATGCAAACTCTCATCACCATCCAGCACAAAAGAAATCTGTTATTAACTCACTACTATTCAGAGCTATTTTGATTTCTGATCAAGGTTCGGATACATCGAACTGATCGAAGCTCTGAATGGTTATTGAACTATTGCGCATTCAATTAAAATATATAGTAATCCAACTCCTCCGCCAAAGGAGAATGATAAGGAGTCACCGTTAGCCAGTGTTGTTTTCCCTACATACATGGCACTATAGACAGAATAGGGCGGTCAAACTTACGTACAATCTTCAATACACATAAGAAAATTGGACCATGTTTATCCCCGAAGAATATAGTACCTTTTCAAACAGAAGGAGTATATAAAATCCCTTTCTACTGTGGAGAAACAGGACGCTCAATATTAACTAGACATAAGGAGCATGGACGAGGTATTAAGAAGAAGCAAATTGTTCAATCCGCTGTAGCTGAACACTAGCATACCACAGACCATATTATAAATTTAAAGCTAACCAATGTTCTAACATCGGCTACAAGATTTTATAAACGAAAAATTAGACAATCTACTGAAATTTTTAAACATACATACAATATCAATAGACATACGGGTTACGGTCTACATCACGCGTGAAAACCGATCTTAACACAGGATCACGATTCGGCGAGCACAAGTCGGGTATAAAATTTTGCCTGAATCTCTTTGAGCTCATTCAGTGTAGTAAAGATGTCTGAAGATGCCTCGTGCAATCGAAGGCGAAATGTCGGATATTAATTTCAATTTGACATAACTTTTAACGTGTTTTAGGACATCATTAAAACATTAAAACATCAGGATGAACTTTCGTTCACTTGCAATCAGTTATCAGGAATCCAACTAGTTTTATGTTCTCTAGAAGCTTTTGTTAATAGCTGAAAATAAAAATCTTTCTGCGGAAATGCATAATTTTCATTTTTCATACTTTAGTATACCTGAAATCAGTTACATGAAAACTTTGCTTTGCTTTGCTTGTCACTCCAAACATTTTTCTGAACATAAAAACGCCAAAATATTTTGCGGAAATTTTTTATTTCCATATTCCGAGTAAATTCTTTAAATTCTTTACACTTTAGAATACCTGAAGTAAGTTACATAAAAAAATTGCTTTGATTTGCATTTTGAATATTTTTCTTAACCCCACAGTTGTTTCTACGGTTTAACTGGTATATTTATATTAGATCTTTGAATCTGAAAATTAAAAGATCATTAGTAAAGAAAGAAGATAGTCATTATCTAGTTGATTAAAACGTAAACGAAGAAACCAAGGTAAGAAACTTACTACTCTACGTAAAAAAATTATTATAAATTTCAGAATTTTATTGTGAAATTATTTTTATTAATGCAGACCTGTCTCTAAAAAACCTACTATTGTAATATTAACAAAGATAATTTTGTAAGTATTAGGTACAATGTACTTTCTTGTTGTTTTCTGACTTTCTATTGTTTTTATAGTCTCCGCATTATTTTTCATCCAGTATGATGGAAATTTTTTTAATTAATTGCACATATTTTGTGTAATCGTCGTAAGGAGCTCTGTAATTTGATACCCATTATAATGGGATTAGTTTTTTTACTCCTGTACTTCCGTAGGTATTATAGTACATTATGTAATAAGTGTTTATATCATAATAAGGTATTTATTATGATTTTAATTTTTGGTATATTTCTTATACATTCAAGCAATTTATTATATACTTTAGTAGCTCTAATAGGTCTGGCCATTTCTGTTTGAGCTCCTGCTATTTTTGGTATAAATATAAAATAGACCATTCAATACTTATAATTTATGGATTTAATATATTTAAATCTAATATTTATTTTATTACCTAGTATTTTGTTTTCAATTTACTATTGTTTCTATCCCTTGTATATCTCCTACTCAGTTTTAATGCTTTTCATGGTATGAAACTGAATCGAATTTCTCTGATAATTCACATTCTAACGTGATGAGGGTATTTAACGTTAAAAATTTTATTATATATTTTTACCTTTTTTAGGGACATTTCTCTAACTTTGAACCAGGACTTCTTAATAAAATAAATTTTACACACCCTATAAAATTATGTTTGTATTGTATTCATAACAATGCTGTTCATGTAGGCGGTAACAGACAAGTTAATGGCACTAATAAAACTTCAAGTGTATTCAACAACGAAATTTGTGGCGCACCTAAAGAACGTAATTTATTTTATACGGAATTGTTTTTTGCTTTCTCATCTTGCTCTATGTTCATTTGATTCGAATGGGCGAAAATATAATCATCAGATGTAGACGAATATTTTCATGCATCTATGAGCAAAATCCGTCAAAGGGTTCAAACTAGTAAAAATTTAAAAGTCATACCCCCGATTGCATAATACCTAATTGCTGTTGAGAATAATTAACCGAACTTTCGGATTTGACAAGTTGCTTACAGAAATCTAGGAAGCCCCTTTCAAATTTGATATTCCGTTAAATATTCTAAACTTTAATTGAGCTTTCTGCAACCGGCCGATAGAGATGCATATTACAAGCAGTAATCCCGTACAAAGAAATTACGTAGAAATATAAATTTATTCAAAGTAAAAATACGTTTGTTAACATTTAAATTAGAGAGTAGTTCAAAATTCTCAGTCTCCTTGATTATAGAGAAATATTTTTGTCTTGGTATGAGGAGATACAGACAGGGAATTCCAGCGCTTTTATTTATTTTTAACTTTTACAGGTATCTTTATCTTTCGTGATCAAATTTAACATTCATGTTAGTTTAATCGGTAAATTTCAAAATATTATCGTTGATTGAAGGAAAAAGGAAGATGCGCAGCCTTATGGGCGAATTCGTGGCACAAAAGGTGTCCGAGATGTAGCTGGCGACATCGTCACCGCCAGGAAAGGTGTCCGAGATTTCCTTGGCGCCGCGCGCTGCCAGTCGGCGGAGATGTACGAACCGCCTACCTGTATTGTTTACATCATAGTGGTTATTGTTTTTTGCTCGTTTTCGAGTCAAACCCGAGAATTTTTAACTCTACGAAACTGGAGGACGTTTCATTCTTGTGAAACTGTTAATTAAAGCCATTATGTCTGCCAGAGTGTACGTATGTTGGATGCAACAATAAAAGAAGAAACAAAAATAGTTTGGTGAGCTTTTTTAAATTCTCCGTGACGAGGCACGACATTCTTTGTCAATGGATACAAAACTGTGGCAATGTTGAAATATTTTTAATGGACGAAAATTCTTTGATAAATAAACGTTTATGTGAAAATCCTTTTTCTAAACACGATTCAAGTGGCGAAAGACAATTACTGAAGAAAAATGCCGTTCCTATATTTTGGACAGGTAAGTTCCTATATTTTGGACAGGTTTAATTTGTATCTTATTTTTCGAATGTCCTTGCTAAAATTAAATTCAAATAAAGAATAAACTATGCATGGTCCTAATAATCTTACAAATGTTACATCGCAGGGATTGATGTTTGAATCTCTGAGTATTTGAACTTTCTTCTCTTGATTAGTACTCTTTTTAAAATAAATTATAAATGAAATGAGTCATGTCCTTAAGGCGTCTGATAAATATATATATATATATATATATATATATATATATATATATATATATATATATATATATATATATATATATATATATATATATATATATATATATATATATATATATATATATATATATATATATAAATATATATTAAAAAGTACACTAATTAAAATGCAAAGACAATTTTGAGGGAATTTTCAGAAAATATAAAATATAAAATTGGATAGATTTTAACTACTAAAATTTTGACAAGAACAATTTAAAACTATTTGTTTTTCTATCAAATAATAATGACAGAAACAAGTTAAATTTGTCAAATGTATAATTTTATATTTTATATTTTCTGAAAATTTCCTCAAAATTGTCTTTGCATTTTAACGAGTGTAAGTACTTTTTAACTGTAAAAAGTCCTAAATTTTCTGACAATGAATGCATAGTCACAAAAATAAAGACTTGGAAAATAAACCACATAGAAAAATAAGAATTTTGTCGAATACATAATTTTTTCAGTTTCTTTTCCTGACCGTGTTGGCAAATTTAATACTTGCTATTTCAATTCAGTGAAACAATTTATGTTTGGTTTGTTATTTAAGAAAACGACTTAGTGCTTTTTAATATTTGTTTTAAAATCGATATATTTAAAACAGTAAGCTAAAGTTTTAAGCAAGTTCTTGAGAGAGTCGTACTGCACCGATATATATGATTTTTTTAAAATGATCGTCTGGTAACCGAGACCTTTCAACACTATTTTTTGTATTGTATACAGGGTGTTTCAAAAAATCGGGTCACTGATTGATCACGATTCTTCTCAAATTGCTTGACGTAAAAAGATACATTTTGGCACACAGGTTGGTAGTAGAATGTAGAGGTTGGATAAGAAGGGATTTTTTATTTAAAAAAACGGTTTGTTTTTCGGAAAAACGCTTAAGCTCGTGTGTTTTATTTGGTTATTTAACATATTTTAAGTTTTCTTAGAAAATTATACAGGGTGTTTCAAAAAATCGGGCCACTGATTAATCACGATTCTAATCAAACCGCTTGACGTAAAAAGCTGAATTTTAGCATACAGATTGATTGTATGATGTGGAGGTCCGATAAGAAGAGTTTTTTTTTAAATGAAATTTCAAGGTGATGAAACCGCCCCTTAAATAATACAATATTTTTTATTTAAAAAACGCTCAATTTTTCAAAACAACGCTTGATCAGGTATATGTCATTTTATTTTTTTTTAATGTATACAGGGTGTTACAAAAAATCGGAAATAATTTGTAAACAAAAATTTTTCAAGCCCCTGTTGACAAAAATTGAACGAAAAAGCAACAATGTGGTTTCTAAAATTTATAAAAAAATTAGGTGATCTAAGTACCAATGTCTATCCCTTTCGTTAGCGTCATACTCGAACGAAATCGCGGGTACTCGTTAGCATGTGTTTAACTCACGAAAATAATTCAAGGAAAAAATGTCTCAAGCAGAAATTTGGACGTTTGGCATAATTATTTAAGTAATAGCAGCAAAATTAACAAAAATATACTATGCTAATATTTAAAAATCTACAGGTATAGAGCGCGCTAAAATTTATAATTAAATAACTAAATATAACTTTCATGTTGTAGTATGTAAAAAAATACCAGTTGTGTAAATTAAATGTATGCAATATTTATGGATAGTACCTATGTAGTAGTTAAATCTAAGTTTATTTTCACGTTTTTTGTAAATATTCATAATCTTTTTGATGCAAACATTGCATATTTATTTACCTTTTGTTTTGATTATTAAAACCTTTTATGGACAACATTTTTCTTTAATTTTTAATTAAAAAAAAAGCTACTTTACAGGGAAAATCTCTCACCTGGTGTACAGCATATCCCAACATCTAGGGTGACAATTGGGAGAAGCTATACAATATATAGAAGAGTTTAAATTGTGGCAAAGCTGCGCAATTTTGTGCTCAATCAAATGCCGTTTTGAAATTGAGGATATTTATAGTACTTCCGAAGATATCCGGGAAAAAAAGATATTTTTGAAAATCGTTTTAATTTTATATCGAGTTTTTTTAAAAAGATATTTTTCAAATAAATGTCACATCATCACAATGACTGCGGAGGAACGGAAAGCCCACGTCGGGTCAAAAATTCAATTACCTACGTCATCTTGAAGCGGGCAAAAATGTGGTAATAGAAATGTAAAATTTATTTGTCTCTACCTCTCCTATTAGAATTAGAAAAAAACTACCTAATTGAAAAATATTTCACTTTTTTGTTTTACTCCGGAAGTTATTTAAAAATCCATTCTCATTGCCATTTTTTTTCGTCATAAATTAACACTGATGAACAGTTTTATGTGTCAGAAACGTTGGAAAAACGCTTAAATTTGGGACACCCTGTATCTTTATTAGTTCAGAACAATGTAAAAATAAATTTTGTCTTAAAAAAGGTAAGTAACAATAATTTGTAAATTAAAATTTCGATTTAAACGTAGACCTAAAACAATTTGCTTTATGTTGTAATAATAAAGTAGCACAAGGTTTTTTCTTATATTTACAGTGAAAATGAAAAAGTAATAGGAGCAAAATGGTGTTAAGCGTGATCCAAATTAGGAATTAGTACATAGACATAGTGTATATGCGTTACATATACT